>BDMC01000027.1:0-179986 GCA_002003505.1 Xylariales sp. No.14919 | reverse complement strand
CAGCAGAAGGGACAAAGGTACGACGGCACACCTCTCTGCACAGCAGCCTCTCCGAATGCAGCGCATAGATAGGGCCCTACCTAGCTCATGCATAGCACTAGTAAAACAGCCCCGATGAAATCGCTTTAACAATGGATTAGAGGAACACCTGCCGAAGTTGCCGTAGGTTTCCATTTGCTTTGCTCGTGCCTCGCCCGACGGATGGGTCCGGGAGAGCTGTACGTTGAACGATTGGTTCGAATGTGGCGGTGGTACACGGCCCCTCGGTATCGTGAAGAGGGAATGCGATAAAACTTAAAAAAAATAAAAAATAAAAATAAAAATAATAGTAATAATAATAATAAATAAAAGATTGACTGGGCTCCGGTTTTAAGACTGGAGTGCAGTTGACATGTCCTGAGTGACACAGCATAATCCTCCCTAGTGTACTTAGTCTACATAGTATATTATTTCAATCGTCCCTGCGGAGAGGAGGGAGAGGAGCGAAATGAAATCACAGCAACGTCAGGTCACGCTATCTAGTGTCACATTGATGATTTGGAAGATGAATGAGACCATACACTGGCTAGCTTTCAGAGAGCTCCCGTCGATATTACCGAAGTGACACGGTATCCACAGGCTCGGTTGGCTACAGCACATCGTTTCTCCTCTTCTAGAACTCAATACTCAGCGATATTGCTACGTGGGAGCCAATAGCGTGAGAGGAGCGCATTGATACTACTAAGAGCCAAAGGTCATGCCCTATTGGAAGGACACCTATTCTAAGGCACTATTACAGTATGAAATCCCGGTGACTAATATAAGCTAAAAGGCTATCCGAGCAGAATCCGAGCTTAAACGGGCGTCTTCTGGACGGGCCTCTGAATGGGGAGCCTAATCAACGCCGGCTCAGGATAGGTGATGCGCACATCTTGGGCTGCCTCAATCCTTTCGCAGAAACGTGTATTGGTACCTAGGCAGAACCTACCTAGGTAGGGACCTGCCTAGGCAGATAGATGCTTACAGTATTATTTCCCAAGAAAGGCAGCATGCACAGAACATGCACTAGATAAGTACGTGTATGGTACTGGATATGGCACGTAGATAATGATGAGGATAAGCACGACATGGCCTCATCCGCTGTCGCAAGACGATGGAGCCCCGATCAATCATGTGGGGAAGATAAAATGGAAAATGGGTGCGAAGGACGGGACCGGGCGGGACAATCAGGGACCTTTTGACGTAATAGACGTCGATTGTTGTGTTTCAAGCCTTCGGGACATCTCTGGGGAAGCATGTCTATCTTAATATATCTTAATAAATATGGGAATGCTGTGGGTGGTCTGTTGTAGTATCAAACGACATTGGTGTACACGCTCTGTACACGTACGTCCGTAGGGCACTCCCCAGGGCACTCACTGCCTTAGGTACCTAGGTACCTTGTAGGGTGCCTGTGTAGGTAGGTAGAAGCGCGCTGGGTAGCGTATGTGCGCACTGAATGAACCGCTAATATCCATTCTGCGTGGAAGAAAATCGTATGATAGTGACGACTCGCGTGGCGCACCATTTTGTACCCAGCCTAGCTCCACATCCGCCTGACTGGAGAGAGAGAGAGAGGCCTCATATGATTTTTCAATGCATTCAATACCTAGGTAATCATTTTTTTTTTTTTTTTGATTAATTTGCATATTCATTAGCCTCCCCCGGGAGCCATTGGTTTAGTTTGCTAAGCATAGTGCGGTGATACCCAGGCGCAAATGTTTTGCCATGAAGAAGTCGGTGAGAATCAAAGGGCATCGACCTAAAAAGGAATTTCTCCATAGCGGAGAAGTCTCGTGAGGTTTTGTTTGACATGTTGAATGAGTAAGAGACAGCACACTGGAGATCAGTTGTACATAGGGACGATCTTAAGGCGGTGCCCAGCATTCCACCGTCGGGATGGGCAGGATGGGCAGGATGGGCAGGATGAAACAGAGCCATGCGATATTGGTCATGTAACGGTTTGTTTCTGGTTATCGGATTGGCACCAGGTCCACCCACGTCCCATGTTGGCGTACCGATTGGCGTGGTGGGAATGTTGGCGCTATCTTGGATCAACACTGCCGCTGTTACTGCCACGATGAAGAGGGGTGAAGACATACTTACATATGTACATAGTAGACGAGACAGGGGAGTTGTCCAGCCATGAATCGTCAGGTGACGGGCCCAACCCAGGTAAATATGATCGGGTTGGTTGACATGTACTGTAAATTTAACGCTTAGCGTTCAACTCGCGCACCTGCGTCGTTCGAACCCAATACATGGGCTCGAATACCTTAGGTAGACTACAGCGTCGTAGTGTACACTAGTACCTCCATAGTAGATACTAATTATGCTGAGTATGCCGAGTTCTTTACGCGCATCCGAATGCCTGTGTATATCAAGGTGAGATCGAATTAATTAAGTTAGCCCCGACTAGGAATGTACCTAATGATGCATGTTTTGCATTCATTGGGTCAAGGTATGTTCCGTACCGACGACATGGAGAATGAATATCGGGTATACGATACGGTACCGTCGTCTTAGCGTGTGCACGTGTAGAGGGATATCCTCTCACCGTTGAGAGTTTTGCTCCATGGTCGTCCACCGACTTGTGCCAAACTAACTATGCGTCTTTTTAGCTTCGGCCCTTTCCCTAGGCTGCCTGGTACTCAGAGGGTAGGTGGCATGTTGAGGCGACGGTTCTTACTGCGGTGTTGTAGCGGCTGATAGGTCCGGGTCATGAAGGGGAAGGACTATCTAGCCGCCGCCTTCGCCGTTGTAGCGGATTGGGGCTCGACGGTTGCCCGTCAATGATGTTGTTGTGCGTTTCTCGATCCAGCTTCGTAAGACCCCGGCTCCCTGCCCTGCCCTATGAAAATCCCTGCTCTACCGCAGCGGTACTTTGCGGTCATTCTTGGGTACCAGCGGTACCAGCTCCTTGTGGTCTTGATCAGCCTGTGCCGCCCGGGGTTTGACCTTCTGCCAAGTACCCATTCCTTTGAGAGATGGTATCTCTAAATCCCGTGGTGCCATGCGCCATCATTTAATCGAATTCTCACTTGCATTTCTAACATTCTTCCTATTTCACCCCAGCCAAAGCAATGGGGGTTGGCACGGGGAATCACTAAACGCATTCTAGGGTAGAGGGTGCTTCGACCTCTAGGGTAGGTCTAAGTACTGGCCTGGGGCCCTATGTGTACTACTAGTATAAGCTGGTGTTCGTCAACCTGCGACTCGGATGGCGAATGTAGCTAAATATGGATCAAGCCAATGTTGATGCTGTCATAGAGGAGCAAGTCAATCGGTGATTAGGCACGTGTTGTGCTGCATGCAGGTGGATGACAGGCATAAGGATTAGTATTTTGTGCTGAGGCTACCCTTTCAGCAAAATCATCATAATACGTCACGGAATAATTCTCGGGATCCGGCATCTCGCATCCACTAATAGTGGGTAATTAAGGAATTTTCCAACGTTTCAATATTCTGGGGGAAATCGGGCTACCACGCTTAGTAGATTTATGAAAACTTTTTTTTTTTTTTTCAATATTATGAAGTGCAAACCCTACTACCTATGAATATACCTACTCTACATAAGGAGGTGTGCATCACCGATTGGATTAATATTAGGTATACCGTATACCTACTAAATTCAAATCATACATAAAAAGGTGTTTCTTGAGAACGGTTTTATGTTGTGAATCAAGATGCATGCATGCATTGCCCTTGGAATTTTTGGGTTGCTTAAGAACAAGCAAGCATCATAAGGGCAAAACAACGGTGAAGCCCTACCGGCTTTTCTTGCCAGACGATGACGTTTGCCTTCTTTTCGCATTCACCATTGTGGCTTGCTCTAGTACACGCGACATCTTTCGATTGACTGCCCGGGCAGCCCGGGGTATCGATACCATGCAAACCATTGGGACATTTCGCCATTGGACCACGGCTGTTTGGTCTCTGAGGTGAATCCATACTTACACGAGCAGGACAATTGGCCAGGGGGAGATTAAGACGAGAAAACCCAATTCAAGCTCCAGGGACACCTACCTAGGTACGTAATCTGATATTGAAACAGTGGCCAATGGCCGTGGGCTGTTGGATTACAAGGCAATGCTACTGTAGCCTCGGCTGCCTATTGGCTGCGCTCCCGCCCTCGTGGCCTGCAATTAAGGTACCCGGTAGGCCAGCTACTGGTCAGCTACTGGTCAGCTACCTCTATAGGTAGGTACATGAATTGCCCAGGGTACCTACCTGACCTAATTCCCTGACCCTTTTGAGGCTCGAATGGAAGACGGCTGGAGGTATGGAAGACATGTATTAGGTATCTTATGTAAGTATCTGGAGGAGTATCTAAAAGCGCTTAAGGTCTCCCACGGTTATACCCGAGGAAAATGAACAATGACCAGTACAATACCTTTATTCCGGAAAAGAGCTTTCCTCTTTTGCTCTTTTCATGGTCATGGGGTTCTATGCGTAACACGTACGCTATACGATCCCCTACCGGATTCCGTTCCCCTACCGCGTCATCTCCATGGTTATTTCCTCTCGTCCGTTTTGCGTTGTTTGCTACCTAGGTATGCAGTGGAGACCGCTCTGCTGTACTTCATCCGAGTTTCTGAATACCTCACCTACCTTCGCCCCAGGTATGCCTCCAAACAGAGATCCTAGGTAGGGCACGCGACGAAACCTTAAATCGGGCTGTGTTTGATGTCACCTCCAATGCGCGAGCCTGAATCCCCGGAAATACCTGGCCTCAATCTGCTCTCGTGGTACCGCTCGCTACCCCATCGAGGGCCAACAAATTAAGAGTCATTGGCGATTTTCTCCGCAACTGCTTAGCAATTACCATCATGATCAACCTTGAGGCCCCCCCCCTACCCCCCTGTCCTAATGAAGGATCAAGGCTAAACGATCGAACTTTTACCAATGCAAATGCAATACAATTTTATTTTATTTTGTGACTAGCTTCTTGAACTGCTGTTTCACAAAAAAGGAAATAAAATGAAGATAAAGTATGGCGAAATAATGTTATAATAGTCGCCATTCCTTCATTTCACTACCTACAGTAGGTACTTAGGCTAAGGGGGGTCGTGTAAACAATACGCACTCTCTTAGCTAGCAACATGTTCGATTATCTAGGTTGGGGCTTAACTCATAAAATGTGTACTGTAGTGTAACCAGCGTAATTTGATGTTTCTCCTGGACAATTTATTGCAAAACACAAGCCTACCAAGATTACAACTACATACCCGGGGAATGAATCTGCGTTCATTGTTGGGTTGCCTTTTGTCAAGTCATCTGAATACTTAGATATCTACCTACCTAGGTAGGTACAAAGGTCTGTCTATCTGTCCATCTATAATGGTACTATAGGCTACCTGGACAGGTACTATAGGAGGCACATACTATAGGTCCTACCGGTTCTACCAGTCCTGCCAATCCTACCAGTACTACCTGTCCTACTTACTTAATACAGCATACGTAGTATACCTCTCCTGGAGGGAGTATGCAATTTGTAGCTAAGCTGTCAGCAACGATCGTCCAAACTCACCCCTATCTAATCTTGGACTAAGACTTCTTGTTGCCATACCATGGCCCAATCAAACTTGCAAGGCTTAGCCTTGAATGCTGTTTTCTGATTGTACAGACTCATCCATGCCCATTCGGGTTTAGATGCCTAAGTAGGCTCTGCCAGGTGTCCTATCTAGGTAGGTAGTGGTAGTGAGGTTACTGTCGTACTGGCAGTGACCCAAGTCCACTAAAACGGACCTACTTAGTTGTACACTACCTAGGTACCTACCTACCCAGGCAGTCCCAGGTAAACTACATGTAGGTAGTAGGTAGGTAAGAGGGCCCCGGTAAGAGGAGGTAACCTTACCTGGTAGCCACTAATCTAGGTAGTTAGGTAGTACCTAAGGTACCTAGGTAGGTAGTGCGGTGCTACGGTGCTTGATTACAGTTCATTACGGTGAATTGCTAGTAGTAAGTACCTAGGTAGCCTCCCTTCTTATGTACGTAGGATCTAGATAGTGTCGAGGCAAAGCGCGGACGGCGCCATTCCAGGTCCGTTTATTCACACCTTTAACGTCCTTTGGTATCTCGTCTCTACATATTGACTTGACTACTTAGGTATGTAGTAGCGAGCACAGGTACCTATCTAATAATTACATCGTACGGTAGACCTTGTAGACCTTATTTTCCTTTCATATTTCAATGCTCTATGCACCGTACCTCTATTGTATACATCACAGTAGTTGTATCTCCTTAGGTGTTGATTAGGTTTGACAATACACCGGAATTCTATACACATTGTTCGGAATCATAAAAAGCCCTTAGGTTTAATATTCATTCTTCCCTAGATTCTCTCCTCTTTCTTCGTCTTTTAATCTGTTTACCTCTTCTGTCCAAGGTCTTTCTCTTTTCCCCTTTTATTATTATATTGGGTTTACCTTATTTTTTTTTATCGTTTATTATTTATTTTCCCCATTCCTCCCTTTCGCTGGCTTCCGTTCTTTTAGGCACCTACACTAGACTATAGTACAGCAGACAGACACTACCACTTCCTTGCCAAAAAGATAAACTATGCGCTAACCCAATCGCTGATAATTTCCGACCCCGTCTTGCCTGCCCGCGTCTCCATTCACACCGCACTTCTCCAGGCCGAGCCAAGTCAGCCAGTCATCCCTTCGACCTTAGTTTTTTGGGCCCCCGTCGATTATTTTTTTTTTCCTCGACCCCTACGACGCACCGACACAGGCCCCTCTGTCATTACTACTAGAAAAGCGGCTTGCGCACTCGCAGGAAACTCACTAACTACGAAATCCGGGCGTCTCTCTCTCAGCACACTCTCAGCACACTCTCGGCACACACAACAACTCGTTGCCCTCCTCGACACTTCACGTTGCACGACAGGACACACTCGGTGCTTTTTACCTCTCTTTACATAGCAAGCAACAAGCAACTAGCAACAGACAACTGGCAACTGGCAACTAGCAACTTGCAACTCTGGACACACTCGGACAGGAGAACGGACAGCCGCCAACAACAACAATAACTTGACATATTATTATTATTATTATTATCATCATCATTATATTATTGTTCTTGTTCTGATCCTCGTCCTTGTTATTGTTGCTGCTCCCGGCCCTCGATACTGCCCTAGTCCAACAAATTTATTTTTATATCACTTTTGCCACAAAGACTACACTACTACTACAACCCTTGTCCAACTGTTATTTCTTGGACTAGCCTCATTACAGACTGGCTGTTTGGTTGAGACCGAGGAGACATCTCACCAATTTCTCGCCTCCCGAGACCCTCTCCGTGGATTTTTTTTTTATTTGATCTTTATTTGATTTTGTTTGCACGTCTTACGTTTCTGATAGTCTTCGTCAAGGCTCTATCGTGTGATATACATTTTTTGAAAGCGCATCGCTACCGCTCTTGCGCATTGCATTGCATTGCTCGGGTGGTGCAGGCCCGTCAGCAGATCGGGCATACACTCGCCAGTTAATACACGGGATATAAGAAAGAGACAACAGAAAAAAAAAAAAAAAAGGGTCTCGAGAAGTCACCCGTCGAGTGACTTCGAGGGTATATCCGTATCTAGTTCTGCGTCTGCGCACTGCGGGGGGGGCCACACAATTCCCTATATCAGCTTCCTCTGGTGCGTGCAACTGGAACTGGGGGATCCAAGGCTTGGAAGCGAATCCCCCAACTCTGTCTGCATGCCCGAACTAGCGACCTGCATGCTACCTGCCACCTCATCCTCGAGCTATTGCAACATCGACCCATCGTCCACCCCAGACAGGTCCTGATCCCCGTGCTTCTGCACGCCGGACGCAGTCTTCCCAAACCTCGACTGGTGTACCTCGACGTACCTTTGTCAAAGGTCTGTACTCAGGACCGCCCTGTACATCGATCTCGGGGCATACATACCCTTGCAGGTGCGGTCTACCGTCAAACATCGTCGAAAGCACCGAAATGGTCTGCAGCCTCGAACCCGCTCTTATTAGTTATTAACAAAGCTCTTCCCAAGCCCTGTTGCGCTCACGTAAGGAACCGTGTCTCATCTCACCACCCGGTTCCTACACTCTCATCCCCCACCGGGGTGTGAATTGATAATATTGTCTAGGAAGATGAAGCCAATATTACCAACCATCTGTTCATAGTCATCACCTCCCTGGTCTCCTCCCTCCCACGCATGACAGATTCTCCGCCGCCTGGTCACACCTATTTCCCATCTTGGACACCATGCCTTCAACTAGGAATCTTACACGCCCCAGCCCAGAGACCCGGCCCTCAGGCACACCCGTCATGGCTGGCCAGGGTACGGCGTTGCAAAGGACCCGTCCTAGCCAAGTCCAAACCACCCATCAACATAGCATACAAACTAGTATATTACCTGCCTCGGCTATAAGTGCGTCAACCGCAGCATCGGGTTCCTACAACGCCTCCCCCTTGATGTCCCCAGAAAATTCTGCCTTGACCACAAGCAGCTCTGTCCAGCCCTCTCCGGATTCGTTCCCTACACGAGATGTTGAGATATTCCCCCCTCCTCCACTTCACCTAGGTGATCCCCTTCTCAGCCGCAAGCCCAGCATCAGTTCCATCGGCGCCGGTGTGCTCAATGGGAGTAACGGCACTATGTTCCCTGAGTCCATGAACGCAGGTTCCGCCGGGAAAGGGCTGATAAGACGATTCTCGAATAAATTTTCAAGGGCACGCCGACAATCTTCGGCTGCCACGAATAGTCGAGATGTTAGCCTTGGCCCCGGTATTCTGAGACGAAGAAGCGATAGTACCAATACGACACCTGCCGATACCGTCATGACTGACTCTGACGAAGAGATACACGATGGAGCCAGCGAGATCACCTTCGGTACCAACATCACCACAAGGGAACCATCATGCGGCAGCAACACACCTTCCATCACGGGATCATTCTCTAACAGCGATGTCCGTGATGGCCCGGTCTTGCCCCGTGGACTCATCAAGGGGACGATGCTAACGAAAATCTCGAAGAAGAAAAAATATAAGCGCATGCTATTTACACTTGAGTCAAACGCTGGCAAGATCTCCTGGGATAAGGGGCGGTCCTCAAAATGCATATATGTCGACGATATCAAGGACGTCAGGATAGGCTCTGACACTCGGCAATACCGTATTGATTATGGCGTTCCTGATACAGAAGAGGGGCGCTTCTTTACAATTGTTTACGCGTTGCCTGATGCATCACGAAGCAAGCAGATGCATCTCATTGCCGAGGATGAGGAAACCTTCTCGCAGTGGGTGACAGGCCTGGATTCAATCTCAAAGCATCGGGAACACCACATGGCATCCTTAATGGCATTTAATGAAAATGCCGTTCGCAACTTCTGGAACGGCGAAATGGCAAAACAATGGAGCAACAAGCCATATGACGATAAAGAGAAGACGATTGATTTCTTAGGTGTTGAACGAGTCTGCCGGAATTTACACATCCATATGGCACAGAAGGATCTTAAGACCAAGTTTAAGATGGCCGCCTCGACCGACCCGAATCGGCTCAATTTTGCCGAGTTTCAGGTTTTTGTCCGCGAGATGAAGCGAAGAAGAGACGTCCGGACAATCTATCGTCTGATCGCATCGGATTTGGACAAAGGTATCACATGGCCAGAATTTCGTACGTTCCTTCGCGATACTCAAGGTGAAGATGTCGATAGCAATCCCACTATTTGGGAGTCGAAGTTCATTCGCTATGCCCAGAGAAGCAAGCCCAAGGACACATGGGCCCCACGGCCTGCCGCCCACTCGGTTACCATGACAGAAGAGGCTCTTGCTGCCTACCTTGTCTCTAAAGACAACGATCACCTTTTCCGCGAGCCCGCCGACCATGTGCTCGACCGTCCCGTCAACGAATACTTCATCTCCAGCTCCCATAATACGTATCTGATTGGACGGCAAGTAGCCGATGTGTCTTCTGTGGAAGGCTACATTATGACGCTGCTGAGGGGGTGCCGTAGTGTTGAGATCGACTGCTGGGACGGCTCCGATGGGCAACCCACCGTTAAGCATGGACGCGCTCTTGTTAACGCTATATCTTTCCGCGAGGTCATAAATACGGTGAATAAGTACGCATTCACTGCTAGCCGATTCCCTCTCTGGGTCTCTCTTGAGGTACATTGTAATGCCGCACAACAAGAAATCATGGCCGAGATAATGAAAGAGATATTCGGCCCCCGCCTTGTTACTGAGCCTTTAGATCCATCCGCTGACAAGCTCCCATCACCTTCGGAACTCAAGGAGCGTATCTTGATCAAGGTGAAGGGGACGCATCTCAGCCACCAGCAACGCAATGGAAGCGAGACGAATGGTCGACGACGAGGAAATAGCCTTACATCCCCTTTCTCGAAACCGGCGACTACGGACAATGGAAATATTCCCCCTCAATACCTTTCTAGCCCACTCTTAGGTCCAAGTCAACAACCCCGCCGAGTCATTGCAAAAAGGGTTAACACTATAACCGAGGGCGAGGTGCACGGTACTATCAGTAGCAGCACGAGCGATTGCGAGACCGAAGAAGAGGTACATACCAAGCGGAAAACGAGTAAGATCGTCAAGGCACTAGGCGATCTTGGTGTCTATTGTAGCGGAGTCAAATTCCATGGATTTGAATCTGCCGAATGCAAGAAGACCAACCATATCCTATCTTTTATGGAAGGGACATTCAGAAAGCACTCTAAGGCGCCAGGATCGAAAAAGTTGCTGACTCGTCATAATATGCGTTATATGATGCGAGTGTATCCTCAATATTCGCGCCTTGCATCTGACAACTTCAATCCGCTGATGTATTGGCGAAAAGGTGTCCAGATGGCTGCGCTCAATTGGCAAACCTTTGACCTCGGTATGCAACTAAACCAAGCCATGTTTGCTGGGGGTACAGATCAATCGGGCTATGTACTCAAGCCTGAATCGATGCGAACGATTCGAATATTGCCCGCTGGTCTGCCTTATGACGCGCACGGGAAACTTGAGCGCCAAAACATGACGTTTTCTATCGATCTGATTTCGGCGCAGCGGCTTATGCGGCCTGCTAGTCTACCTTCTCATCGTACTTTAGATCCATATGTCGAGATGGAAGTCTTCCATGCTAATGACAAGCGGGATAAACATGATAGTACAAGTGGCGTGCCCATTCAAACTGACACGCCGGTCAAAGTCAGAACAGGCATCGTCAAGGAAAATGGCTTTAATCCCGAATTCAACTACCCGGGCGAGTTCCAGGTAACCACAAAGTATCCCGAATTGGTCTTCATCAAATTCAGTGTGAAACTCTCGCCAGATGGAGAGACTACGAGTGGCCGCAACCCTACGGTGGCCACCTACACGGTAAAGCTGAGCAACCTAAAGCACGGTTACCGTACTTTACCACTATGGGATTCCAACGGGGATCAGTTCCTCTTCTCGACATTATTTTGCCGTATCAGTGTTCGCCCCGTTACGAGTGTTTATATACCAAACCCCGAGGCGGTTGATTCATCCGTCGGAAAACTGAAACATATTGGTAAAAATGTCTTCGGCCGGTCAACCCCGGCCAACAAAACCAGTTTTGAAAAAACTAGCTTCGACAGCGGCTACGGGGAAACTATACCCCCGACAGCCAATTCTGTACAACAACAACAACAACAACAACATGTCTCTTCGGTTGAATAGCCTTGGGCATATACCGACGTCCATGGTGTGTGATGTATCGCGTGGTTGCTCAATTCCTATTACGAGTTCTCAGTCGATTTAAGTCATCAGCGAATACCCCTTCGTACCAACATCGGGCAGGCGTAGAAGGGATATGGAATCATTATTTGCTTTATTTTCTGTTTCGTCACGCAGCGTTTACGAATTTCTGATCTCGCCTCGGCAGTGCGGGCGATAAGCATGAAACAGGTGTCCAAGGGTTCCATAACTATAGATCGGGAAATGACCAAAAATTGCCATTTCGTTCCTTGTCGAGTAGGCGGGTTCCTTCTCCGAGATGAAATGAAGGCCGCCGCCTTCTCGGTTGCGCTATGATGTCAGTCATGATTTAGCTTGCTTTTGGATGGGTTTGGGGGGTCATGTTTTCGGGCTAAAAAGAGCTGTGCTGGAAGTGATAACATAGGATGATGAGGAAGGCCAACGCAACTGATGCGGGCCATCAAGACACTGGCTGAATCATCTCTGATTTTGATACATCACTTGAGATAGCATGGGTAACCGGTAATTGCATCTGCACCATCTCCAATGAAAGAATGTTAGCGGCTCACGCCGCATCTGATTCCACCCCTGTCGTCCGATGTCCCAATGTCACATTCACTAACTTGGCTACTGTGAGGCGGCTATGAAGCGCATTTCTTACCTGGGGATTTATCATACCACACATCAAGTAGGTCTCGTACCAGTATACTAGTATAACAGCGCTTAAGTACCGTGTGAAATGTAATTAGCCATCCTGCCTCGAGATGGCGACAAAACCGTGACGCATTCGCGCCCACTCGGCTCTGACCCCGACCCGGCACTCTGGAAATGGTATATCGATGTACCCATGGTACAAGCGAACCCCAGAATGGGGGCGAGGTCGCCTTTAACCTATGTGCCAAGAGGATCTGCGGGACACATAAGGACGCAGTCTAGCCCGGCCAGTTATAAGCTGCTAGCACTATATTATTGACTAGGCTTGGTAGGAAGCTGACAAGGGCTACCCTTCCGTGAGCCTAAACTAGGCGCCCAGGTTAGTGATGTTGCTTCAGTACGACATGCCAAATGCAGGCTCGGCTCACGACTCATCGTTTTCGGTAGGACCAACAGGAATACATGGACTCGTGATGGCTTATTGCCGATTCATCACGCTACGCTTAGTGAACCAATTCGGCATAAATTTGCTCTTCTCGTGGATAAAATCGCCAGAGTGCGTTTGAAAACGCCGGGCTTGCGGGTGAAGAAAACTACGTCAGACCTAGGCACTATGGTATGCCCACAAGACTGTGCTAAGAGATCTACCTAACCACTACATCTAGATGATGGTACCAGAGACTGACCGCACCGTGGGAGGATACGTAGATCTGGCCGAGTGGAATGGGAGGGCTTCCCTGTCCTAACCCCATCGCTCGAGTGCATAGTGCTGCTCGTTGTGATGATGTCTCCAATCGCCAAGTGCATCCTTGTCTATGCCTCCGATAGGATTTGCGTAAATGCCTAGTCAATGAATGCATTTCCACGGCGGCCCAGTAACCGAGAATGTCAGGATAAGCCCAGCTCCGACTTGGGCCCGGTACAATGAGAGAGCATCAATCGACAGTACCACATAGCAAGCCTTTTTACACTACATTAGCTTCGCCGTTTCGATGCTAGGTATATCATGGTATATCATGTACCCAACGTAACAGGTACAGGCGGGTACCATGCAAGCCCATCCAGATGGAGCGTAGGACCCCAGCCCCTTTCAACCGTCTCTCCGTCTCTGGTACTATGTATACACATAGAGGCCCAGTACTGTATCGTGCACTGTGATAATCGTCACAAGGATTCAACACGGCACGACACAACTCGCTGACCTAGGTGAATAAGGTGAGCAAGCAGCTGACGTGAACAACCAGAAGAAGAGCCTGACCTAGCTCCTTTCTGCCTAGCTAGCCAAACAGTATGGTCTCACAAATCAGGGGCAACCCGGCATTGCTTATTATACATAGTAGTACGCAGCCCAGTCACACACACACACACACACACACACACATATACACACCTCTCTCTGGTTACTGTAGAGTGTTGTGTGTACGTACTATGTAGTGTAGTGTAGTGTGCTTGATGGTGTGGATGGAAAGGCACTGACTGACAACTTACACGACAGGTCCGCTTCCGCGCCCGCCCAACACCCATGCCTATGCCCATGCCCATGCCCATGCCCACACCCACACCCGCATCCGTACCACTACTCTTACTACGTACCCTAGGTATGTACTTATGTACGCATGTATGTATATACCACGCCCACACCACCGGGGCACATACATGCATACGATCTTATACATCCTACATGCCCTCGGTACAAGTGTTTCTTCGATGGCAACCGAGCTGGATGGCACTCGACGCCCAGTGTGCCCGGGCCGGACCCCGACCTAACACGACATATCCATCCCTTCCTGCCTACATAGAAGTACGTACGATACCCATAGACGCCTCCAATAAGGGTATAGAAGCAATAAGATAAGACCCCGGAACTCTCTGTGCCTGGTGTGCCCAATCATGTAACCTCCGTGATCCCGGAGCCACGTTGTCGGATTCCTTCCCTCCCCTGTCCTTCATTGCCACACCCGCCTTGTCTTAGTCACCTGTGCCTACATTCATGCACTCGCCGTCATCCAAAGCCCAATCGTAGCTACCCAGGTAGTGAGCGTGCGGCCACAGCTCTACTATGTAGTACCAGTAGAGGCCTTGGTCTGACCTGGCTTTCAGGGTGTGTATTTACGCATTTACGCCCCGACTTACCCTTTCAGGCACGTAAATATCTACCCATAACCGACCGGCTGCCAAGCTAAGGTCATAGGCAGCACTGCTACACCCGAACGCGCGGGTTACGCTAACACATACCCCTTGATTGCCTGGGAGGACGCTGGGGTAAACATAACTTCTCGCCGATAGGCTCCCAGACACTTGTTCCTGATGCAGATACCCCGGATCTGTTTCCTTGCATACAACACCCTGATGAATACGACGCTCCCGCCAGTACCTCTCAAGTCTTCGCAACTTGAAGCTTGTTTTCGTTGCTTGACAGCCAATCGATTAGCTGCTCTTAGAGAGAGTTCCGCCCATCACTACCTTCGCTTCTAACAAATACGCAATCCGGCCCCCATCATCATCCTCTCGACAAAACTAAAATAACAATTGATACGAAACCGGAGGACCTTGCACGCGCAACACAGGGATCGATATTTTCTCGTTGGTACCCTGGCCGTACATAGGATGGGATATTCTGACAGTCCTACGCGCAGTACTACGCCCTGATACGTCATTACTCCAATACTCACTGATTCGTCTTGTTGCATATACGTCAGCTCATTCATGCGCTCGTACGTTCTTAACCGTGGTTTCCCTTACCTATATGTGAGGTCTTGGAGAATCGGGAAACAACCCGCCCACACCGCATCAGAAAGGCTGATCACTATACGGTCCCATCAGACTGCTCGGCGAAAACGAACCGGGCCAACATACCACGTCCAGCAGCTGAATGTGGATCCCGTGAACCAGGCATTCGACCTTGTCCTTGTATGTACCTTTTCGAATTTCGAGCGGACTATTCATCGAATAATATTACACTTTAAGAAAGATATTGGTAGCGAGACAGACACCGTGATGATATTTTGAGATATTATACAAGTTCCTGGTAATAAATGAGAGTTTGGCGAAAAGATGTCCACATGCTCTAATTATCATCGCTTTCGTTAATGCCTATCATCTAGTTTTGTTTTGTTTCATAGAAACAATAGCTCCGCTTTATGCCTAACCCTCGAATAATTACTTTGTAGGTACAATGATGACATCTATATTAATCTATTTATAACGTGTGTTTCCCAACAGTCCTGAATTGATATGTACTCAGGGGTCAAGGTGAACTCCACTGCCCCCCAGACCCGAATTCACTGTCTCCAAATGTGGCGTTCCGGGAGCCGTAGTACAGCCGTGGTCAACGTAGCGAAATAGCCTTTCACCCTGGGTCTTTTTCGCCGTTGTTTTGTACACAAATGACTGGTGACGTAGGGTAATTGGGCGCTATCAGAGATTCCCTTTGTTTTGAAGGCCACGAATCTCGCTAACGATGTGGTCAAATCGTATACCCCCAACTTTAGTTGCCTACATAAAAATACCGTGGGGCCTAAATCCGAGGAGCCCTGGTGAAGATCCTTTATTGGCTCGGTTCTGGATAGCAAGTCAACGAACAAAACCCTACGGTGAGGAAAATGAAATCGATTCCATCCAAACCCCGAGCACTGGTACATTCTCATCCGTGATAAAGTGACAAGGACTATCCCAGGGGATGGAGGCCGTGGGCTTACAGAAAACGCACGTAAGCATCTAAAGCGGGTTTTTTCTCCGAGGTTCAAGACACACAGCGGTAGGCCGTCCGAATGCGCCGAGCTTCGTAAAGGATGTATCATATATCACCAACTCGCAAGCAGTACTATGTTGATGGCGTATGCACCTGGGTTGGATACCGCAATGCACACGCCCACACTCTATATACCTACACCCACCCCAGATATGGAATTTTTAGGGGCCGTGGCGTTAGGACAAGGAGGTAGTATCGGCCCCAGTGAAGGGGCCTAGGCTATGGCCTTTGGAATACACAAACGTGGAAAGGTGAAAATCCCTCAGGGGAAATTTCCAAATCCGCATGTATGGGCGTGGGGATTTGCCCAAGGAGAGGAGCCGCAGCGAGCCATGGTATAGCCTGGTATGGTTGATACCTAGACCAACGGCTCTTGCCGGCAGGGCGAGCCGAGGTCTCTGATAGAGTGGTACCTTGATCTATTTGGTTAGAGCAAGAAGACATATAAGATCCCGGACTACCTAGGATGGGCAGTATTGGACGGGGTCCAGCCTACCTAGACCGGTCATGCAACATTTCTACACCAGCCTAGTCCCGTCAATTGCATCCAGTTGTCTAAGTATAGCGGCCAGTGTAGAAATTTCGCATAGCCCATCCATCTAGGTGGGTTAATTAACTTGAGTTGTAAAAGATTATGGTATGATTTGGACCAGGCGAATGGTCATATTTGTTTCATTCATTGTAGTGTCCAGGTTCCAAGCCCAACGGAAAACATCAGAGCTAATTTCGGGGCCCAATACGTAACGGTCGGACCCTTTTCCGTTTGTCATATGACTTATCATATTTGATTTCTTGGCTATCAGTGCTTCAAAATTCGGGCAAGTTGTCCATTCATTTGTTGCAACTTATTTGGTCAATGATCGCCCATACCATGAATGACATTAGCTTTCGGCCGAATCAAGTGAATCCGCAGGCACTCGAATTAGAGAGCGTACGTCACTGTGCCTGCCAGGGTCTTCAGTATAGGGGCGTGACAAACACTCGTTGTTGCGCAAAGAGCCCACACTAACTAATCTAGGGTTTCCTACTAAACAGAACAACTTCTTCGTCCAGAGGTGTATTAAAGTGTGACAGTCGCATACCACACCGGTTCAAGGTGCCTGATTGAAAGGGAGTATAGTACAAGGGGCGCGCGTATGATCTATAATTATTATTTGAAATAGGATTAACTTGTAAAACTGCTAACTAGAATGGTATTCTACAACGCTCCCCCACATCCTGCCTATCCTGAAGCTTCATATTATTTACCCACCGCACTTACCTGAAGACCTTAAGAAGACTCGCCAGCAATTGCCGTCAAGTTTGCATTCCCGGGCTTAATGAGGGTCTTGTCCTTGGGCAGTTTATCGAGAACCTCATCGCTCAAGCCCAGCGTATCCTTGACCACCTGGCGAGGCGTGAGAGCAAGCCACTGTGACGCGCTGATGTCGCCAAACTTCTTCGCCTGCAGCACCTCGAGGAAGATGACGTCGTCCGTCCCGGTGTTCTCGACGTAGTGCCCCTGTGCTTGCGGGATGTATCCCACGTCGCCCGCGGTGAAGTCGAAAGTGCGGGACGCTTCCGGGGCCTTGTAGACGGTGATCCTGGCTGAGCCTTGAAGGAAGTACGACCACTCATCTGAGGTCGTGTGCCAGTGAACTTCGCGCAGCGCACCCGGTTCCAGAACGACGAGCGCAGCCGAGAACATCTCTGCTATAGGGAAGGTGACTGGATCTAGGATCTTGACGCTGCCTCCAGTCGTGTTGTGAAATTCCTGCTGCGACCAGTGGTATGTGTAACCGTCAGGCCCGGATAGAGACCCGGCCGATCCCGTAATGTTCTGCTTCTCGATATCGGCTGGCGCTGGTGTCCCGTTGAAGATCTTTTAATGGAGGTTAGTCTCGCTGGCTCTTGTGGGGACTACAAAAACACCGAAGTGATGAAGACTCACGTATTTCTGGTCCTGTGGTATGTTGTCTAATTCGCTAACGTCAACCTCGAGGTTCTTGGCCCAGACCTCCTTCGGCGACCGTATCATCATCTCAGTGGCCAGGAACGTCTCATCCTCCGAGAAATTGCCGTCATCGAAGACGAGCAGGAATTCGCAACCTTCATCGAGTGCCTGTAGACTGTGCGGGATACCTGAGGGGAAGAACCACACGTCGCCAGCTGTGACATCGTCTACGAAAGACGCCCCATCCTCGTTCATAGCCGCCACGCGTACGCCTCCCTTCAGAACTAGTGCCCTGGAAGACATGGCAGTTAGCATTTGAAGCGGGGGCCCCACATGATTCCGTGAATACGGATCACGAGAGGGCAAGAATAGTACGAAACTCACCACTCAGCCGAAGTGTGCCAATGCAGTTCCCGATATGCACTATAAGAAGGCAAGAATTAGACATGACCGCTTAGAGTATTAAGCTTCAAATTTTTCGTAGTTTTCGGGGGACATGAGCAACCATATGACATGTATGGGCTAAAAACGCTGCTGAATCAGGGAATAGACGACCTAGAGATACGTACCCAGGCGCCAATCGCATATCAACACCCGCCATCGCCGTAGCTGCGGGTAAGACATCGACATTTTGTTGGCGTGCCCAACCCGACTCCTTTCCGGTTCCCGCACGGTTGTGGCTTAGCCCCAGCGGCCACATCGCTTGGGGCACGTCGCCCTGGTCTGTTCCTGGCGGTGCAAAGATGTCCGGGTTGAGCTTTTCGTACTCGTACGTACGCGGTCCCGGATCCGTACCACCCCGACCGCCACGTATCGGCTGGGGCCCATTGGGGGGCGTGGCGCTGTTAAAGTCCAGATACAGGCCTAAGTCGGAGTCTGCCTCTTGCCCATTCACGAGCTCCGGGTCTGGCACGACCGCTGAATCGCCGCCCGAGACCGGTGGGCGCGAGGCGATACCACCCTGCAAATCCGTGGACCCGCGCAGATCGCCTGCCTCGGCGGTGAAGGTGGGAAAAGGGGCATCGACGCCACCCACGGGTCCTGTGTTCTCGTCGTAGGTTAACCTGAGATAGCGTTAGATGATGCTTCAGAAAGGAGCTGTAAGGTTCGTCCTCACTGAGGCTTGGGTAGGCCATAGCCGAAGGGCAGTAGTCCCGCCGCGAGGAGAGTTGTCCGGAAATACATTGTGAAACAGCCTTAGACAATGCTACGAGAGTGAAGGAGGACGGGAGGAAGCTGGTTGGGACAGAGTATAACACAAAGCGAGAGACATGATGGTCCCTATTTATACCTATCGTCGTCGTCGTCGTCATACTGCATACTCTCACCGAACTCGTTGCTATCACCATCATATTCCCATCGTATTTCCGAGGTGTAGAACGCCGAGTATGCTGCGAGCATCAGGATTGATAGAGTTCCTAACCCTGTATGAATAAGCACCTTTGGGTGTTGCCGAAATAGGAAGGAAGACTATACGTCTTAGACATTAATGGGATTAATGGGTATAGTCTCTGTCAGTGAACGGCGATGATGCGACCGAGGAACATGTTAAGCCAGAATGAGATTAGCTTCGAGATGTTGGTGAAGTGTACGAAAAAGTGTATCGCTATCAATCAATCAATCAATTTCTATCAATCCGAATCTGCATCTGCATGATCAAGCCCAAGTACCGGCATGATCTCTATGCTCGTAATTGCTTAACTACTTCCTAATCTACGCCACCAAGACAACTGCTGCATGCCCAGCTTCCGAATACTCTCCCGTCGCATTGGTCGCCATCTTCCCCAAGGGACCAGCTACAAGGATGGGTAGAGGTGGTACGCAAGACATCATCAGGCCCCGACTCGCACGCTTCGATTAAGCTTTGGCCAAGCTTGCCGTTTGCCGTGTCTGCCGATGCCGAACCCCTGAAAGCTCGATATTCAGGAACTAGTCTATCTGCTAGTAGTAGCTCTCTAGCCTAAGTCGACGCTGTCTCCGTCACCGCTGTTGATCGTAGGGCTTAGGAAATGAGGGGAGAGGGGTGTGACCGGTGTGACGACGTTTAGTGTTCGCTTCCATAGAAAGCTCATCTCGGGTCAGCTCGGTATCTCGGCCTTCGTGATTGGTTGCGTTGCAAGCAAGGTGCTTACATACTATATAGTAGTGTACATCACGCAGAATCGCGTTATGGCCTCGTGTGCGTGTGAGATCCTGGACTAGTCTAGGTAAGTACCTAACTAGTCGTCCAGAAAAGAAAAAGCTTATGTCATCGTCCATCTAGGTTACAGCGGAATATCTCGGATTGCCGAGACAGGTCGGAGAGCAACTGGATCGAGCAACTACAGGCGAAACAATTAATTTGCTGTGGGCTACGCTACACTACGTACGTCAGTAGACATGGCTATCGGTCTTGCCGACGTATCCAGATCGGGGTACTGATCAGGGACTGGTGAAGTTCTAGGCGGCAAGGGAGGAGTGAGGTTGGGCATCTTGAGCTTGCTATTCCGTTTTGGTCTAGAACCCGGGTTGGAGTAGCAGCCCTAGACACCCTGCATTACGTCAGCGCATCCAACACGACGCGACCAATACGGACGTAGAAGGCATAGTGGCATTAACTTGAAAATTGATGGTGCTGCTGTGCCGCGTGCAATAGGATCGATCACCCGTATCTCTGAGTGCCGTCCTGGTTTTTGAGGCGGAGAATCCGAAGAGGGGACGCCAACCCGATTGAAGCCATAGTGCTGATGGGATTCAAGCCAATACCTGCTCTTTGGCCCGGCGTAGGTTCCCGATACTGCCGAAACCCGTACATAGTATGTAATACCTATTACCGCTGCAGACTGCGACGGCCAAGCCGAGAATGTGCGAGAACGTGAAGAGGTGCTGGAATGAAATGGCAGGGCCATAAGTTGGGGTCAACGGTAATAAGCTTTGAGATTCCCACGGGTGGTGTAGGTGCCCAGGTTACGTAGGTAGTATGTGAGAGATGCAGATTCCCACGGACCGCCGAGATACCGAAACTGCGGTTCTGCATCATCGTCTGCTCAAAACGGAAAGGCATTCAGCCAATCAGCTACCCTAGTTCCTGTTTCCCGCTATACCTCTCAACTCCCTTTTCTCCTTTACTAATCACCGCCTTTTACTCTACATCCTCTCCTTCCAATTCAGATCACCTTTGTCATTTAATTGACTATTCCCGGCCTCAATCCTTTCTGCAGCCGTCTTCGGGCTAGGGTGCATCGGATAACGAAGCGGGTAATTAAATTGCTAATTCGCTGTTGGCGCTCATGACTACATTTCATATGAATGACACTCTATCCTAATGCGAATGAATAGCGATGTTGGTATGCTAGATAGGCTCCCGTTGTTAAAATCGTAAAATACTCTCCCCGGGAAGATATCTATTGATTGCAAGATAATTGTTGATCTCTAGTTAAAAGGGAGAAGCGCATAACTCAGCCGTGTTAGGTCTCGGGTAGGTTGTTAAGAATAATACTGTTAATCCATATATATAAGTATATATATATGTATGTATAGTGCTATGATACTACGGACGAGGCAAATGTATGATACGAAAGCTAGCTACTTTGAGTACATAAGTGATACTATACCTAGCTGCAATTTAAATGACTATTTCAAGTCTAGTTAAGGAGTGGACGCAGGATTGAGAAACCCATGGTTTCTTGATACCAGGGTAGTAAGGGGCTTAATAATATGTATTATACAAATCTGAAGGCATGCTCTTAAGCTCCTAGATAAGAGCAACAAAGCTCATCTTATTACTCCGAGCTACCCTGCTTTTCCATACTCTTTCCGTTTTCGAGCCGAGCCTTGTATCGTTTGGTTAGGCCTTCAAGCAACTTGACAGTTGCCTCATAGAATACCGGATCATGGTCAGTAGTAGACTGATGGTCTAACTTGTCCCTCAAGTTATTACGTGTTCTCCCCAGAAATTCTTGCGGGATCATTTGCACTGGAGGTCGGGCTAGTGAGCTCCGGAGGTCTTGGGCGGGAATGGGGCTCGTCTCTATGCCCATGTCTTCTGTCTCAAGCAGAACCCTGTTAACTTGGGTAAGACAAACCCGTGCGCGAAAATCCCGGTCCTGAAGTCCCCTTGCCGCAATAGCACCCGCCGCGTCGAGGCGAACATAATCGGGGTCGAAATAGGGTCTCATGGGGCGGAAGAGAGACTCGGTGTTTCGAATTCCCGAGCTTTCCACATCCTGAATCCTTCTGAGCATTTCCCAAACGAAGTCAATGATTCTTAATCCGCTTGACCAGTTGTCATTTACCTCCTGTTTTGGGACCCATATCATACGCTCAACTTTGTCATTGCCATCATCACTTTTCGTATGCAACTGGCAACGCCTAAAGATCCCCCCTAGCCGCTCGTTGATAAATACGTTTCTCGCATGGGTTTGGGCTTCGATATCGACTAAGGGGTCGGCCTTACCTCCCGAAACTCTAGGATCGACGATTGAAAACCCTGCAAGCTGGGTGTAAATCGCAGGATTCCCAACATCCACATCGCGCTTAGACTTTTCCATTACAATGAAAATAACCTCCCAGTGGTTTCCTCCAGTATTAATGGGCATTATATGGTAGGGGTGTTTATGGAAACTCTCCTGTAGCACGTCAATGTTACTAGTGATCCACTCGTCGAGCTCTTGTTTCTGGTCTTCGAGCTTGTTGTTGGGATTGTTTCCGTACTTAGGGGGTTGGTGATCTATATCCCACATACCCGCAAATCCACTCTCTGCAGAATGGATATATATAAGTTTGCTAATATTTGCGGGGAGAAAATCGTATCGAAATAGAATCGCTTCCTCGATCTCATCCGCGGTCAACACGGCGTTTCTAAAAGACTGGATATTTTCGAGAGCGTCTACCCATCTCCCAGTGGGGTCCTGGATATCAAGTCTGTCATCGGGTGGGTTAGTATATCTGGTAACCCTGTTTGACCAAATGTCCGCCGTAACCGAGGCATCCGGCCGTCGGTACGGAGGAAACATTTTTGGGAAGATTCCCGGTTTGTACATTTCAAAGCTAAGATGATTGAGTTAGTTAGGTTAAAGATGAAGATACTGAGTGTTTCTGAAAGTTTATCTATATTAGCAACTAAATTTGGTCGGGAATGCGGTGAAGCAGATATTTATACTTGTACGTTAAGTCGCATCGTACTCAATAGGCTTGTGAGTCCTCGATGGTCACACTATACCATTTCTTTGAAGGAATAATAAAGAATATACTTTGAATTCCTTTGAAAAAGTTGGGAGTTTAAATCAAAAGTTCTTTTCACCAATACAATGCTTTGTTAGAGCTCACCGGGACATTCTACATCGAGAATCGTAGTCATCTGCCTTATCGAATACTTGCATACGAGGTAACCAACCGTCAATGTATAGCATCCTACCTAGGTAGTACCCCATAACTGCCCGTAAATTGATATATTATATACCTATACTATAATATCAAGACCTGTTTGTGTTACCCTCTCTGAACGGGTTTCTTTCGTGCCTAAGACGTCTGCGCGTCACGCATTTCCCCTAGAAACTTTAATTAAATAACAGAATGAGTTATCACCATCGTAGTAGACGTATGATATCTATGTGTTATTTTATTTTTATTTAATACTTTTGAACCGTCTGTATTACATCTTTATAACCGACTGGCCTTGATCAGCCATCCGGTTGGCTTGAAGCCCTGTCTGTGCCCTCAAGCTCAACTACTACTCAACATATATGGAATAGGCCAAGTCAAGGGGTCACTCGTGGGCTAATTCTACATTTATATTAAATTCAAAGATGCTCGCTCGTAGAGGGAACGCTATCTATATATATAATCGAAGCGAGTTAAAGAGTGCTTGCTACATTATGCCACAGTGTGGCTGAGTAAATTTAATCTAGCCACACCTATGTAGCTTACTTACCTAGGTACTCTAGGGTAAAGGTTAATTCACCAATTCCATTCGTGTTCCAAGAAACATGTCTGCCTGAAGGAAAAGGAAGATGAAGAAATAGAGGGGGGATGCTGTGGGTAGGCTATATTATAGATAGCACTGCTTGGGTGATCGTACTCATTATTTTCAAAGGCGGAAACAGCCGCACCGTCTTGGTTTATGTAACAGCTGCTGAATGGGCTGGCGGGTCATAATGAGGTACCAATGATCTAAAGAACACTTCCAACCTGCCTCACAAGATGGTTTTCTGGCAACGATAGCCGTTGAAACCCGAGCTCATCCCAGTCACGCGCCAACGTGCGCATATCCGGACGCGGCAGTGGGACTTGTCCGCCGGGAAGACCGAATGTGGCGATCCCGGTTAATATACGATACAGCCGGCCCAAGGAGAGGATCATGTGCCACTTTTCGGGTAATTACCTAAGTATGTTCGGAACGCGAATAGAAGCTACGGATTAGGTAAGCCCGCTTACTTGGTCTATGAAAACGAGAGAATGGCGATTCATGAGGTTCTACGTGGAGTGATACTAAACCTTGTACTAGTATTTATGGGCTGGAAATTCATTCGTGAGATATCGTCATAGCATATCGAAAAAGTGTGAAATACAGAATGGAGTTTACCCGCGTGTATATAGGTTACTTATGAAGAAAAGGCAAATGCAGCCGCGTCGCTTGAAAATAAGGCAACTGTTGCGATAGATCTCGAACTGGGGAACGAAGAGTCACGAGATTCCGGTCAGGCGACTTGTTGCCCGACGGGAGCCATCGCATTGTTAGTCACTATGAGACCAATCAATGGGGGCGTGTCAACGCAATTGGTATGTATGACGACCGAGTCTCACCGAGGTCACACGTCCCACAGCTGTGCGGGTGGTACAATTCTTCAAGTCGCTTAAGACTTTTTTGCACAGCAAATGATATTAAAGCGAAGAAAGGAAAAAAGAAATAGGTCAACGCTTAGACACCTAGGCAGTAGCCTAGGGACTTATAGTTTTTGGTCAGATGACATAGCTTGAAGGTAGTATTCTATCACTAGAAATCATCGGCACGGGAAGAAAAGAAGCCGACCCCCGATATACCGTACTGTATATTCGTCGCATCGTCGATTCGTCGCATCGTCGCATCGTCGCATCGTCACGTCGCCGCCACCTTTGTATTGACTTCGTCGTCGGCTTGAGACAAAGGCGCGAGCTTATGCGGGCGCACTACGCCAAATGACGGCTATGATTCAGATTACACGGCCTCATTGTCTATCTGCTGTGCTAACAGGTAAGGCCCGCGACTTGTGTTCTTGGTGTCTTGACACAGGCTTACGTTTCCAGCATCGTGGCTCAATCCCGCCCCCACCTGTAGAGGCACCTAGGTTAGACACTTAGACGCCTACAACGTCATTAGGTCATTAGGTACCTAGAGGTCAGTATAACCTCCTTATCCATTACACAGGACCTAAGGTTCAATCAATTCCATGTTGGAATGGGTATTTACATCATCTAGCAGACCTACATACCTAAAATTATACTTCATCTACCTACCTAGGCGCCTACCTAACCCTTAGGTACCTATGGGGTACTAGATTAGTAGGTAGTCTAAGTAGGTACTCAGTATGTACCTTCTTAGTACGCATTCGATCGTCATTTTCAACAAAGACACAGAGATCTTTAAACAAAGAGAGAGAAAAAAAAAAAAAAAAAAAAACAGAAAAAAGGCAAAAGCGAACTGACGGCATTCACAACCCAATGATGGGATGATTTCCTCCTCGCCGCCATCATTATAGTTTCTATCTGTCCGAGGCTTGACTGCAAACACAAACATAAACATAGCCGATCGATTGATACCTAATGACTGACTGAACTGGTGATTGCCGTGACGAAACCCCCTTTGTGTTTACCTATACTGCTTACCCGCGCTTTACGAAGCGTTGCATGTACTCCAGCCGCCCGTGCGACGACATGATGGTGGCTTTAGCCTCACTTCTGACCGATTCTTGACCGGCGTTGAAACCAATTACTTTTGTCCATCATGTCCTTTCTTCACCCTTGGTTCCGCCCTTTGCTCGCGTCCAATCATCGCCGCCCGGCCTGGCTGTTGCGAAGCGCGTGCAGGGCGTCCAGGATTCCAGGACTGCATAGTACCACCACCCCTGAGAGACTCGCAGATGGGATGGTGAAGATTAATCCCAAGAACCATCCCTCGGGCCCGGATGCAATCGCCTCCTCTTGTGCCTTTGGTGTGTGCTATGACTTGACTAGGCTAGACTTAGTCGGGTTCTGGTCGGGCTCGGAGCCGAGTGTCTCGAGGTAGTATCCAGGTACCGTTACCGAGCGCCCATCGTCATATGATGTGTTGTATCCAATGGCGCAGACATATCTGCATGAGAAAAATTGCGCTGTTGCGACTTGTTTTCTTCGAGACCCTGAGACCGCCGCGTACGCAGATTTGTGCAGACGGGAGGCGGGCGAGTTTTGGGCCCGTGCTGCTGCGAAGCTACCTACCTATCTAATCTACCTAGGTAGGTAAGGTAGGTAATCTACCTAATCCTTAAACGTCCTTAACGTACCTTTAAAGTAGTATAGTCTAGAGAGGTATTGTTATAGTGTTTGTTCCGTGGCGCTTTGTTTGCTCATCTAACCCACGTTCCAGTCGACCTCGTTTTGATCTACTTATAGCACCGGTTGGGGGGGCAGTTTCATCATACCTACACTTATTTGAACTGTGTCTGTTTCCGTTGGCTAGTCAAACCAAGTAAGGTTATTACCCAGGGATGGAATGATGAGGCCCCCCCAACTTACTCCTAGTCTCATGTATACCGTCATATAACTCGCCCCTCCTATAAGCTGTATGCGCCTTAAAAAAAAAAAAGACCACCCATCTCTCGCTACAGTATACCTTGTCACTACCTGCTGTATATGTATACAGGTACTCTCCATGATACCCTGGCACCAAGCCAGCCACATATAATCATCACTATTACCGTACCAATATTCTTCTTACTATCCCTGGTTACACTGCATCTTGGTTATTCGACTTACTATGGCACAAGCGGCCGCTTGACGTTTGACATCACGCCAAGTACCACGGCCTGAGTCGACGACCTATATTAGATGATGCCCGGCACCCTCGCCCACATGGTGCACACGACAGACACCGTTATTCCCATGCTTCTACATCCTCTGGTCACCTCGATTAGATAATCTTCTCCATATCACCCAACATACCCACCATGGAACCATTATCATTCAGTATCAAGCCTAGCTTCCCCCAATTCAGGAAGCTCCCCGCTGAGCTGCGTATCAAGATCTGGCAGTTCTCTATGCCAGACGCGAGAACAGTCATGATCAAATTGCCACGTACACAGGACAATGTGCCTGCTTCATTGGATGGGGTCTTGCCGCAAGCTCTCGATGGCAGTGTGACATGGAGATCCACGACACAGATACCTGCCCTTTTACACGTCGATCCCGAAGCTCGACACGAAGCGTTGAAGCATTACTCTTTATCTCTCGGTGTTGACAAAGCACAGCCGAGGGTGTATATCGACTTCAAACGCGATACTTTATTCTTTGGGGACGCAGAGCTCACGCCAGAATGCTCGCAATTTTGGGCGAGGACGAATGATCTCGAAAAGGTCCGACGTCTGGCGGTGGTGCCCGAAGGCGCGTGGAGGGTAATACGGTGGACAAACGTCGACCTCAGTTCTCTACAAACGCTAATATTTGTCCACGGTGCCGAGAAGATCCAGTCATGGCGCCAGCCTCAACTCGTGATAGATGAGCAATCAATGGCCGCATTAAGGCTCCAGATCGAGCTTGAACAGGAGATACATCAGCTGGAGAGGACTATTATGGGGGAGCCACAGCTCGAACTCGAGAACCCTATGAAACAGCGCATACAAGCAGCAAGGGATGAGCTTGACACGCTACAGATGGTATTGCCAGTGAGATGGGCGAGGGATCTGGTGGTATCAACAGCCGTCTTCAGAGAAAATAGAGCGTGTTGTTAGTTGGTTTCTTCCAACTTAACAGATGCCCTGCAATTCGAAACGAATATCCCTTTTTTTTTTTGCCCCCCTCTTCTCGTTCCTTTTGCTATATCTTCTTAGGAATCTAGATACCCAATCAAACAGCGTTGTTTTTCCCCTTCAACGACCAATAAAATGCGGACAGGGTTGGGGGACGTAGCTAGCCCTGGACATGTGATAGAGAGATGAGTATGGCACCCAGCCATAGACCCGGGACTCGGCCTGCTTTCGTGTCACCGTCTCCCCCCTAGAATTTATGCCGGCCCCCTACGCCGCCCCCCTCCGGCTCGCCACGGGACAGTTATGTCAATGAAACTGGTGCAGAGTGCATTTACGGTTTTGCTCCAAGTCGTGTGACACGCACACACACACACACACACGAGACTGTTACATTGTATAGGGGCGCTTTACACTAGGCCTTTCCTCCCCACGCTGACGTGATATAAGTTTTGGCCTCGACGCGCATACGCCACGCAACAGCACGCATAAGCACGCACCCGCTTCCCCGCACGCGATTAGCCGTTACTGCACCCCCATTTCTTGCGCATCGTCCATCATTCCTGGGTCGAAAGAGGCATGACTTAAGCTATACGGGATCGATACGGGGAGATGCATATATATACCTATACTCGTGATACGTGCACCATTCGATTAATTCCGATGCCTGCACGCCGTCCGTCTTGGAATCCCTTATAGACTTGCACGCACCCGATGACTCTACTGTACTAGTAATTCTGGACAGACATGGAGGGGTACGTATTACTGTAGCAAAGGGAGATACCACTGCAAGGAGGCGTTAGACTAGACCATAGACCCGGGAACAGATAGAACCTTCTACAGGAAATTCTGAAACGTGGCTAACCGGCTGGCTGCTCGCACTCACCTTTTCCGGGCGTCCTGGGCTGCGACGCGTGTGTCGAGTGGGATTTTGCAGAACAGGATTTGCGAGTTGCTGCTGGGAGCAAAACGAGATAGGTGATGTGATATCATTCGCCCGTTGGCCAAACACACCGTCCCCCGTTCCCTCGCGAGCGAATGAAATAATCTCTTGGGACAAGGATGAGAGAGAGGACTAACCCAGGGAGAGACAACAAGTGAGGGCGGGAGGGGAGGGGAGGGGAGGGGAGGGGAGGGAAATGAAGAAGACGCAAAAAAACTCCTCAAAAAAACTTAATTCGTCACGGGATTTAGAGTTGGGTTCTCTTGCAGCTTAGCGATTGATGATGTTTACCGGCTTCTTCTCGCACCCTAGATATGATAGGCAGGAGTCGTGGAGGTCTTACACGCTTACGGGTATACGCATTACTAGCAGAGGAGGATAGTTGAGGATTCGCATGGCGCATTTCTGATACGTTGGTCTAGCCCCCAAGAGGCTCTGACGAGGGCATTGGTGAAACTCTTCTCCTGTCCATGACACAAGCCACAGGTTTTACTTGAGCACGTCACCGACGCTTTGCGACAGGAAAAGCAAAAAAAGGAACGGCCAACCCGACGAAAAGTCTCACAGGTGGGCATACGTATCTAAACCCCTCATACGAGTAGAGTGGTGAGTCGTGCCTAGGCATGTTTTTTCTTTCTTTCTTTCCTTTTGGCTGTGATATTGGAACGCCGCCGCTGATGACGTACGACTTCGAATAGATATGCTAGTGCGAAGGCTTTATCGTACTAGCTTTTGGACTACGCCGATTGACGCCATCGCCAGAGTCTGAGATCGGATGTTTATCTAGGCCTCTTAAGTGTGCTATGGCCAACCCAGGTATTCCCATAAACACTCGGGATGCAAGGACCTGGGATTAGGGAGGTAGGCTGGCAGCTATTTTGATAATGGATTCTAGGACGTTTCCCCCCCGGATGCATTTCCGTGCGTCCGCTATGCACTTGACGCATCCCCATTGCATTTTCTGGTGTGGACGATTCGGAACAGTCCTATAGCTGAAATAGACCAGCTGACATGTCATAACCAGTTGCCCAAAAGGGGCATTAAGATACACCGAGAAAACAAGAAATAAAAACTACCCTGTCTATACTTTCACTACAGTACCCTAATTGCCTGTCGAGGTAGCTTTAAATTCAATGCTTATCTGTCTGAAATAGGCGGCGACCGTGAACAAGATAGCCTTTCGAGACCCTAGTAGTCTAAATTTTTGAGGCAAAAAGGGGGGAATAGGAGGAGCTTGTCCTTCGGGGCTTCTCTGGAGATGGGAGTCTAGATATATCTAGGTAAATAGTAGCTTTATAGCTTTCTTTCTTGTGATAGCACTACATTCCTTGATCTCGTTTGTGCTACACTGAAAACCATGCCTTATCTAACTTTACAGTGCCAATATACAACAGTGGTGGGTATCTCTAGGGTCCCTATTCACGAGGCCGAGATTGAAGCCCGGAAGTACGGAGCGTCACCCTCACGGGCTTAATCGAGGATTCCCCCCAGGGCCATGACGACCATTGGTATATACTCGGGCATAGCGTGTCGCCTGCTCCCTAACCCCCCTACCACCCCTCTCTGTTTTCGTTCTTCCCAGTAATCAAGACGTGCTATCAAACAACATCGGGCAGAGAGGATCTAAACAATCTCATTAGATCCTCTTCTCATCTCGTTACTCATTTTGAGTGTAAATCCCCTTGTAGACTGGATCTCCTCGGAATGTGATGTGTCGGCACGTACGACGGCTGCAAATCGTATCCACTTGACTGGCACATTGCCTGCTACTAAGCAGCGCAGCACGCTGAAAATTCAGCTGCGTTTGGACAAAGGATAAAGTTTACCGTCTCATCTTCAGCATGCTCATGTCGTTCTTAACCATCTGCATAAGCATGGCTTGATAGCCATCGGGTCGGAGGTGGAGGCGGAGAGCGACGAAAATGCCATACGCCGTTCGGTTCCAGAATTTGAGAATGCAATGCGTAAGGTATTGTTTCTGGAGCGCCAGACGCCGAAGTCTTGCGGTCTAAGCCCATTACGTGGGGATTACATGATCCAAATCGAGTTTTAGACTCTTATCGTGGCACGGGAACGGAAGTCGAAAGTGAGTCGTAACCGCGCGGTCAGTCGGTTCGGCTTAGCCCGAGAACCTGCCCATGCCTAGACTGGGTTAGGTAACTAGCAGCGTAGTGATTTCCATGCTAGATACCTTCCCTGCGAAGACGCCCTGCTTCTGAAAACCCAAATATCGTCCCATCTTCGTGATTTCGAACAAGGCTTCGTGAACGCACTCGAAGGTATCGAAGGTGACAAGCCTCTCGGCCCACTGATGGAATTCGGCACGGGGGTTTGTAGAGTCTGCGCTAGCCGAAGGATAGGTCGTCGCATTGTTTCGTTGCCCTTATAGCGGGCAGCTGCACCGCCCGTGCGTGGCTTGATCGACTTATTCTTGGTAGTCGTCTTGACTGCGATGTGGGAATCGTGAGGACTAAAAGGCAGGTAAACTTGCGAGATGCCTCTATATTTCTTACACGAGTTTTGGCATTTTGCGGCTGTCGAGAAACGGCTGATGACGCGAGTTCGGCCCGGGTGACCTGTCTCATTGTCTCATGTGCTGCCCGACACACTCTTCGCAGGTATACGTCTCACTCTGCAAGAAAAATATTTCGGAGAAGTAGTAGTCGAAGGTTTCGTATACCCCTAATTGCTAAGATGTCGGCTCCGTATTTTACCGAGACTTGGAATCCGTACCGATATATGTAGCGGGTATCGCTTCCCCAACGGCCAAAATTGACAATGGCGTTGACAGATCACTTGTCAATAAGGGGGGATAGATCGCGCCTTAGCGCACAACGGCTCTAAATGGAATCGTCACTTGCTATCGGGATGTGATATCGCTCTAGCTTGGTGGGCAAGAGGACTTCTGGGATCACTCCATGTCGTTACGTGGTATACGGCCGTCCAAAAGTGTCCCCCCACGGCTCTCAAGGTTTGGCGGATGAAAGCCAGGAGATTTCCCCCTCTTCACTGCCTCCCGGGCTGCAAACGACCGCCGTTGCTTGAGATTAGGCGTGGAGGTTTAGTAATAGGAACCATGAGCGAATTTGTTGAAGTGGGATCATTGTCCCTCATGTACTCGAGTAAAAGGGAGCATAAGTTCATGACGTGGGTTCAGCTAAGCGGAGGTTGGTTGGGGATGCCGAAGTTTCATGTCCTTGTTTGGAGCAGGGGCCTGATTGGGGGGTATTAGGTTATCCGTCACATGGACTCCGAAAGTCTCTGTGGCAACGTTGAATTGACCTGGCCTGGTGATTTTCGGCACTTTGACTTGAAATTATATACTGATTAGTAGGTGAAAGAACATGATTGTGTGATTGTGCTTGTGTCATGGTATCTTCGGGAATTTTGGAGACGGGTAGGTCGGTGTGACCTTATGTCAACCCCGTCGTCACTCCTCGCGATGCGGGTAAAACACGGCTCCGACTGATTGCACCGTTATACTAGCTACCAGCTCATATTGTAATAAGGGGGTGTATTAATAGGTATTCTCCGTTCCTAATGTCAATTCGCCATGTTTACTTTCAACAGAGAAATCAATAGTTCCATACAGTCATGGCCTTCTCTACTTCTCCTTCGTGTATATGTCATCAGAGCTTACTACTCACGGCACCGCTAGCAAGATACGTGCTGCCGAGCTTCAGCATAGCAGTCGCTTCAGCGACCATCTCGTCAACAATCTCCCCCGCCGGCTGAATCTTCTGGATTAGGCCTGCCACTTGGCCCATGAGATGCGGCGGGTCAACCTCGTTTCCTTGCTCGAAGTCGTACTCGATAGGCACGATCCCTTTATCGCACAGCTCCTTAATTTTGTCGGGTTGGGCGTGCCAGCCGGCGATATACTCGTTTGTGCGCATGCGAAGCGGACGGCCGGATAATACCAGCGTGCGCTCCGTCTCCGTGAACCCGCAATCCACCACGCTACGCTTGTGCTCCTCGGCACAGTTCGCCTCCTCGGAGGCTACAAATCGCGTCCCTACCCACGCGCCGACGGCGCCTTGCATTAAGCTCGCGGCGAGCGCCCGCCCGTTGCCAATGCCGCCGGCCGCCACCACGAGCGCGGGAGACCCCTTCAGCATCGGCGGCTTGTACTTGCGCGCCACGTCCACCACGGCGGGGATGAGGACCGAGTTGGCGATTTCGCCCGTGTGTCCGCCTCCCTCGCCGCCCTGGGGACAGACCATATCGACGCCCAGATCCAGGGCCTTAGCGGCGTGCTTAGGGTGCCCGACCATGTTCATGACGAGGATGCCGGCGGCGTGTAACCGGTCGATGACGGCCTTGGGTGGCACGCCGACGGCACTGACGAAGAGCTTGGCGCCGCTCTCGACCGTGATATCGATTAGCTCGTCCAGCTTCCCGTTGGTGTAATCGTGGTTTGTCTTGCGTGCGTTGCCGCCGATCTGGGGCAGCGCGAGATCTATCCCGAAAGGGAGGTCAGGTGACTTAAAGTTGGCCTTCATCTCGGCGATGATAGACCGTAATTGGTCTGGCGTATACATGAAGCCTCCGATCACGCCTAGGCCGCCTGCGTTGGAGACAGCCGCGGCGAGTAGACCACCTGATGTCCGGGCCATGCCGGCAAGGACTATAGGGTGTGAGATCCCCAGCAGCTGGGTGAGAGGTGTTGTAATAGGGCCCTGGGGTTGGGGCGCCATTGTTGAAGTTGTGGGGTCCTGGGGAGGTTGTGGATGGGTGCTGAGGCGTTTTGGCCGGCAATAGGCTGCTAGAAAGGGAGAAAGAAGGAGGAACGGCGGGTTGGGGTATTTGTGAATAAGATTCGAGATCAATTATTGTCAAGGCCCGCGGTATCCGGTAGCAAGCGATTTGTGAAATTTAGTTTAAATTAGACTGAATACGTTAAACAAAGGTTGCTAAATCGGGCGGTAGGTTTATCACTTGTCTAGGAATTTTGTAGAAATGCACTATGCAGGGGCTTTGCGTTGGTAATGAGATGAAAAGGAACGAGGTCGATATAATGCTGATGAGGACTTGCGGTGATATCAACATTCAATACCTAGGTATGGTCTCGGCCGACACGGCACCCACAGGCAGGGGAACTCAGAGGTGGGGTTCTGGGGTAGTGTGGAGGGAGATGGAGATGCCGAGGCACCCTCCCTTCGAGGCTTTTCTCAACGGGTTTAGTCAATTCGACAAAAAGGGCAGTGCGCCCGTTTTGGCGAGAATAGGTAGTAGGTATTAGTACGTGGAATTGTGATGCGATGCTTCGGCTTCCTCGAGGGAACTTAGTCGGGTGGTAGCACGGCTTAGGTTTCGATTGACCTCTTCTAGAAAGAGGTGTAACATAGAAGTGTTATCAGAGATGCATTTACATCAGAACAGCTCCTCACACAGGTGCTACTGGTTGATCTGTTCATAATCTATCTACGTGGTAGAATGCTAGGTAATTGCGTAGTCTAGATCGTCCAAGGGACTCTCATTCCGGATTGTTCTAAAAACCGATATTCCCAATGAAGAGCACACCACGCTCCAAAACGCCACGCTTGTAATTCTACAGAATAGTATCCCAAATTTCAACTAGATGAAGACATAACTTAGCGGAAGTGAGGTAGCCGAGCGGGTATAAATCCATCTTGGGAATCTTGGGATGCTGGTGTAACTGGCGAGTGATGTTCCCTTGGAGTTAATCTCCCCTCAGTCTCGGCCCTGTCATCGTTCGAAACATCATCCAGGATAGCCGAGTCCGGGATGGGGACATGATTAACCTGTACAATCTCTGACTTCACCTCGGTTACCGATTCAATCTGTAGATTCTCTCGACTCAAGCCCCGATGAAGTGCCAGGTTGGCAGCAGCTTGACGCTTCTTCTCTATCGCCTCATCTTCCTCCAATTCTAGCCGTAATTCTTCTCGTTGTAGGTCCTCAAGAGATGGCGCCGGCAGTAAGACCGGACTTGGCGGGCCAGAAGTTGAATGCCGTCCTTGCCCTAGTGATGGCCTGGTGGAATCTATCGTTGTCCTCGACTCACTCCGTGATATCTTGTAACTTGCTATGCGTTTCCCTTTGCTACTTTTGGTACGGCTACTTGATCGGTCGTCCGCATGGTCCAGTGCGATGGTAAACTCGTCATCCAAAGGCACAGCATCCTCTTCTCCTTCCTCATCACTGGGGAATAGATCACCCCGAGACCGAAATGAATCGCTGGTATCTCCACTACCAGCTGTACCGCTCCGCTTTCTAGTCTGCGTCGGTAAGTCGTTGGGATGTATATCGTCATGGTTATCGCCGCCTAATAGCGGTTCGCGCTCGCCCTCTCCTGCCTGCTTCATAGATCCCGGGTGTTCCTGTAGATTGGCTGCGCTAGGTTTATATCGCAAGGTACCTCCTATTTTGAAGGGCAGGCGGCCGAGAAATCCAAGAGGTGCGGTACTAGGGATGATCGTAGGGTCCTCATGGCCACTAGCTCTTCTTCGATTACCCCTTGTGCCATAGCTCATACCGCGAGCTCTTGTCCTTGGTTGTTCTTGTATTTCGCCAGCCTGGCCTTTTCGCTTCCCCGAGCCTGCGACTAAGCGGTCCCAATCCTCAGCACGCCAGCCGCCTAAAATGCCCCCGTTTTGCTCGCCAAACTCCTCATCCCAGTCATCATAGAAATCGAAGCTAAATTCGGCCGCTCCTCGTGCTCGTTGGCGTTCCCTCGCTCTTCGGGCACGCTCCTCTCGGTCGCCCAGGCACAATGCCGTACAGCTATCAAACGTAGAAGCGACGGAACCGAGACAAGGCGTCACGTAGGTATGGCCAAAGCTCCAGATGCCGGCTGCGGCATTCTCGGTAACGGCTTCGGTCGTCTGCGAAATCTGGTTCCAGCGTTGCCGAAGACGCGGGTCCTCGAGGAAAGTGGCCATGCTTTGACGGAGCGCAAATAGTTTCGCCCAAAGAGCGGTCGATGGACCTGGGAATGGCGGCGAAAGGAGGTAAGAACTGGGGTGAAGTAAGAAGTGCTGGAACAATTGGAGATTTGGTCTGACACGATCTTCTGTCGTTCTGCGTTTGCGCAGATTATTAGCGGTCGGTGCAGCGCAGGGCTTGCAGCAATCGTAGGTCGTTCATCTAGGTAATTGAAGAAAAAATAAAATAAGAATAAAACAGTAATCTGACTAGAGACAGATGTGTCAGATCAGGCTCAGAAGCGCGTCAAGTGCCTAAATAGTGTAAATGCTGATCATGGTTTGATTGGCAGAACCTACAGTACTTCGTCATGGGCGGGCTTGAAGGCGTTGTTGACGGGATTAGGCCTCGGAGGATTCTCAAATTTGGTAGTGTTTCTATTGGGGAAATTCCAAATGGCTGTCATGCAGGAGGCGAGAGTCGACTGCTAGCCAGACAAAATAGGGATTTGGGGATAGATGGTGGAGCTGGTGCACACATGGGAATGCAGGGACTGAGACTGAGACTGAGGCGAAGGAGAGGATCACCTATACCTACCTAGGTTTGTAGGCAGTGTGTAGGTAGGTGGTGAAGAGGAGGTGAATACTGGTGGATAGTATAGGAGGTACTATAGAAGTAATACTGAATAGAGGAACAAAAGTTGACGATACGAGGGCCCAAGCTGTGATGACCTCATTCTTTTCAAACTGCTAGCCATCTACTACCCAATCTACCTACCTACTTACTTACTTTATGTACTTACCTAGGTAGGTAGTAGATGAATTCGGAGCGATTTAAGGAGGTCTTTATCTGCGCCGAATAATTCCTACTGCCCGTCAGTGGTAGGAAGCCTAAGATAGGTACCTTGCCTAGGTATTCTACGTAGGTACCTAAGTGTAGTGTAAGGTAGGTACGCTGCGCTAGGTATGGACTGCAGTATGCTATGCCCGGCTACGGGGAACAAAGACTTTCGGTACCTTAGGTACGGTAGTCAAACCCCCCCACCTTCTTACCCTCCTACAGTAGTAGTTTGCCAGCTGGCTTGCATCCACCTTTCCAACACCTTTCCAACATAAGCAGGGAGGCCCCACTATTTAACCTATCTAGGTACTGCCTCCAGCTCCTACTCAGGTTAGGTACTGCCGGAGCATGTTACCCTAACTTCTTTTGGAATATTAGAAGCGGTGAAGAATGGCAAGAGACGCAAGCTCGCCGATTGCGAACCCAAGGCTGGATGGACCAACCTCAACGGCCGACTATCATCAGAGCAAACGTCCTATCTTAGTGTACCCCTACGAACCCGCCCGGCCAGGTTCCTTCAACTCCCAAAATTGTCAAGATTGTATTGTTCTCTTATCATCCCGACCATCCTCACTTGTCAATTGCTCGACTTGCCCTTCGCACTACTCCCGGTAGCAACACGCCAGTCTATCAACCCTCCTCCAATACCTTGTTTGAACGTACACGCCCACACGGCTCTTGCTGTCGCTACGTATCTATCCATGTTCGATCTTCATAGTGCGTGCGATGCTTAACGCGGAGCCCCAAGGTGGTTGGGGCGCCGACGCGACCGTTGCTCCTTCCAACCGTAAGTCCATGGATTTTCTTTCATCGACAATGAGCCGCAACCGTTCAACCCTCCATATAAGGGCATACCGATCTCCGACAAGCACCATTATCTAGGGCCATGAGCAACCGCGCCACCCTACGTTAGGCGGAATGGGCATCAGACCCGGATCGCCATTCGGTCTCTTCAACATTAGCAGCACGCGCTTTCACCATGAAGAATATCTAGACGTCTAGTTGGATGGAAAATTCCGCGTTTAGAATATGAGAGTCTGATGCAGTATTCTCGGGCGCTCCTGTTGCACAAGCTTTGATTTGCGAAAGCTTCAGCCTCAATATCCGCATCGAAATTCTACAAGCCGAGAACTTAGCACTGACATATCTCTTGACCCGTAGCCTTCAACCCGGCAACGCCTCCGCCACCTGGAAACCCGTTTGCTAAGCCACGACCGAATCCTTTCTTAGGGGGTAATCAAAGCAATGCTCAGGCACCCATCAATAACCCATTTGCCGGGCCTACTAGAATCGCGAATCCTTTCTCTGCGGTACCAACGGCGCCTTTGACGCAATCGGCGCCACCGTCGTTTAAGCAAACAAAGAATGTATTCAGTACTCGCAATCCGTTCGAGCCTGTCAAGCAAGAAGTATCGGCGCCGGGACCACAACTACCTCAGCCATCAACGAACGCACATCGGACACCTTCCGGACCCATTCCCAATGGCTCAAAGAAGGTTGCTGCATTCGTCCAACCAGCATGGCCTAATGGCTCTGATGATGCGTCCACGTTGCCAGCACTGAACTCCGCAGCCTCCGTAATACGGACAAGTAATCTAAATATGCAGGGAAGTGGGCGAAATGGTCGAAGCTCACCCGCCCCTATGGGCACGGGTGAAAAACGGAGGGTGCCCGCTGATGCCCCAAACGCTTACCCCCCCAAGGGTTCAAACTACCCCTACAGCACGCATGACGGACGTTCTCATGAATTAGCGAGCAAAATCCAACAGCAGCTTTCTAAGGATCGAATTAAACCTCCTCAATGGCCTATAAATCCAGGAAGCCACGCGCAGCGCCAGGCCATGGAGAATTTCCGGGAGGCTTACAAGGCATACAGGGAAAAGGCCAGAAAGTCGTTGATAAAGGCAGGACTGATTGATGATCCTGATCGGAAACGCACACTGCGGCAGGCGCTGGACTTCCGGGGGATATCCGAAGAGATGTGCCCTGAATGGGAGAAAATTACGAGGATCATTGAGTACGACGTGAGGAACCCGGAAAAGGCACTTGACGACACCGGTGACCTCGTTGCAATACCATCATTAATGGTGAAAAGATTGGCTCGATCAGCAGCGGGTCAAGATGCGCCGCTTCCGATGGATGTTCGCTCTTTCGCTACACTTCGAAAAACTCTAGATTACCTTATTGATGATTTGATACCCGACGATAGCCTCCTACCATCGAAGCACAATTTTCTTTGGGATAGAACGCGAGCTATCCGTATCGACCTGTCTGTGCAGAAGTACAATTTGACGCCAGACGAGCGGACGGATCTCGTATACTGTTTGGAGACAATTGCTCGGTTCCACGTCACGGCATTGCATCTTCTCTCACAAGACGGTTTTGCCGCCGAAGATTTTTCCGAACAACAAGAAATTGAACAACTAGGGAAAACGCTCATCTCTCTCAAGGAACTGTACGACGACTGTGCACAGCAAGGGGTCGATTGTCCAAACGAGGCCGAATTCCGAGGCTATTATATCGTTTTTAATGCCCGCAATCCGTCCATCAAAGAGACCGTGGAGGGGTGGGGCACTCGCCTTTGGAATTCCGACGGTATTCGCACAGCAATGTGCTTGGTCGAGTCTCTACAAAACACCTGGACTCTACAAGGGCCTTTAAACCCGTATGCGCCAACGGAAGTTGCTTTAGGTGCAGCGTCAATGTTCTTTTCCATAGTTTCTTCGCCACAGATTTCTTATACGATGGCCTGCTTTGCGGAAATTCACTTTAATGACGTTCGAAAATCCATGCTTCAGATCATTAGGAAATCTTACGCTAGACCACGAGAGGGGCCAAAGGACATCACTCCAGCCTTCTTGAAACAGCGGATGCGTTTCGATACCGAAGAGGAGGCTGTCGAATTTGCACAAAAACACGGTATCGCATTTGGCCAAGAAGGGGTCCACCACTATGCGCTTCTCAACTCTCGGAGATCTATTGAGGATCCGCGCGTTCGTCATGCATTCTCTCGGGACATTGTAGAACGGAAACGCTCTGCCCGTTCTCTTCCTGATATCATCCATCAGACTGTATATCCAGATTTTAAAGGCAGATCCCCAATCACGAGTCAAGGGGAAAGCTTGTTTGTTCCCGATGGAGAGAACACCTCTTCTAGCACTTCTGACGGCCCTACGCAAGATAGCGAGGCAGACGGCCTTGATTTGACGATTCCCTCCAACCCTCAGACTACTATAAACAACCAATCAGCGAACAATAGGACTTCTAGTCGCGTGCAACCGCAAGCTGCAGTCACATCAACCCCAACTGCTAGTCAATTTACTCCAACACCCAAGTTCCCAACTACGACAACTTCTCTTTTAGCTGATTCTACGCCATCACCGGGACCAAATGAGCCACATGGCTCACCATTGGGCATTAACTCAGGCACTGTAGTTCGCAGTGATGAGGAGAGTCCACCTAATGCTAATACAACACTTGGCCCGAACGACAAACGCAATGCTGTTTCAGGAAATAGCAAGTATGCTACGCCGAGTAGTACGGCTTCTCCAAGCATCTTTTCCCCCCTAGGTACTTCTACAAAGCCACATTTATCCTCTGATATCGACGTTGGAGGCAACCCACCCAAGGCTGCAACGACTCGGCCAGTGGGCATAAAATCGTCGGGCCCTCTATCATCCTCCGGTACTTCTAGTACCCCCCAAACCCCTAGTACCTCAAGCAGCTGGTCTTCATTCAAACAAGCACCGCCTCCACGTATTCCAAGCATCACTAGATCCGTTTTGGGTAGGTGGAGCGTCCTTTTTCTCTACCTATGGAAGAATTGTAACCGCTATCACTACATTTAATAGAAATTCTATAGCCCTACATTGATATCAACTAACACTAACATAGAACCGAACTTGCCGACCTTTTCGCCGAAGCTTAGTGGGAGCGTTTCCTCTACTAAGCAAGGCGTGAATGCGGGAAAGGCATTACCATCGACCGGAATGCCATCAACGCTCCCCAGGCCCGAACCAGAGACATCACAGCCAACTTCTACAGCTCCGACGGCTCCGAAGCCTCAAAAAGATCCAATGGGTGATTTCGCTCGGTGGTACGTACTAGCTGATAACGGTTTGATGAAAGAGGAACTCGAGGCGATGGCAGTTGAACACATATTAAGGCCTACGTGGGCAATTTTTAAAGCTGCTGAGGCTGAACGGATTCGACGAGAAGAAGATGAGAAGTCTTGGGAAGAAGCGCTCAAATTTCGCCACCACAGTCTTAAAATCACCTACTTCTACGGTTGGCTAGATATTACTCGCAAGCGGAGGGTCGTTAAGCGCATCCGGCTTGAAAAAGAAAAGGCTCGGAAGTGGAATTCGCCTCAAAATAAGGCGGAGCGTAAAGCTGCTGAAGCAATGAGGAGAGAAGAGCTTATTCAAGAGGCGAAGGAAATCGTTGAGGAGAAGGTCAAGCAATATAGAGAGGCAACGACGAGGATGCGAGAGTCGACACAGTCTCACCAGAACTTTGAGGAAGACCTATTGGCAACAGGTGTATTTAGCGGTGTACGGGATGAAGGCGCAGCCGCGCGTCACGCTACCCGGGACGACGACGGCGATTCAGAAGTCGAAATGTTGCCGGCAGAGAAACTAAGATTACAGTCTGAGAACCAGCGGCGGCGGAGACGTGGGCTGCCACCCCTAAGGCGATTCCCGGAAGCAAAAGCGTACAAAGCAGGCTCAAAAACAGCCATGCTTCGGGCCCTCTCTCGCGGCGCCGGCCGGGACTCTTTATCCTTGTCAACTTGTAGCCTGCGAAACTCGACATTCAGCTCCAGCTATCGGTCAAGCCCTGGATTTAATCGCAGCCGAGTTGCAAAACCTCAACCAAATGTTTCAGATCCCTATTGGCGAATGAAGGCGAATGGATTAGTACAGATGCCTAACGGAAAGTATCTTCATGAAACACTTGCACTACCTATGCTCCGAGAAGGAAAGAGGTTTCCAGGACTGGGGGATTATGGTCTGCCGCCCGAAGAGTCTTTTACCCCGAGCGGATCACCTGTTAGTCTTAACATCGATCCAGACTCCGTCTCGCCTACTCCGGTCAGATCCTTAGGAAGCAATCAAGCCAGTAGATCCCCATCCGCCATTGACGGAGTCAAGCAGAAGCGTAAGCGTGATCAAGCCGACGACGACGATCTCGTCGCGTACCGGAATGAGACACCTGCTAGTCGGAAACGGGCTAAGAGTAATGATCGTGCCACTCCAGCCACTGCAAGCGGGGATCAGGATTTTCTCAACAGCATCGCGGATCTCCTCAGCAAGGTTGATGCTGTAACCAAGCCGTCAACATCATAGTATCCGGGATTCTCCCGAATAAATATAAGATCATTGACACGATGGAATGCAGTTGTCCCTCTTCACACAGTACATATTTGTATCACTTGGATCACCAGGGTCTGATTTTGAGCATGGCGTTTCGATACGTGGCATTCTGGATTTTCACCGCAACGGTACAGCGCAGAGAAAATGGAAATGGAGCTGCAAGGAAATAAAGCAAACGGATCCGACCAGGCGGAAGGTGTTCATTTTGGTTTTTTTTCTTGGGTTTTTATTACAGTACTCAGGTGTATGGTGCTACTTCTTTGGTAGTACATGATGAATAATGATACCCCCAAACCTACTCAACAAGCAAGAGAGCTGTGGCTAGAATTAGAGTATGAGACGGCGTGAGAATGAAGGTGGACGGAGAGACAGAGGGGAAGAAATGTATAGTAGCTGAGCTAGAAGACAAGGAAGGGTATGGCGATAAATACAGGATGTTGAAGCAGACTCGTCTGTACAAGCCTACGATAAAAAAGGTATGCGCAGCACTTGGCACCGAACAGCCATTCAGTATGAGGAAATGAGGTCTTAGCCAACCCGTGACCTGGCTTGCATGCCGTGTTACCCAAATTCCGATGATGAGCTAATAGGTCTAGACTTAAAAAAGGGGCTAAATTAAATATGTTTTCAATGCGCAAATTCCATCTCTTCGTCTATCTGGGGATACCTTCAAGCGCTTTTGTAGACAGATTCTACCTATCTAGTTAGCGTCCTCGCTGCCGTCTATGTACATAGTCTTTCTCTCCTCTATATATTTTCTATATCGCTGTATCGTTATCATTATTTTCTCGTAGGCGAGCGAACATCCAATGGCCAACTTGGCCATGCGTGGTATACCCATTAAAACCCTCCCGTGCCATGCGACAAAATTAAATCTCCAATTTACACCATGTCTCTATCTGCGCGCTCGCTAGAGCGATCCGTCGACAAACGGCGATTCGAGGTCCTCCTAAGCGTGCCTATCGAACGGCCGAAAAGGCCCTTGTTACTGCCCTTGCCGCTACCGTTTGTCGGAGGCCGGTCGAGATTGCTCATGCTCAAACTAGTCCGGGTGCCAGTGTTTGGGCTGGAAGCCGGCTCCTCGTTGATTCGCGGCGGGAGCTGCGTAGATGGGATGTTGTTGTTTGGCGTTCTACGAGTAATGAACACATCTTGGAACATGTCGTTGGTATCAGCGGCAGCTCGAGAGTTAGCTCGTCGTCGTGTTGCGGTAAGCAAGGCAGGATCCACCGATGGCTGTTGATTCTCATCCTGGTACGACGGAGGTGAGATGTTGGTTTGGTAGATGGGGAAGTCCCTGCCAGAGACCTGGAATTGTTTGCGCGGCTGTTCGATGCCTAGCGCCACCATCTGGTCCATCAGCTCGATGGCGAATTTGTTATGGCGGGTCAGACGCAGCAATTCGTTTTGGAAGCTTGATTTGTGGAAGCAAATGAAGTTGACCGTCATACTGCATGCTTCCTCGAAGCTGACGAGCTCGGTGATGATCTTGCTGGTGTAATCCCGCTTGTTGGCCAGAACATACTCGGTCATCCGGTGCTCGAGCTCACTAATCACGGACGAAGGCGTTCCATATCTTATTTGAAGCGTAAAGATGTCAGCTAGCGAGCCACTGCGTCGATGATTTAGGATGAACAGGTTGTTTAACACGGAGTTGGGCGCCTGAACAATGTGACCCTGCATCTTTTTAAACTCGGTGTACAGCAGCGAAATCTCGGTAACATAGTAATCGTCGCCCTGCAAAGTCGATCCAGTGCTGCCGTAGATAGTAACGCGATCGCCTACATCAAATGGGTGCTTGACAAAAACAAAGATAATCGATTGAAGGAACTCCTGCGCTGTGGCCTGCAAGACCCAGGCGAGGCCAAGAACCGCAGTACCAGCCGAAGCCAACGCAGCCGCCGTATATGGAGAGATCGTCGAGATAAAAACAATGACGGCGATGATGAAGATGATGATGAAGAAAACCCGATCCAATTTACTAATAACCGAATCTAGATCTTTGACGGAGGCGGCAATTGCCTTCTTCTCGCGATGAACCTCGTCAACGAAAGCTTCTAGTTCTTCCACAGACACATCACCATTAAGGTCACGGTCAAACAACATAAACGCAGCCTCTGCTTGGTCGGGCGTCGGGAACGCATGATTCAAATCTGCAGGCAAGAGAACATCGCTACCGTTCTGGGCATACGTGCGGAATAACCGACGAGCCAACACTTGGGCAGAATGCGAATTTCGTAGCAACTCAGAGACCACTTTGCGCGGATGATTGCTAAGTTTGACTTGACGACCGGTGAAGTCACCAGCTACACGATTCGTTATGTCGCCAATCTTGGTAGCAACCCCGCGCGCATTGTTTGCAATAAATCCTAAAGGCGTCCTAGCTCCCGAGCCGGTCTATCCAGCAATTTAGAGTTAGTAATTGCTGCCCATAGTTAAAAAGCATAATCCTGGAAAAAAAAATCGGAATAGGGTACAAGAAACAATGGGGTACTGACCTGTCCGCCCATAACTGCTTCTTCCGAAACCAGTCGATCCTTCGAATGCTCATAAAGATAGACAAGATACCTATATACCGTGTCAGATAAAGACAGCATTACACGTCGTTATTACTTACGCAATGCTCTGTTTGTTCACCTCGATCCGATTAGAGTACGTGCGCTTGTGGAAAGAAGCAGTAATCCATTGGATCAAAATCTTCTCCACAAAGTTCAATATCGCCAGAACGAAGAGAGCGGTGATAATTTTGTAAGTTATATCGATCCATCTTATCGAAGGGTATGCTGTTTCAGCCTCTTCCGGAACCCGTGCTGGGACCTTGTGGTTGTCTAGAATGGGATAATGCGAAATGAGGAGGGCAAGCATCCAAAGAAATAAGCCGAGATGGAGCTCAAGTTGGCGGCCAATATCTCTCCACTTGGAAAAGCTCCCAGAACCGGCGATCTTAGCACCTAGTCCCAGGACATACGGCAAAACAGAGCAAACAATCCTTGCTAGCCATAGAGACAGCCAGACGACCTCAAGCCAAATCCCAAACCATAGGAGCTCAACACCCCCAGGTCCACCGATGACAGCCTGCAGGCCGCGGTCGAGGAAGATACCCAGAAAAATAGGGATCAACAGAATGGCGGTCACCGGCAAGCTGTAGAGGAAATACCTGATGATGCGAGGCAGGTTCCTGACCAGGTCATAGACCTTTTTGATAGCAGTTGGTTGCTCGGGCGGTTGGTCGACGACCGTGGGCGGTGCTAACTGATTGAAGACATCCTCCTTGTCGCTTTCATTTGTGCGCGCTCGCGAGCGAGAGCGGCGGATTTCAGCCCCCTCATGGCTAACAGCCTGCTCAACCTGAAGCATAGTCAAGTCGTCAACCAGCCGGTTCGCCTGGTCCAACGATTTGGTTCGAGATATGTGGGGATGCAAGCCATGACGGTCGGATTCGTGAGGAACCTCTAAATGCCTATGTCTCTCGTCGGGGCGTTTTTCCGGATCATGGTGATCCGAGAAAGTAGAAGCATATGTTTCGGGGGGTGAGCTCTTCTCATTGAGTTCCATCCTAATGAAACGGGCGCATCCAGGACGATAAGGGACTCGGGCTCTTGGCTAATTTTAGCTGAACTCTTGTGTCTCGATGATGTCCAGAAGGCGGTATTCCGAGCAAGTTGACAAGGGCACCTGATGCTGTTGAAAATAGAAGCGAACAGAGGTGAGAATTTATGGTATACAGCCCAGACGCCCGCTTATTTGTATGCCATCTAATCGACGTGAAGCTGCAAGATTAACGAATGCAAGAACAAGAAAAACAACAGCAGCAGCAACAACAACAAACAGACACGATGAAGCAGAAGAGAGCGATGACGGCTCTTTTAGCTCGCTCCGAGGTGCTAGAATCGATCTAGCAGAAAGGAGATAATATTCCTCGTAAGAAAGGGAACAGGTCGACGTCAATAAAGTGTATGAGTGTATGAGAGGGGAGCGAATGGAATGGATGTTTGAAAACAAATCGTCGAAACTTTCGGTAGGAGTAGGACAGGTAGGATCAGGGAGGTAAATAAGTAGGGTAGGTAGCTCAGGGCAGGTCTAGGTAGGATAGGGAATCCAGGATCTTGGTACCTACCTTACCTTACCTTGCCTCTCCTTACCTACCTTTTACCTTAGGGTAGGTACCTACTAATAGGTAGGTAGATGGAGATAGTGGCGGCGGCAGCGGAAGCGGCAACGGCTTCCCCTAAACCGCAATCCCAGTCCAAGCTACTAAGTACCTGACCTACTTAAGCCCCCGACGCGAAACATGACCATGACGCGCTTCTTCTCTTCTACTACTAGTACTATCAGTATTTCGCCGGCCCACACGGTACCTACACTACCTACACTACCTATACTACCTACCCAGGTAGGTATGTAGAGGCAGTTACTTTAGGTATGGTATGTGATGTGATGGTGTGTACCTACCCGGGTCAGTGCTGGGTCACTAAGGATGCAGTGGCGCGGACGGCAAAGCGGGTCGCGGTTGTGCGACGTTGAATCAGGAACAGACTTTTCGCTTGAGAGTGGAGCCTAGCTTGCCTCTACGGACCGGGTTACACTGCGGGTACTGACCACTGGCCGGGACTCTCTCCCAGGGCTTCTACCAGCTACTGCCAGCTACTGCCAGGACATGACCTCACATTCCTTCATACGTAGTCGTAGTAGATAATCGGTACTGTCTTAGGTACCGTACACAGTACAACTTGCTTCGCGGCGAGCAGTAAGAACGTTGCCAAGCAGCAGTAGACGGGAAACCACAGTGATACTACTGAGTATAGTAGTACGTGCGTACTCAGCCGAGATCTTTGTAAACCCCGATCAGAACCCGATCTCATCCCAGGTATACTGTACGCTGTTTATTCCCTATACGATTCTTGTACGATCCATCCATCCCGGGCACAACCCAGACAGAACCCAGAGAGGGGAGCAGTACCGGGGTTATGGACAGGTATCTACTTAGCAGCTACTATAGAAAAACTCTATCTAGGTACCTAAGAAACCCCACAGAGATAAGGTACAGTCTAATCCCTGGAATTATACTCTTTGTATATACTCAGTATAAGGTATCTATACTGAGGTATATTAAGTATATCCCTTTTGTAAGTGTGTAGATTAGTTTTTTTAACTTTTCTCTTTTTTCTCCTTTTTTCTCTAGCAAACTCTAAAACTCTTCATATCAGTCGTTGGTCGGCCTCAATAGCCATACACCCCACGCTACTGTAGTGTCGTGATTCCAACTGATTCATGGCGCAAGGCGATGCAAGGGGTATCGACGCCACCGATGTCAGTGCCGCAGCGGCCGCGCCAGCTCAGATTCTGCCCAAACACAAATTCACATGTTTTACTATCACAGTGTCAATCACCCGTTATTCTCACAGTATCACTAGCAGTATAAGTACTGACAGTGTAAGTACACTAGGGAGGTCTAACCGCACTGACCACCTTTTGGGACGGGGTCCCTTTCGGCATAATATGACCTACTAGAAATTGCATATATAAAGCCATATAATAAATTAATAAAAATAGCAAAAAATCTAATTTTAAAAGTAATGTAAAATATAAAGTTTAAATATAATTATATATAAATTTTAAATTATAAACTTAAATATTTTATAGTTTAATAATATTTTAAAAATATAATAATAAAATTTAATATAAAAGTTTTTAAAAAATTAAATAAATTATATATAATTTAAAATTAAGTTTAATATTATTATTTTAATTATAAATTTTAATATAAAAATTAAATAAAAAAATTAAAAAAATTATTTTATATATTTAAAAATATTTAAATATATAATATATTTTAAATATAATTTAAAAATTAATAATTAAATAAATAAAATATTAATAAATATAAAATTAATTTTATAATTTAATTTTATATTAAAATATTATATAAATATAAAAAAATATTTAAAATATATAAATTAAATAAATTAAAAAAAATAATATATTAAACTTTTAAAAAACTATTTATAAATAGTTTATAAATATATATAAAATAATTTATATATAAAAGTTTTATTTAAAATTAAAATTTAAGCTTTAAATTATATAATAAAAAAATTAAAAAAAATAATTATTATATATATTAATTTTTTATTTAAAGTTTAAAAATTAAATTTTATATTTTTTAAAAAATATAAGTAAAAGTAAATTTTTATATTAAATAATAAACTTTTTATAAAAGTTTTTAATATATATTAAAGTTTAAATTAAAAATAATATATAAAATAATTATATTAATTTATAATAATATATTTATTTAAATTATAATTATAAATGTTATAAGAGAAGTCTTTTAAAAAGGTAAGACTTTTAGTTTAAGTATTTAAATGTATATATTAATCTAAAGATAAAAAAGAAAAAAAGAAAAGTTTAAAGGTCTATAGAATTATCGGTTATTATATATATGTATGCAGAGTAGGTCCTGCAGGGTCCTATATAGGTAGGTCTTATATAGGTCCCTTAGGAACCTTTATAAAGGCTAGCTGTAACTACCCTCCCTTTTAAAAAAATTGCGCGTTATAGGATTTAAACCTATTGTTTTTTCTTTTGTTGCTTTTTAATAAAAGGAAAGTTTACTTTAGGTTTTTATGCTGTTATTACTGCTATATTAAGTGCCTTTAATTTTTAAAAGCGTTTAAAAGCTTTTTTATAACAGCTTGTTAGCTGTCTTGCTAAATATGCTTATATATATATTTTATCTTTATAATCTCTTTGTTATTAAATTTTCTGCTATATTATTATTGCAATAAGTCTTATTAAATCTATTTTCTTTTGCTGCTTTTAATTAATTTTTTAACCTTTTTAAAAAGCCTGCTAAGTTTAGATTTTTATAGTAAAAATTTAATAACAATTTTAGTAAATTTTTAAAATTACTTGCAGAATATTATTTGCTATTAAAGTTTTAACCTTTTTATTTAACTTAATATTATAGTTTTTTATAGTATAGCTATAATATATAAATACTTTTTACTTTTTATTTTTGCTTAAGTTTATATTTATATTTGTTTTTAAAAAAAAGGTTTATAATTTTTTTTTTTAGCTGTTTTGCAGCCTAGCTAAGCAAAAAGTTATTTAAATATTTTTGCAATTAGTTTATATAATAAAAGTTAGTTAATTGCTAACTATTAAAAACTTTTAATTAGAATATAATAAAGCTAATTTTTTTTATTATTTTATAATACTAGCATATTAATAAATAATTTAATTTGTTAAACAATTTATTAGTAATTTAAAACTAGCGTTTTTTAATAATAAATATTTAATTGCTAACGTTAAAATTAAATTTGCGTTAATATTAGTTCTTTTTTTTAATTTTTTTATTTTAAGTTTGTTATAATATCTTTTGCGTAGTTTTAACATAATTATTTATTATTTTAGCTATTGCTTAAGCTTTTTTGCAGTTAAGTTATTTTTTTAAGAAAAAATTAGTTATATTAATTATTTAGTTTTTTTAGTTATAATAAGTTAGCATTAAAAATCTAAATAGTACTTTATATAGCTATATTTTAGTAGATTTATAAAGTAATAAAGCAGCAGCAAAATTTATTGCAGGTAATACTTTAGCTTAATTATTTTAATAATAGTTATAATATAGTTGCAGTTATTAATTAAAGTATTTAATTATAATTTCTGTTTAGCTAGCTAATTTATAATATTTTGCTAAAAATAACTTTTATTTAATATTTAATATTTTAGCTAGCTTATTAATAAAAAATAAAATAAACTAAAATCTTTTATTAAAGTTAATTTAGTTAAAAAAGCTATAAATTTAAAATAAGCTTTTATAATAAAGTTATATAGCATTGCAAGCATTTACGCTATTTTTTCTTTTGCTATAAAAGATTAACTAAGGCAATTTACTTAATTAGTTAATAATAATAAAAATAAACTTCTTTTTTCTTTTGTTTATAATTATTTCTTTAAAATTTATAACAATATATTAAAATAAATATAGCAATATAAAAATAGGCTGCAAAAAGCTAAAGGTTTTATTATAAGATACTTTAGCTAGTTAGTAATTAAAGCAGTTAGCAATATATATATTGCAATTTTTAGCAAGTTTAAGCTACTAATATTAAGCAGCAACAAGTTTTTAAGTTTTAGTTTATTTAAAGTATATAGTAATAATTTTTTTATATATTTTTTTTAATATGCAAGTAAGCAATTAGTTAATTTTTAAAATAATTAAACATTTTTTATAGGTTATAAAGCTTTTATTTAAAGCTTAGTTTTTTTTCTGTTTAAAGTATACTTTAGCTTTATAAATTTTTAATTTTAGCAATTTATAGTTTTATTAAAAAATTTTATTAACAAGTAATATTATTAAAAAGGTTATACTAATAATAATAGCAAAGTTAGTATTAAAGCAATATATAAAAAGTATATGCTTGTTTTTTTTATTAACTAGCTTAAATATTATTATATATTATTAGTTTTTAAGCTTGCTTTTTTAAAAGCATAGCTTTTTTATTTTATGCAACATTACATTAGCTATAATATTTTCTAGTTTAAGTTAATAAATAATTAAAAAATAATATTAAGTAAAAAAGTTTACTTAATTAGCTTATTGCTAATTTAGTTGTTATTTTATACTAAAATATTTTAATACTTTATAATTTATTATAATAGTAAATAGCTTTTTTTATTAAAAACCTACTAGTTTTAGTTTTTAATACTAAAAAGCTTTAACTATTGCTAACATTTTTTTATTATAAATAAAATAATTTATTTTAAGACTATATATAGTTTTAAAATAAAATCTAATTAGGTGCTAAAATCTATTATTTCTTTTTTAAAAAAGGCATTTTGCTATAACGCTATTTAAAGCGTTAGTTTTTACTTTAGTTTTATAGTTAAAGCAGTAATATATAAATATAAAAGCTATTATTAATTAGCTTTTAAGTTTGTTAAAAGCTTTATAGCATATATTATTAAACTTAAAAGGCATATTTTTTTTAGTAAAGGCATATAGTAGCTTTATAATATAGCTATACTTTAATATAAAGCGTTAATAAAAGTTGCAAAACTTTAAAAATAATTAAACTACTTTTAACAAAATAAGTTTTTTTTAATTTTAAATAACTACAACTTTATTAAAGTTAACTTTAAATCTATTACAACTAATAATAAATTTTAAATACTTAGTTTTAGTAATATAAAACTTATATTTTTTTAAGTTAGCTTATAAACTATTATCTTTTAGTTTTTTAAAAATAGTTGCTATATAAATTTTATATTTAGCTAAGTTATTTAAATAAATTAGTATATTATTTAAATAAACGCTATAAAACTTATTTAAGTTATTTTTTAAAAGGCTATTTATATAACGCTAAAAAATAGCAAGCCTATTTATTAGTTTAAATAAAACTACCTTATATTTAAATAATTTATATTAAGTTTTAAAAGTTATTAGATTTTTGCTGTTAAAATATATATAAATATAATAAAATGCTTAGCATACGTTAATTTTAATAAAAATCTTTGCTTTTAAAATTTAAGCAAATATTTTATTAATTAATAGCAATAAATATTTATTTTTTTTAGTTAGTATATTAATCTTTTAATAGTTTACGCACATATATAATTTTTTATTAGCTTTAAATATAAGCAGTATAAAAGCAGCATATAAAGTGCTTTTAGGTATAATAAATCTTTTTTTAAAGTTATTTAGCATATATTTATAAATAACCTTTAGCTTTTTAAGCAATATATAATATAAAAAACTATTAATTATATCTGCAATACTTTTTTTTAATGCAAACTTAATATAATAATTAATTAAGCATAAAATTGCTAAAATATTAAAATTAACTTTGCTAAAAGTTTTAAGTAGCAGTTAGTATACTTTAAGAACTATTTTTTAGGCTTTACGCTTTAGTTTTTTTTTTTTCTTTTTAAAAAATGCTTTAGCGTTTTATTTCTTATATATATAAGCATTAATCTTAGCAAAAAAAGTAACATATCTTTTTATTTTTTTATAGCATAACATATAAAAAAAAAAAGCAGCACTAATTGCTATAATATTAGCAATTAATTTATATTTATACTAATTAATACTATCTTTTTTTATTTTATATATGCTTTAAGTATTATATTTTTATTTTGTTTTCTTTAATAAAAGTTATAGTTATAAAAGTTTATTTTTTGTTTTTGCTAACTTATAGTTTATTTTTTGTAATTTTTCTAGCTAATAGTTAACTGCTAATAATTTGCAAAGCTAAAAAGTATTAGTTTAGCAAACTTTTTTCTTTTTAAGCGTTTTAACAGAAAGCAAGGTAAGCTTATTTTTTATATAAGCTAAATATTTTACTGCTATTTTTTTTTTTTTATATATTTACTTTTTTTTTTTATTATTTAAAAGCAAGTTTAATAAAAAAACATAACATTTATATTAAATATTTAGCAAAATATTATAGTTTTTAAAAAACCTTTATTTAATAAAAATATTATACTTTAGCTTAAATATTATAAGCAATATATTTTTAAAAGTTTTGCTTTATAAATAAAAGTCTACTATAATAGCTTCTTTTATTCCTTAGCAAAAGGCAGCGCTATTATTATACTTAAATACTGTTTTTTTGCAAAAATTTTTTATAACTATAGGTTTTAACTTAAATATTACTATATTTATATACTAAGTATTTATAAAAAAATATTTATCTGCTTTTATATTAGCAAAGCTATTAAGTATAGTAAGTATTTATTTATTTAATTTTAACTTAATAGTTATAAAAAATAAGTTTTCTTTTAAAAATAAGGTTAAAAAATCCTTTTTATCTTTTATACTAGCAACTAATGCTAATAGTTCCTTTAAAAAAAAGTTTACTATCTTTAAAGTTAGTTTTTTTTTACATTAGGTTTTTTTTTTACTAGAGCATTTTTTATATTGCTACTATTATTGCTATAGCAAGCAAACAAAACAGCAAGCTAGGTTTCCTAGTTTTTGTTATTCTTTTTAAAGTTATTAAAAAAGCAGTTATTAATGCAGTAGCTTTTTTTATAACATTTAAAGCATTATTTTTTCTTTATTAATACCTTTATTTTATTATAGCTTAGTTAAAAATAAGCTTTTTTTAAAATAGGTTTATTATTACTTATATTTTTTAACTTAAGTTTTAGTTGTTAGCGCAATTGCTTTAACTAAAGTTTCTGCTAGTATTTTTTCTAATGTTTTAATTTTAGTTTTAATTTTGATTTTAATTTTAATTCTACTGTTTTTGTTGCTTAGTTGCAGCATTAGTTTCAAACAAGTTGTAAATAAGCTGCTTGCAATAAAAAACAAACGTAGCATATTTACAATTTTTTTTAAAAAACTTGTTAATAACTTAGTTTTTAATATAAAAAATAAGTTGCTAATAAAACTTTTCTTTTTATAGCAATTTATTAAGCATACGTTTGCTAGCAAAGCAAGCAAACAAGTTTTTAAAAGCTTAAAACTTAGCAAGAGAGTTTATTTTAAAAGCTTTAAATTTAGCTTTAGCTTTTTATTTTTTATTTAAATTAAAATACTGCTCTTTTAAATAATCTATTAGTTTAGCAGAAATAATAATCTACTTTAAATAATTTATGCTTAAATAAAGTTATAAGTAATTTATAACTAAGCTGCTTAAATAAAACTTTATGTTTATTATTTTAGCTTTATTTAAAAAAAACTAATTATTATTAGTTTTAAAGCAGTTTACTTAAATATAATGCTATACTTTAAAATTTACTTTATTTTTAGTAAAATTGTTAAAAAATATAAACACTTTAACTTTTGCTAATTTTTTAGTGCTGCTAATGCTAAAAATAAATCTAAAGATATTTTTGCGCTATTAAAATATAAAGTTTAATATAAGTTAGTTAAATTTATTTAATTTAGTTTTTTTGTTTTTAAGCTTTACTTAAATCTTTTTTAGCTATATACTTACAGCGTTTATTTGTTTATTATTTTTTTTTTAAACTTTGTTTAAAAAGCATACAAAAATATTAATTAAAAAATTTATTATAAACGTAGTTTTATAAAGTCTTTAAGCTTTAACATCTTAAGCTTCTGCTATTAAAGATTATAGCTTTATTTTTTAATAAAGTGCTAATTAGTTAGTAAAATAAGCTTTATAAAAAGCTTTTTTAGTTATTAAACCTTTAAAAGCAGAAAATCTCTTACGTTTTTTCTTTATAGCAGAAAAAAAGTAAAACCTAGTATAATACTAGCTATTTACTTTATGCTAAGCTGCTTTAGCTAAAGTAGTTATAAAGCTTATTATCTTTTTGTAAATGTTGTTTATTTTTATAAGGTTGCAAAGCTATTTAAAGTTTAAGTAATTAATAGCTAACTTAATATAGTTATAATAAAATATTTTAAATTTTTTAAGTATATTTTTATTTTTGCTATTGCAACTAGCAGTGCATAATAAAGTTATCTTAATTAAAAAAAAGCAATAGTAATATCTATTTGTAAATTTCTTAATTTTTACGTAAAATTTTATAACATTACTTAAGTTAAAAATAACTTTTTTGCAAGCTTATATTTAAGCTTATTTTTTTGCTATAAAACTATTATTGTTTTAAGCTATTAACATATAAGTATATTTAATAAATTTTTTTACAAACAGATTATATATTAGGTAATAAAACAAGTATAAAAACAAGATTTGTTAAAACAAGGTTTATTAAAGCAAAGTTTTATTTGTTTAATCTTAGCTTTAGCGTTAATTTAGTAAAGTTTATATAAAACAGGTAATATGTCTAGTTAATTAATTAAAAATATAATTGCTAGCATGCTAGCAATTATTAAATCAATTAATTAAAATATAAAGCTTTTTAGCAAAATAAAATAATCTTTAAATTGTTATAAGAAAAGTCTTTTAAAAAGGCAAGGCTTTTAGTTTAAGTATTTAAGTGTATATATTAATCTAAAGATAAAAAAGAAAAAAAAAAAAGTTTAAAGGTCTATAGAATTATTAGTTATTATATATATATATGCAAAGTAGGTCCTGCAAGGTCCTATACAGGTAGGTCTTACATAGGTCCCTTAGGGACCCTTGTAAAGGCTAGCTGTAACTATAAATATAAATAAAAAATTATATTATATTAAAAGTATTAATAAAAATAAATAAAAAATTATAATATATTATATAATATAATAAATATAAAGTTTATATTTTATTATATAATATTTTAAAAAATTTAAAAAAAGTTTAAATATATAATATAAATTAATAAAATATTTTTTTAAACTTTTAAAAATTATATATTTAAACTTTAAATATATAATTAATATATAAAATAATAATTTTTTTTATTTTTTTTATTATATAATTTAAAGCTTAAATTTTAAATATATATAAAAATTTTATAAATAAATTAATATTTATATATTTATAAACTTTTTATTAATAAATTTTTAAAAAAATTAATATATTATTTTTTTTAATTTATTAAATTTATATATTTTAAAAAGATTTTTATTTTAATATATTATTTTATTATTAAATAAAATTATAAAATTAACTTTATATATATAAATATTTTATTTATTTAATTATTAATTTTTAAATTATATATAAAATATATTATATATTTAATTATTTTTAAATATATTAAATATTTTTTTTAATTTTTAGTTTTTATTTTTATATTAAAGTTTATAATTAAAATAATATTATATATATTTATTTTATATTTTATATATTTTATTTAATTTTTTAATAATTTTTATAATATTTTTAATTATTTTATTTTTAAATTATTATTAATATATAATATATTTAATTTTTTAACTTAAAACTTATATATAATTTTATATAAAATTTTTACTTTATATTACTTTTAAAACTAGAATTTTTACTATTTTTGTTAATTTATTATATAGCTTTAAGTGCAGAATTTCTAGGAGGTCATATTGTGCCGAAAGGGACCCCGTCCCAAAAGGTGGTCAGTGCGGTTAGTGTACTGTATCTCGTCTCCTTCTGTAGCGCTACTAGTATTCAACATTTCTCGCAATTCTAGCAGAGGATGCAACTATAGCCCAATGTTAGATAGATACTTTCCATACAGGTAATTAAATAACTTAGGTGCCTCCTTACGGTATGTAAATGGAGAAACATCAAACCTCAGTTCCGTCCCAGCTTCTGTCCTGGCTTATCGTCCAGCGCTAATACCAAATCCTAGTACATAGAGTAGTACCAGCACAGTGCTGCAAGACGTTGAATCAAAACCCTTGCTTTCCCCCCTGCACGAAACCCTGTAGATCTACATTACAGACAGCAGTGTATAGGTAGAGCACATACTTTGCCAAGAGATTCTAACCCACTCTTGGTTGTTCTCAAAATATGGGATACTTAACTGAGAAGGGTACCGGACGCGCAAAACTTAGACTCCAGAAGATTATCAGGGTGCGCCAAATTTAAATACAAAGAAGATAGAGAATACCATAGACACAGACACAGACACTTCTAGTTTCACATCAGGGGGCTTACGCCTGGCCCAGGGATTCCAAGGCGCCTACCTCGGCGTGATAAGTATTGTACTCCGTACAACCAAATAATTTTATCGGACAATCGATTCCGCGCCAAGCCTTCTGCCGATACCTGACGTCATACCGCATAACCCGAAGAGACACGGAATGCATACATCCTGCACCTCCCCCCTTCTGTTCCCCCCTCAAATCTACCATGTAGCTAGATAAATGAGACGCAAGCAAAAGAACTCTCGTTGAGGGGGGGCCTTCAATGTAACGATAAATACAACTCATGTACCCTACCTACCGAGGTAGAAACCGAAATTATTACTAGTACCCAAGTAGGTAAGGAGGTTAGGTAGGTACCAGTAGGTGGCCGAAGCTGGTACGGTCTCCACGCCCCGTCTCTTCTTGGCCTGTGACTAGTTGCCCACTGAGATCTCTCCACGATCCTAACGAAGTTGGATTTGCAAAAGGCCTCTATAAAACGGACTATTGCATTTCTCTGTGGTCAGACCTGGGGCAAATATACGGAGAACACTCGACGCGCCATCTATTTCGTAGGTTGACCGCTACTAAACCGTTGCCGCCGTTGATCATGGCAGTACTCCAGGCAGTGAAGGTACCTGGACAACATGCGCCAACGAAATTTAGTTGACGTTTTTATAACTTCGTCTCTTATAGAATAAATCATGCCTTGCATCGAAGACTAAATATTCCTTGGTTAGTTGTGTTGACCCTAAAAGTTTAGTACCTTTTAAGAACCCTAGTGTACAGGATACGCTTATGTGAATTCCTCTCAAACAACTTTACTTAAGAAGGGTCATATTTCATATGAAAGCAAATGCTAACCGGGTTCTATAGAAACGCTCTTATGTCTATACAACTATGCTTAATAGACGTAACAGTATGCTAGCCAGTAAGGGGGCAGCACTATCATTTATTCACCTATTGTTGCTTATTAAATTTGCATATCGAGTCTCCTACTATTAGTTCGAGGAATACTTAAACTCATCAACTAAAAGGTTAGAATCGTCTTGTTACTGAATTTTAAATCCCGCTATAAGCAACCAACATGCCTAAGCTATGATCCAACAACAACAGAGGGCACTAATATTAGCCAATTGACAAAACTAACCTACTAAATAATTGAATACAAGTAATAACATTTTACCCATAATAGAATACGCTAGCATAATAACTAATCTATTATAAATGACGGAGAATATATTTCTAGGTCGACTGACGATGTTGTGATGTGGTATATGGGGAGAGCGAGCTGTGAAGCTGAAAGAGTGGGATCGCCCTGCTTCGACGAGTAATGTAACTGGGTAACAATCGAATAAGGCACCAAGACCATCACAAGTCTGACTACATTCATAGGCTTTCAATATGGGTCCCTTATCCTTGCGTTCTAGAACGTAGGGTTACAATGTGATCCCTGACTGTATCTTTCCCCCACGTACATTGAATAGGGGTCTGATATCTTCTGTCACTCGCCCTAATCCCGGCCACCCCCCCTTGGCTAGGGTAAACTATAATAATAAAATTTTATTCTAGAACATAAGGCTCGGGAAGTCGGATCTATATAGTTTTATACGCATATTTTTAAGCTCTCACTAGGTGTCACGGCTAACCCTGCAGTCTCGATCTCAAAAGGGGCGTTGGATGAGCTTAGACCCTTGGAGTGTCAGTTACTATTGCACATCTTTGCCGTGAACTAGGTTGAGGGATGATTGGTCCTGTCACACCTCTAGGACAAAGAGATGTTATGTATATTAGTAATAAACATTCCGCATAGATGGCATAGGCTCTCTGCGCAACAACAAGTGTTCATTACGCCCCCATACTAAGGATTATGACAAGCGCAGCCTTCCACGAGTGACACATACGAAGTTTTAAGCTGACTCATGTACCTTGCTTGCTCGTAGGTAGTGTTCTAGCATGCTACTAGCCGGCAGTCCGATTAACTTTTAGACAACTGTTAATAATTGTTGCCTTTTAGCTAGCGTCTCTCTAGCGAGAATTTCAATAGTGTCGTTTCTGGTCTTTGTAGAGGCCTCTAGGACATAGGGGTCCTATCTTAGTCCTTTTTATACTGTTTAACGTTAAAAGGCTTCATGTCTAACAGACCAAGGCCGAGTGCTCAGTGCTATTAGATCTATTAACAAGTAATTAAAACATTGTGTTCATATAGTTTTCACATGGTTTAGACGCACCGAAATACTTGCACAATTAACATAGTACCGTATCGAAAAGAATTTACCTCTATGATCTTTTTCACAAGAGTTGAAACAGATTTTAAGAGACTAAAGTATAGAAGTTCAACAGTCACTATATTCTAGCAGAGGAAAGTCTTTCCTATTCTATATTACTGAGCTCCTAAGAAACTGCTTACCTTCCACCTGGGCTTGGCTTAGTATGCGCGACTGATCATGAATTGGTGCTATCTTTACAGCAACGTCGAGGTCGCCAGCCCAGACGGTTGTCCTCATGTGAGTTACACACTTCTAACAACCACAATGGATGTCAACATCCCGGCGAAGACTTGGACCTCCGAGGATCTTTCACTCAAATAACCTTCTGGCGGATGTGGCCGGCGATTTATATACTACGAGAATCGCCATGGAATGAAAGAATTATCCTTGCTATGCTCATCGAGAACCTGTTTAACAGTCACCTTGCCGTATATAGATACTGAATAAACACCGTTTCCAAACAAGCAGCTCACACGGCTTTCGTTCAATAGTCGTATGGTCTAATGGTTATGATTTCTCGTTCACAGTACGTGTACATTGTCCCGAGAAGGTTCCGTGTTCGATCCACGGTACGACTAAATTCTTCCTTTTTGCATCTTGCGTGATGATGGCGACAGGCAGTCTCCCGTCTCCTAAACTAATGGGAGACAGTGACTTTTATCAACATAGTCTGGTGGGCGATATGCAGTTGATATGATGAATCACCTTCGTTTATTTTTCTCTAGTGGTTTCAAGTAATTCGTTCTTATACCGGCATTCCTGGCGCCGTCGAGAGCACGAGTGTTATGGGATATCGGCTTTTTGGGCAATTCGAACGCGCTATCTATCACTACCTAATATTGCATGACGGTTCTTACGGGTAAATGCACTCGTGCTTCCAATGGAGAGCGAAAGGTATATCGGTACCCGTTTGGGGGCCTTTCGGCTTAGTTAGCTTAACACCAGGCAAGGCCAGAAAATACTTTTCTTGGCGTGTTGAGAATCTCTCGCGGTGTACTAGGGAATTTTATATACTAGATAAGAAGGTAGGTAAGGAAGACGGCGGGAGCCCTTTAGTAGAAGAGAATAGTGGAAAGGCCCGGTACGGGTTGTATCTTGCCCATGCCCCTGAGCACTGGATTGGATATTACCTAGATAGTATCAATATGTATACAGGGAGATTTCTCGATATTTAAAACAGCTGACCCATATGCTATGTCTCGCATGTGTGAATAAGTATGGTGAAGGGAGACGGGAGAGGGTCGTTCTGCCTCCTGCATTGTAGATTCTATCGAGGTCTCTTGATGGTGTATGGCCCGGCGTCCCTCCATGATGGCGGATGCCTATTTTCAATTGGGGGCTAGGCAGAGTTGTTTCTATAGTGACTTGCCTACGTATTAGTCTCAATATTCGACTCACACCAATATTTCCCCCATGTCACTCTACACTTAAACATTTCACATCTTGGTATTATTAACCGATCTACACCGTTGCAGTAATGCCCACGGTCGTATTGGCGAACCCGGACTTGGCTCTTATGACGTACCTTGGAGGCACAAGCGGGGAGACATCTGGGCAATGGTAATGCTTGTTGGTGTACAGCACAAACCTAAACATGAGGCGCGATGGGTATGACATCAAAATCGAGATCAAATTGAATGATTGGACTTCAGGTAGCAAGTCAAATCATTTCGTGTTATGACATAACTAGTACTACATCGGAGAGAGTGAGGATATAATAGGGCCTCGTAGAAGTAGACTTGATTTCATGCATTCAAAATTTGGCCTTTTCTAAACCAAGTCGCATATCTGAAAGCCTCCCGTATAATACTACATCAACCCATTTGAAAACAAGCTTTATATACACAATGGATTCCGCAGGTTCAAAATCAACCATCTCCCGAGACATGCAAGAGATTACCCAAGGTAGAGAGGAAATTTCACATAAAGTACAAGGACATAAAGCAAACCTGGCAAACCCAAGTAAGGAACATGGCCCCTATCCTTTTTGGCACCCAAAATAACTATGCTAACATAGAAACCTAAAAGATACGAGCGAGGGGTCGAAAGAACGCAGTCGCCAAATTATTGATGATCTTGGTGGCAACACTGCGCACTATGGTGGCGAGGGCGAGCCGCGTTCGAAGAGTGCGGCCGAGGCTATAGATGGGAGTCGTGCGATGTCACGTTGAGACCATCCCCCATTGCATATTACGCTGGGGGCTGCCGGGTGAAATGAGTTCGAATGATTAATCGATCGCTTCTTCTAGGAAGAACGATATTCCGAATTGGAACCGAAGGCTCAATGATACAATGGATTGGAACTGCGAGTAAAATGCATGTAAAAAAGAAGTCAAAATACATACATTAGAACCCTTTTTGTTCATCGCAGAGAATACCTACCCACCTGAGGTACGGAGTATACCTACCTAGGGTTAGGCATTGGAACTTGCTAATTCTAGGCTACCTACCTATAATTAGCAAGGTAGACTGCTGAAAGCCGCTGCAACCCAACTGGCCCACCCACCTACCGACCTAGGTAGGTAACTAGTGTGTACATTAGCTCGTTGAGCTGAAAACATGCTTGTCAATAAGATAGACATCCAACAGGACATGTCTGCTCGCTTACGGTATAGTACTTAGTATATCCAGACTTGTGATGGCATCCAGACTCCCTCGTTTCCCCGGCCCATGTGTTATGCATCTTTTGTAAGCTCCATTAGCCCAGGTCTCGTCATGCGCTTGTGTCAACTCACATTACTCACCTACTCACCTACTGCGTTTGCGACCTGAGTAAAACACATGTCCTAAGCCGAATGAAGCATGGACGATGCCGCGCCCGGCATTTATACATGAGCGTGATCACTTGATGGGTCTTCGAGTTCAGCTCGCTCCTTGTGTCCAATAGAAATGGGATGGCGTATCCCGAGTGCAACATGATTGGCGCCCCTCATGCGACATGGCTTGTCCCTGTCTTCAGTGTAAGAGGGCTAGATATGAGTCTGGCCCTCAATAGTTCCTTAGCCTGATCCTGCTCTTTGGGTTCACTTGTTTCCTGGAAATATTGGGATCTCACTGCCTACCACGTTCACCCGGCATACCTACTCAGACTACCTACCCGCCTACACAGCTGGGTCCTTACATATGCATCTTGGCACTAAACGATCGCGTCTACGAGTGAATGGGTCGTTTCTCGTCACTGTCTCGACCTAAGGCTCGCTTTGTATCTGCCATCGGAGGCCCAAAATCGTGGCATAAACGCCCTTAGACGGTTAGTATACCTATTTTCACCCACGTTGAACTTACGGTGGGTAGCGACGTGTGCTGACAAGGTCACGGTAGTATTAGCCATCACCCTCCTCTAGGGGAACGAGATTTTGATTAACCACATGCCCCTCGTGGTGGCCTCGACTGGTTTTGTCTACGTCTCGTTTCCTCCAATTTCTCCCTCGGACGAGTAGCCATAATAAAGGACATGATGATGAGTCTTCCGGATGGATGGCAGTCCGATTACGATGGCACGCGGTGGCTTTTTCGACACAAGGCGATGGGGGTGGAACAATACCATTTCCCACAGCCCGGAGACGAGTGGGCGGGCTTCTTACACGATGCTGGGGCCGGACCCGTTGAGCTCACCCCAGAAGAGAGCTTAGCCATCGAGCAACGAGCCAAACGAAGAAGCATTTCAGGTTGGGAGAATGATACGAAAAGCAACACCAAATCAAGCGGGGGCAAAAGGGAGAAGAAAAAGATTGAGGATATCGAAGAGGAGAATGCTATGAGCGCTACCGGTTACTACGATCCGATGTTCTATCTGGGGGCCTACAACGACGTTAGCCCCCTGGGGGAAGATGATGGTGAAGGGATCACTCATAATAAGGCGGGAAAGGGCAGACAAACCTCGGCTCCTGATATTATCTCGGAAGCAACACCTCCTATTTCGAATAGCGAGCTGATTCTTAACCCACTCAACAGCCAGTCGCCAGGCACCTCGTTTTCAACCGCTCAGCCGTTTGCCATTGAGCTTCCTGGTGTTAGCCAACAAACATGGTCGCCCGTTGGACACGTCGCCGAGCTTGCTACACAAGAGACTGTAAAATGTGCAGAAGAGCTTGCACCGGTTGAACTAGATGCAACGTCTTTCACAGCAGTGCCGATCCGAACGAACGTAGAACCGGCCGAGCTTCCCACCCATCGATCTCCCGTAGAGGAGAAAGCTCCTAACCCAAAGCCAACAAAACCGGTAACGCAATTAGTAGATTCGTCATCGCTAACGTCTGCCTCTTTCGCTTATTCGCCGTTGAAGCCCCAAACAAAGCCCATCAATCGCCTCTCATCAAGCGCTTCAATAAGGAGAAAACCAGTTTCGTCGAGTACAGATCCAAACAAGTACCAGCCGTGGAAGCCATCACCGGGCATCATTGAGCAGCCATCTCAAGCACATCACAAACCTCCTGAACCCTTGCCACAAACATCTGTTCTTGAAAACCAGAATAGTGAGCTTGGAAATATGGAACCAAAAAACTCTCGAGATGAATCGTCAGTGCCAGGAGACGTTCCCAACGTTTTAGCACCACCATCGGCTCCTAGCAAATCTGCACCTATCGAGTCTTCTAACAACAATAATGAGGCCCCATCCGTCCCGGTAGCTCTACAACCGGCCCAACGCCCAGCAAAGGAGCCCGCGTCGCTTGAAACTATCAACCAGCAGTCCATACCCGGCGCCCAAGCGAGGCATGACAGCATCTCGGATGTAGTTGTGAGTCATGACTTATCGTATGCGCCATCTGTATTAAAACCTGGTGGCCGTCAGTCGAGTAGTAACGTTCAGGAAGGCGAAGGAAATCCAAAACCTAATCCACCGTATTCTTCCGGCCAATATCAACAGAGTGTAGCCCCTCACCGCCCTTATGAGCATGCAGTACAAGTCTCGCCTGGCCATAATGAACAGCCGAGTGTTACCAGTGTCAACACCTTCCCGAGCCTGTCGAACCATGGGATATCTGTGTATCCAGTCGAGTCCTCAAAACCCGCCTTTGAACCTTCTACGTCTCATTGTAGCCAGGTCAACTCAGAGCCATGCATTGGAGGGGATGAAAAGATCCCTATGGTTGCTCCATTGAAATTCGTTAAACGGCACTCTTCAAAGAGTTCTGAGGTGTCGTCTATTGCCCCCGAAACTCAGGACCCGGGTCTTCATCCGAGCAAGCCAACGTTGACCCAGTCTGACGAGATTTCTGCAATGATTTCCGGCATTGGTAGTTTTACACCCCAAGCTACTGCATCAGTCGTAGATATGCAACAATCTAGTGTGGTCCCTCAGATTCCCGGACAGGGGCCTCCCGCTGCCACCAGCATTTCCAATACCATTCCGGTTGCAGCAACTCCCACGACCCACACTCCTTCGATCTCGCCTCCAACTAATGTTGGGACAGCGACCACGCAAAATAGACCAAATATACACCATATTCACAATCCTCCTTCATCTGCCCAAGAGCCATTCGTCCAAAATCAGAGGCCCCCTTCATCATTGCCATCCCAGATTGGGAACCCGAGTAAGATCTCGATGTCGCCAGGGCCATTGGGGCCTCAAGGCAGTACTGTGAATCCTATCTCCCCACAAACGTCCGCCATCGTTACGCCTTCCCATCAGCCTTCCCAAACAAACAATGCTCCGCATACAAATGAGGCCTACCAGCTTGAACTACATAGTAGCCACGGGAACAACACAGCTCAACGACCACCCCAAGCTTCACACGCTCATACCACTGCTCCTACTCCGAACGCCAATGGGGTCACTCAAGCCCCTATTACAACAGCTATGCAGCAGACACCGTATCAGCCCCAGGGGCACAGCAAACCTTCGCCTAACCCAATAACTGGGCCGTCCACAGCTGGGGGCCTTCAGGCTGTTACTGAAAAACCACATTTTCAACACCCAGCTACGGCTGGGCCATCAAGCCACCAACCCACTGCCCGTCCGCCCGTTGGACAGCAGATACCAAGCCCAGCGGCCGCCCAAATCTCGTCACAAGCATATCAGCATCCTTCTCCTGTGACGCACGCTGTTTCGCCCATACAGAGCCAGGTGTCCTCTCCAGCTCAGTCAATTGCATCTCTCCATATCTCACAGTCCTCTACCCCGGCGAACACATTCGCCACTATGAATACTGTTACAAGCAATAATAGCGGTTTTAATGTTAATATCAATCAACCAACTACCGCACCGATTAGACCACCATCAGTACCAGCCCATGCTCTCACTCAACCGGTAGAGAATGTAAAACCTCCCATTAGCTCCCATTCAACGCCCGCTTCAGCAGCTGGAATCCTACAGGCCCAATCGCTCCCAACGGCAAATCCACCAGCAAAACCCTACCCAATGCTTCCGGGACAGGTAACACCTCTTCCCTCCCAAATTGGATCGGCTCCTGTTCCGCTACCCACATCGCAGCCCGTGCCAAACAACTACGCAAAGCCCACAGCTAATACACAACAAGTTCCTGTCGGGCAACAGCCGACGCAGACAGCGGGAGGCCCGACAGCACATCATGCCATGCCAGGTCAAACAAATCCAATGGTGAACTTGCCGCACGGAAATCTGGCGTACGGGCCAGCTTCGTCTCAGGCACAGATAAAGCCACCACAGCAGCCGAATCACTCATCTTATCCAGGTATAGCTCAGACTGGCGGGCCCCGACCTTCGGCCGATCAACCACAGCAACAATCACTGGCATCTTACCCATCACAAATAGCACCCAATCAACCTCATAATCTACAAATGGCAGTGCCGTCTTCGGCGGTTAGCTCTCCTGTAGGCGGGCAACCTACGTTTTCACCCCCGCCGGTGGCATCTACCACCACAACTCTAGGGAAACCACCATCTCTCGCGGATGCAGGCAAAGGGATGAAGAAATGGGCAAAGAAGATGTGGAATAATCCTGCCATTAAGCAAACCACGGTTGCCATTGGCGGTGCTATTAGTAAGTTCTATTGAGTTCCCTTCCTTACGTACAATCCAACCAGGATAGGGAACAAGAACTCCTATTCGGCTAATCTCGTGTGATTTCTATTTTCCGTGATTCTTAGGTTTCTGAAAGCTTTATTTCAAATAGAGATTGCTAACATTGAACCTTCAGTGGCCGAATCTGTGGGAATGAATGCTGGTGCAGGTGCTCAGCTTGCGAACAATATTTATGCAAATACGAATCGTCCCCCGTTGAATCATGCTCAGACAGCACCTCCACAGGCTCATGGCATTCCAGGCGCCGCCCATCAGTATCAGCCCGTGCAAATAGGCCAACAGCAGCAGCCGGTGAAAATACAGCCACTACACCAGCAACAAAACCAGCAGCAACACCAACAGCAAGGGCGCCCTCAACCCGGATATACGCACCCGAGCCAACTTCATTCAGGGCACTCTCAGCTGGGCTATTCCCAACCCGCACACTCTCAAACTACATACCAGCCGGTGGGAACTCAGACAGTAGGCCGACCTCCCATCGTTTATAATCAAAATTCTGCCCCAACTGTTGGAGTAGCCGTAAATCTCAACGCTCAAGCTCAGGCGCAAGCTAGTTTCTACCAACAACAACAACAGCAACAACAATATGCTTTAGTAAACCCAGTTACAGTTAACAACTCACCACAGCCTGTACTAGTTAATCCAGGTGCTCCCAACAGCCAAGCCCCGGGACAGGTCAACATTGACGTCAATACCGCTGCCACTGCTGCTATAATGGTTGGCTCTGCTATTGGGACCGCCCTTCGCCCCGATCATTCCCAGCCACAACATGCATACGGTAACGCTCAGGGGTATGCTCAACAGGAGCACACATCACACGCTGGATCACATGGTGCTGAGAATCATGGATATTCTGCTGAAAACCACGCGGGGACTCATGAGCAGGCGCATGATTCATCTAATCCACCTCCCGCATCTGCAACCTACACGGATAACAACTACACGGCAACTGAAACAACCTACACGGACAACTCAAGTTACTCTGTAAATAATGTCTACGTGGACAATACAGACGTGGTAAACAACACAATTATAATCGATAATTCAACAGCTGGTGTCGTGGATACGGCGTACAATACTACGAGCTACGCCGACGCCACGTCATTCAACAGTACGGATATCACTACCAACATGAGTATTGATGTTGACATGAACTCGACACTTTACGCGAATGGTGGCGTGTCGGCGTTCAGCGTGGATGAGAGTTTCAATATAACATCAACCAGCGACGTGACGGGAGCATCGGTAGATTATTCTGGTGATAGTTGGGGAGATTTTAACTGTTGATAATGAGTCACTAGCCCATCCGTAATGAAGAGAGTCATCCCAGGGAATATTGCCGTTGACCAGGCCTAAACCAAAATCGAACTACATCTCACGTCACCATCTTTGAAGCTACATTTAATACGGTATTTAGTTTTGGGGGGTCAACTATAACGATTCTTGTGTATAAATTGCCTTGACGCCAGTAATGCAGAGGTGGCAGGAGTTCAGGATCATGAAGAGGTATTGTTGAAGAGCCAAATGGAAGACTATGGGTATCAGGGTATGGCTGGTGGTGCACCCCCCGGTGCTCGGCATCTTGACTACTAGTATGTTCCCCGTATATTATCACATAGGTATATGTGTCTGTCTCCTAGTTGAGCCGCAAGCTGTACCAGGTGCCATGTGCCATGTGGTAGCATAGGGTGCGCGGCCTGAAAGTCACCCAGACTGCTTCCTTGCTGTTGGTATCGAAGTACTCAAGTACCAAGTATATAATTGATAACAGGTGCGCAGTATCCCAACAACAGACGTTCCCCTCCCACCTCGAAGTGGCCGAGTGGTAAAGTAGTCGGCAGGAATAATGTCTGTGTCACAGGCAGGGCCATAGGCAGCAGGCATTTTCCGGTCCAGGGATGTTGAGCCTGTCTTAAGCCCTGGATTCTTTTTTTTTTTTTTTTTTCTTTTCTTCGGGATACCTAGGTAGGCAGCGTGTTCGAATCTAGGCGGCATCACTTGGATTCCTTTTTTATTTGCTACCTTCGTTCCCCCATGTCTACCTCCTCCCATACCAGCATCTACAAAGCTAGTGACGGAGAGGAAGTATGCTCTTAAGGCTACATTGTGTTGGCCATTCTAAATCTGATATATTACGTGAAAGCACTATACGGACAGTTGCGGTTGCATCTCTGCATACAGCCTTAGAGAACATGTCATCCTACAGTCTGCTGAAGATACCTAGGTATAATACGAGGCAGTCGCGTGTAGCCTCCTAACCGATTTAGGCCGTTCTGAGTAATACAGAGAAGATGTCCGTCATTCGTTCCAGACACAAGGGAACAAAGTAAGCTATAGTACCTAGTTTCATTCATCAAGAATGGTAATGGCTATGTGATACCAAAAAAAAAAAAAAACCAACTTCATCTAGTGCCTAGCATTAATACCTCCCCAACCCCCCAACGCCCCTTTTCCCGTGCACCGTTTCGAACTCCCGGATTACCTTTGCCCAACACGATATCCGAGTGCCGCCAGATCAACGATGGTACCCTAGAAGCGCATCTACTGTCTAAGAATCCCCACAAGCCATGCCAAGGGCAACATCCAACTGCTTCCGGCTAATCCTTTTCAACATCACTATGTACACCGCCTCAGAGTCGCCAAAGGCCATACTCGGAAATTTTCGGGCACCTTCTGCTGCGGACGTACTCCAGCTTATAGAAGGTCGTCCGTCCATTAGCTTTCGAGTACTTTCCGCCTTTCTTTTAATCAGGTGGGAGTAGCAAAACAAGAGTATCCATGGCGGTCGTAATGATTTCGTCAATGACAGTTTTTGGTAGGGGTGATGAAGAGAAGCAGAAGTGGTTCCAAACCTGCTTATTACTTGAAGGCATGGTAAACTCTCACACATCAAGTAGCTCGGACAATGGACAACAGTCCATGGTGGGATTTACTCTCGATCCGGACATCATGGGCGCCGGAATTGACAAAACTCTATTGGTCGATGATACACAAAGAACTAACTCACCTTAGCATATTTAAGCGATCTACTATGACTAGAGAAAGACTCGTACCGGAAATTGAGAGTATCGGTCAGTACCTATTTAAGTCGAACCTGCAGAAAATAAAGAACGTATTCTAAAGGCCGTCCAACCCGGAGCCCAATGAATGCCTCAAAATCCACTTAGCGGGTCGTGTCTAAGACAGAATAAATTAAATAGACGTGGGGGACTCGGTCTGGATATGGTGTAGCGATAGCTACTCTTTCAAAAGAAAAAAGGAAATCGAGGGTAAGCTTAGGAGAATCGAATGTTTGACATCCGAATACGCGCGCCCATTTACGTGTACTAGTATATCGACTCATAGAGCGCTAGTATCAAGGCCGCGATTTCCTAAGCCATCGTGTAAGCGATCATGAGAGATGGACGATAAAAAAACCTGCTTTTAAACATTGAACCACAAGAGTATTGGCTGAAGATTAGATGACACACAAGTTAGACAGTTCATCCATCACAAAAACGACTATCTGAGATCGGCTACAACATTACACCTGTCCTCTCGTCACTAGAGTGCCGGTCAGTATAAATAAATAAATCAGTGACACTTGTCTTGGGCGGATAGTTGTGTCGTATCTACAAGTACGTAATAATGCGTCCTATCCCCAGCTGAGGTGACCGACAGGGATGGCCGACGACTTCGCCGCCCTACGAGGCTGGATGACGTGAGATGCGTACGGTTGATCGATGCGATGCAAATAATACACCTGGCCAATGACACGCCGACATGCCGCGGATCTACCTCATTGCCGGCGTCGTGCAGACCAATGGCTCCGTGAATACGATGTTAGCTCACCCTTCAGGTCATTCGATGCCGGCCGTCGTAGGCCTGCTCGTGAATACTATAATTAGACCTCGTACGCAGAGTCAGGACCTGGGGCAACAGCTGGGGAAGAACGCGCGTTAAACAAGTCCGCCCGTGATGGGAGTCCAGCGGGTTGTGCTGACAAACGGCAGCGACGGAGCCGCGTTGACGACTACCTAAGCGACAGCTGGTCGCTCAGCTAATTCGCGATGATCGGCTTCGTAGGACTGTGGGCGCCCAGCTGAATACGAGTGTCAAAAGGTTCCGTCCGTATTGTTCCCGTCATTGCGGCGCATTTCGCTGACTACATCGACGTCTCTGTTTGTCCAATCATCGTATTCTTGACATGTCCCAACGTGTCACGGTTTGTCAGGCGGTGAGTTGTCCTGGGCCGGGCATGCCTGCCCAGCAAGCGAGTCTTTGGTGTCGCCGTTGCTGCTCTGTTGCCGAGCTTAAATCGAATTGGATTTGACTGAACTCAAATTAAATCCCTTGCCTTGACGTTACCCACGTTAGTTACATATTTGACGGCCAAGCCAAGGGCGCCAGGCGGGGGAGGTTTAAGTTTCGTGATGGATTCAAGTCATTGGACGGCCTAGACAAAACACGGCATTGGCGCCTTAAAGAACCACAAGAGCACCCCTGCAGGGCCCCCGGCGTTGTGCTGTCATCCGCGCTTCTTTGCTGCTTCTGTCCGTCCTGTCGGGACGGCGGCATCGGCGGGTGTCGATCACTTCGTATTCCCAATTTTTGTTAGTAGCGTCTTTGTTGCGGCATTGCCTGATGACTGCGAGCAGTGTGCGAGCTACGTCACGTCTAGGGTAAGAGCAAAGATCAGCTCCCCGTTTGTCTAGACGTCCACGGCCGTTATTGCTTTGACAAGCTGAGCTGAGACTAATTCTTCATCGCTGTCACTAATAATTACGATCATATAAATATCCGGTCGCCTCGTTGCACTCCATTAGAATATTTGGTCAACATTCACAATTAGACGTGATCAATCCCCGAATACCACCATACAAACGCATCACACAACTATCAAGGCATAAAAGCCCCTAGTCATCAAAATGGTTTCCATCAAGTCCCTTGCAGCCACCGCTCTGGCCGGCCTCGCCTCGGCATCGCCAATGATCAGCTCGCTCAGCACGCCTTCAACGGTAGCTGCCGGTCAAATCATCACGGCGACACTCAACACATCTATCTACATCCAGAACTGGGAGGACTTCAGCATCATCTGGGGATTGGCCCCTCCTAATGTCGGCGGCCAGGGTTCGAATGGCGAGATCTACGTCGGTACCCAGATCGGGTACACGAACCTATACGGTGCCAACATCGAGAAGCTCAATAGCTTCACCGTCGACGTCACCATTCCCGAAAGCCAGCCTGCAGGGAATTGGCGGCTACTCGCCGCTGTGCCTTACCTCGTCGGCGTAGGTACTCCATTGGGTATTCGCTCTTTATTGATGCTGACACATGAAAATATAGGCTTCTGGCTTGGTTGATCTTCACTTCTTCAACACCACAATCGAGGTTACCGCCTAAAGACCTAACCCTTCGACGGGATGTATGCGAGACGCTGGCGCTGTAGTTTCCGCCGCACTTCTAGATAGCACGATGTACGATGAATTCTTAGCATGTGGTCGGCGTTTGTGGTGAACACTTGTTAATAAAAGGGTACCAGCATGGTGGATGACTGGTATGGATGTGGATAACTACCTATTTTAGTGACGCTAGTATTAATAGAGTTTGTTCGCGAGAACCATATAACTTGCTCCCGCCATAACGTTTAACCATCTTCGCTCAGGTTAAGTCCCGTTAGAATGAACTCCTCGCTATGCATATTGATAACAATGAGAGATTTAGACGCTCTTCGACCGAGTAGTTTGAAGCACTGCCTGGGCTCCTAGTGCTTTGCTATCACTACCCGCAACAAAACCATCTGCGCCGTCTGCATTGCTGAGGACCGGGCTCTTCGGGTTCGGCCTCACCAGCTGCGGGTGGCTCACTAGGCTCCACTCCGTCTAAAACTTCAATTTCAGACTCTTCAGCTTCAAGTTGTCCGTACGCGGAGAGAGGGGCAAACGAGTGAAACCCCGATGCAAGAGTAGAATTTGAGTGTTTCTTGGCGCCGAAATCCTTAGCTTGAGTCTTTTTACTTTTGCTGCTCTTGAAAAGGGAAGTGTAAGAGGCCAATAAAGAACGGGGGTCGTTTAAAGGATCGAGATGTTTGGGTTGTCCAATTTTCAAGCTCTTCACTTTGGACTCATCAACATAAACCGACATGAAAGGACTGAAGATGGGTTGTTTGTTTCTTGATTTCTTAGCTTTAAACGCCTCAGCGTGAGCGGGCAATGGGGGGCCGGGGTTTTCGGGCGATTTGGTTTCGTGCTTCTTAGCCTTGAGCTCAGCAGAAGCTAATGATGATAGGTAACTAAATTTTGTAGGAGGTCTAATGCCGAGCTCTTTAGCCCCGAGTGTCTCAACGTAAGCCGACGACAGCGGACTAGGTCTTCCGGGCTGCTCAATGTTGATACCATCCTTTTTGACCTTCTCAGGGGGGCCAGTATTTACGGGTTGCTTAATGTTGATATTTTTGTCTTTGAGCTTTTCAGGGGGGGGAGGGATTTCAGGTTCTTTAATGTTGGCCTCGTTAGCTTTACACGCCCTGGCACGAGCTAACGCCAAGAGACTAGAGCTTTCATGTGATTGAATTTCGTGCCTTTGAAATTTGAGGTTCGGAGGGTAGTCCGACAATGGGGAATGCTCGATTTGGGGCCATGTAGCTTCGAACTTCTAAGCCTCAGCCGACGATGGGGAACCGGGGTTCTTAGGTTGACCGATGCTGAGCCCATTAACCCCGAGCTCCTCAGCGTTACGCTTTTCAGGTTCGTGATCGGGTAAATGAGCTGATAAGGTGGAATATTCTCCAGATATTTTGGTAGCGGATTCTCCAGCTTTGTGCTTCGTAAACTTCTTGGGAGACGATGAAGGACCAGGGTCCCCTGATTGCTGGAAATCAAAATTTTCAGCTTTGAGCTTTCTAGAATTTTGGTGAGAGAATGAAGGGCCAGTGTCACCGGGTAGCGTGATTTCCGGTACTTCAGGTTCAGGCTGTCCAGACCAGCCGGACTGGTCAGATTGCGTAGACTGTTCAGATTGCCCAGATTGCCCAGACTGTTCAGACTGCTCAGACTGCTCGAACGGGTCGGACTGTTTAGACTGCTCGGACTGTTTAGACTGCTCGGACTGCTCAGACTGCTCGGACGGGTCAGATTGCTCAGATTGTTCAGGCCGTTCGGACTGCTCAGACTGCTCAGACTGCTCAGACTGCTTAGATTGCTCAGACTGGTCGGACTGGTCAGACAGTAACGTAACTGCTGCCAATGATTGCACAATCGCAGACTGTTCAGACCATAAAGGAAGCGTTGCCAATGATTGCGTAACCGTCTGTACTAACCCTCTCCAAGGGATCTCAAGCCCAAGTGTAAGGGTTATCAGCTTTGGGGGCCGCGGTTCGTTCCACTAGAGCCCTAACATGCGGCGGACACCATCGCGCACCCGCTGCTCATATTCGGCACGATTTTCTCGCCACATTTTAGCCGCTTCTACGTTGGCTGGACTCTCGTCATTAGGCTCGGCTAGCATGCTCATGACAGATATGAGGATTTTTTCGACGGACTGGATTGGACTCCATCGTTCCGAGGCGTGCTCGTACTGATTCGGGTCGTCACCCGGCGGATGGAGGATCGAAATGCAAACCACACCATTAGCGTAAACTGTGCCACGAACAAGAATGTCAGTTGATGCTCGACGCCTGCATCTACAAAAAGGAGAAGATGGGACACAGACCGTTTGGGTGAAAGATCTCTCCTATAAAGGTCATCTTGGGCGGTGCCAGAGGATAATCCCTCGGAAATTTCAGCTCGGCAGGGAAAATGCCGCCTTCGAAGGGAGTGCCTTCTGGTCCCTGGATGAGGGCTTCCCACACAAACATGTCATCCTCGCTGATGGGACCGGCAGTGATGCCTTCGGGAGGATTGGTTGAAAGTGCCTTATACTCGCCAAGAAGCCGACGATGAGCTGTACTTTGCGCCATGGTTGGTATGTTGGCTATTGGTGGGGGAGGGGGGTGGCAGTTGATAATAAGACAATGGATATGTATGTATGTATACGATGAGAGAAAACTAGTAATGAGGGTCGACACTTGAGCGTGAATAGGATGCAGTACTCTATTTCTGTCCGGTCGTGCTGGTTGGCGAAATGCAAAATGATTTATTTGTCCGAAAGATTGTCGTAAAGTACAAGAGGTAAAGAAGGGCGGGATGAGCAAGGTGTCTAGACAGGTACCTAGCTCAGTGGGGATAGTGGTTAGGTAAGATGGTTAGGTACCTTTTGTCGAAGAAGGTGCAGGGTACCCTAGGAGGTAGTGGGTACCCACTAGAGATACGTACCAGAAGGGTCCCCTCAACTAAACCTCTCGTTGGTTGGTGAAGGTATTTTTGAAGATTTCCAAGCTGCTGAGCTTCGGGGCCTTTCGTTCTGCTTTCTTAGCTTCTGATGACCCTCAAGCTGCGAGATAGGTAACATGCCTCCCAGGTTACCTCCCCAGTTGAGGCCATATCGACGCCAGGGAGTCATATTCCAGCGGTGTGCGCCCCCCCAGAGACAATCCACTTGTTTCTTCTGTTGGCTCTCGCCGAGCATCAACCGAGAAAGGACTGGGCGACGTCCGAAGAAGAGAGCGCCTCTCGCCCACCCTCGACGCTTCGAGACAACCATTGCAAAACCATCAATTGATTTAGAGCCCGACACTCGCAAAGAACTCGGATCAATCCTTCTTGACCTGCAAAAGCACGCTGCAAACCATGTTAACCTCTCCCGTCTCCAGCTCGCCCTCAGCGGGCTGCAACAGAAGCCGGGACGCGAATCGATACGCGTCGCGATACTCGGCCTTACCGACGGGCCTATACCAAACGGCACGGCAAAAGATGTCCTTAGACTTTTATTGGCAGATCCTCTGAAGGATCCTGAAGACTGGGAACCGGAAGTCGAGCAGCATGATCCTGCGGAACCTATGATGATTCGCATTGGTGCTGAGAATCATAAAATTGAGTCGGGGATTTCACTCGCCAAGGGAAATATATTGAGAGAGATTCATGTTTCGTCTGCGACTCTTAACGGCCACAACCTCGAAATTTTGCTTGCGCCTACGAACCCTTTCCCGCCTATGTTAGAAAAGGGTGTAATAGATGGGTTGCAAGATACGGTACTGGTTCCGACTGTTAATATTCCGACATCGAATACTAACCGTTATACCCCTATAGCCACACCTGTTCACAGGGCATTAGTTGTGGCCGACGGTATTCACGGTGCAGCATCTGTGCTGTCAATGCCAACTTTAGAAAACTCCAACGTGCTCAAATATGCCGTCAATATTCCGGAATATAACCCTGCTGAGACAAATCCGTTACCATTTACTCCTATTGATACTAGCACCGCAATAATTGGATTGGGGCTAGTTCGTAGGAATATTGCCAACGCCATTGAATATGAGCACCTATGGTTTAAAAGCAACATTCCCAAACTGGTGGAATGGTTGAAGGCAGACGTTCTCGGGGCACATCATGACGCAACAAAACTACCAGTTCGAGAGCTTATTGCGTCCATTTTGAAAAACACATCAGCTTCTATTCGAGCAGAGGAAACTAGACTTCTTGAACTCTCTACATCTTCTACCAACGCACATACATATCCAAGAACGATTAGAAGGGGTATATCTGAGTGGGCCGAGAGCGCCCATACGGAACTGCAGGAGCAACTCGATGCTGCATTTTCCAGCAAAAGATGGCGGAAACTTAGATGGTGGAAACTGTTTTGGCGCGTGGACGACGTGGGCATGCTCACAAGTGACATTCTTGCCCAGAAATTTCTGCCTCAGGCTGAAAGAAGTTCCATATTCCTCTCTGGGCGGATGAGAGAAGCGGGCGTTCGGATCTCGGCCGTCAGTAATACCCAACCTAGCAACCTAGCCTCGAATGTAGAATCCGATAAGCCATCAAGACGTGAAAGCGACTGGCCGATGAACATTCCCGATACCCGGAGTCACTTGCAAACAGAAACAGTGCCGGCTCTGCAGGCACTCGCTCAGAATCTTGTCCTCCAAACTCTCACTACCTCGGGATTGACGACCGCCCTAGGTGCGCTAGTCTACGTCGGTACTCTTACAACGACACTGTATGAGGCAGGCGCTGTTGCTGCTCTTGGGATCGTTTGGAGTATGAGGAGAATGCAAAAGCAGTGGGAGACGGCACGAGAGTTTTGGGAGGGTGAAGTGAGAGAAGAAGGCCGAAAAGCGGTGCGAGGCGTCGAAGATGCCATAGTCTCAGCTTTAATAGAGAGCAGTGCTCAGGGACAAGAAAGGGATACACAGGATAGCCTCAAGAGGGCCAAAGGCTTGGTCACGAGGGCTGAAAAATTATTAGAGGAATTGAAGTAGAGCGCCATGTATCCTGGCATACTATGTATATGTAAATATATAGAAAATGTACTATTGTAGTGTGTAAAACAATATACTTGCTACCGTGATACGAACCGAAGGCACACCGAGAAACACGCCACGGGTATCATTATTAGAGAACAGCTCTGATGGGAGTACCAAGGTTTAGGTACTTTATTGTTACCATGGTTACCTAACTCCTAGCAACGGTAAACTCGCCAACCAACATCATCATAAGTTAGTCTACAAGTCACCCATACCTCCTGTCGCTATTCTCCAAGTACAAGATTCTCAGGCTCCGACACCTTGTGTCTCTTTCTCTTTTTTATATTTCGTCTCATCTATCACGTACCTACCTGTCTCTTCTTTACAGCACTCGCACCTCCTACCCACACCTGCCTCAACCCTCTCGAATACCTATATCACAACAGCCAACCTTGCCAGAACGTAAGTAGCGCACTCTGACTCTAGGCATTCTAATCAACCGTCTTGAATTCTCGAATCGACAGATCCCTTGTAAATTGCACATCCTATCCTTCCAACATCCAAAACGAGAAGCTCCACCCCCCTCCATATTTCAACAACACCCTGTCTCCATCAACAAATACACATAACATCACCTCTTTCTACAGCCCGCGGCTTGACTAAACAACGCTAGCATCTGCGTCTGCGATATATCGATCGTCTGAGCAATAGCAGCTGCAATTGCAAAGTAAGGTAGCATCCCACTAACTTCAGCCCTGCGCTTCCCTCTCCCCCCTCACTAGACTCATGCTTGCCCATCACGCTTACACTTCTCTCCCATTCCAACTTTGCCGACACTCCCCTACCTTGTGCTCCGTCTCTAAATCCATGATCTACCATTAGTTTCCCGAACCCAGTGAGCTCCTACCCCGAGATCACCCCACCTGCCACAGTTTTCTTCTAGAACTCTCTTACTTATTATAACCACTAACTCACCCGCCCACCCTTGCACAGCCACTCTTTCATCTCAACCACCAACTACGAGCAACCGACCATGTCTGACAAGGAAGCTTCCAATGCCAGCGGCGCTGGTGACGACCCTAAATTCTCCTCAGCCGAGCAGAAGTTCTTCGTGACCATGTTCAAGTATCTTCCGAAGAACCTGGACATCAACTGGGACCAGTTTGCTGCGGAGATGGGTCTCAAGGACGGTAGTATCGCCAAGGTATGTCTTTCCTGACGACTTGCAACTTTCGTTCGAGGCCATAAACTCACGTCGCGTTTTCTTTCCTATCTTAGACTCGATGCCGCCAGATTCGTACTAAGTACAAATTCAATGAACCCAGCGCCGGCAACGGTTCTGGCGGAACGCCCGAGGCTGATACTCCCAAGCCAATCAATACCACCAAGGGAAACAAGATCACCAAAGGCCGCAAGCCACCCAAGCCGAAGCAACAGAAAAAGACTCCCAAGCTCGCCAATGTTGACGATGTTGACGATGGCGAGGCCTAAGTTTGGGGACGAAGAGCAGTCAATTGGACATGAACTTTAGGGCATTCTCACTGAAGTACATGGCAATGAGGCTACTGGGGATTAGCTGTCCCTCTTGCATCTGAGTCACGAATGAGCTTTTCTTAAGACGGTTCGTTATCTGGTTCACTATCACGGAGGAAGTCGCATTTCACTTGGAACGTCTAAGAGTTGTTGGCTTTGCACACATCTGGCATCACGACTCAGTTAGTACCTCGGTTAGGGTATCGCAACCACGTAGTGTGAGAAATACACCCGCTATCTCAACTTATTCACCCCTTGAGCTTTGGAATTGTGACTCGCTCTTTCTAAGGCGTAGAGAGTAGAAATTTTTGATTACTTAGGTAGGTACAAGTCCAACACATCCTCTGCCCACAGGTACTTAGTTACCTTAGTCAGGAAGGTACTTATGCAAGGTACCTTTACGAACCAGAGTGTGCCAACTCACTTGAGGTACCTACTGCCTTATACCCAGGTTCATGAAAGCATGTAGCCAATGACTAATACCAGCCGCGGATGATATTTCGACGCTGGCTTTGATCGTCAGAGGTCTAAGTCCACTCTGCGAACCGATAAGCATAGGTAGTTTACGAGCGCAGCTGAGCCTTGGCTGTATCAGCCTAGATATAGTTTGAAGCTTTCACGTGCAGGTTTTCATATGAGCAGTCGGCCGACGATACTTCCAGGGGGACTCCAGTTAGAAACATAAGACAACACCGTTACACCAGGATGCATCACGCCATTGAAGGGATGTAAATATATGGACGAACCGCTCACGTAAGCTATAATTTTAGTCGAGTTTCCTACTCATGAATGACATCTGCAATATACGGCACATTTAGGCCCGGAACAACACACCTCGTAGCATGCATTACTTCCTCTCCAGCTCCCGTTTCTGGCCTTGCAAGATCCATCCACGGTTTTCAGCCGCGCCAGCGTTAAAATCATCTTCCGTCATGGTCTGGGTTTCTTCGTAGCCGTGTTTCGAGGGCACGTGACGTCCCTTCTCAACTCCCGGCCGTTTCAGCATCCTCAGGACCCATTGCTGCAGGGCCGGGAATTCCTTCGGATCCACGCCAGAGCCCTCTGTAAAGTTGTTAGTTTCTCACGGTGTACTGAAGATTCGGAGACGGGCACATACTTCCTACGGAAACCCAGCCCCAGGAGGCTATGTCGGCGATCGTTGCACGATCGCCTACTAAGTATCCAGACTTCGAGGCCGCCAGGGCGGTGTCCAGTGTGCGGAATAGCCGGCGCACCTCTGCCGTGTATCGATCGATACCGTACTGGATCTTCTCGGGAGCATAGCCTAGGCAGTGTGCGGGTTAGCGCGAAGAAAGCAAACCGGAGGCTAGTCATGTAGAGACATACGGTTAAAGTGGTTCAATTGACCCTGCATGGGCCCAAGACCACCCATCTGCCACATGAGCTAATTCGAGTAAGCTTTGTTTTGCAAGAAACTCATAGATTGGCTAACTCACCCAGCTGTTTGTCTCATAGTATTCTGGTGTTCCAAATGGGTAGGACACCTTGTGGTCCTTGTCGTACCGATCGACGAGGTACTGCAAAATCGCTCCGCTCTCAAAGACTGGGCCGCGAAAGGCTAGTCAGTTACGCACTCAACGACCGTGTGGGATTTTCGTCATTCCGCATTCCGACGATAAATATGGCCAAAATAGGAGACCATTTACTCCCAACGCCAAGACGCCTAGAATTGGTATTACTCACTTCGGATCTGCTTGCCATCGAGAGTGTCCGTCAAGGCAGGTATACGTCCATTGGGGTTGATTTCCAAAAACCAAGGCTCCTGTTTCAATCATTAGTGAGTGCACTCATGCTAATCCGACGTGGTCAGGTCTCGGTTACCTTCTGTGTGTTCTTGCTAAACTCAATGGCGGTGACCTTTGCATAGTTAGCATCATAGGTCGGGAAATGCCGTGTGTGGAAACCGGACCTTGTACTGCAGATTGAGCTCCTCCAATAGAATAGAGACCTTGATACCGTTGGGCGTCTGGGCAGTGTACAGGTGGATATCTGTAGGGATAGACATTTTGGATGAGATTTTGTTTTGGATCTGGTTACTTCTTGCTGATACGGACGAGATTCTGGAGGGCTCCGAACTGCTTTCGATAGCTCCCGACGGCGGGGTTATATATACATATATATATTCACATATATCTCTAGCTAGGTATAGATGTATGCATGTATGTATGGCCGGCTCGTTGCAGCAATCGGAGTGCAACGTTCTGGAGGGGCTGATTGTTAATGTATGATTAGAAATCGCGCCAGTGGGATGTGGGGTAATATATTCCCCGCCTGCTTTCCGAGATGGCGCTCGTCATGATGATTGCAAATATTATAGGTTGTCTGGGTTCCAGAATTGATTTCTAATCTACATGCTCACTGCTGAATGCAAATATGACGACTTATTAGTCCTATCACAGGAAAAGTGACTGCTTACGTTACGGGTATGTGGGAGACCGCTCTCTCGCTTACCTAGGTACTTTATGTAGGTAGCTATCTAGGTTAGGTAGGTACCTATAGCTTCTATACTGGCTCTATCTAGCCCATTACTATGGCTGTTCATTGCGAAGCATCGAGAATAATAAGCTGAGAAGCTGCGACATGGGAAATCAATTACCACGCACGCATCGTATGCATAGTATGACGCGAGTTCTAGATGATAATGTGGCTGTGTCTACGTGCTCTGTGAGGCTCAATCTCTGTCTTCATGCCAAGCTTTGGATCACCGATCTTTGGTACGGGTCTAGATACAAACGTACCAATTCCGTTTGCACAATGATACGATACGTTGCGAAGAGTCTTATTCTCTGTAAAAATTGCTAGCATTAATTAATGGCATAATGGTGATTTTAGTATCTGTACTGCGAGACAATATCCTCCATTTATTTTGTCTTGAACCTAGAGCAATTTCCTGGTGATCAAATGTTAATCAGGTAACACTTAGTGCCTTCCCAGTCAATGGTTTCAAAATATTTTACACCTACAATTTAATAAACATACACTCCGCTGAAATTTTGAGTGAGAGATGGTTATCACACGCCGGTTTACAGGCAGGCTTGGTAAATAATATTATCAATTTCTTCTATCGCCCGTGGTCGAATTTTGGCAGTGTGAGAACAACAATTAAATAGCAGTGATACTCATACGCATATAGTATATCAAAACGGTTAAGATGTGTATGAAGATACCTTTGAGAGTCCGTAAAGTAGGTTCTGTGTTTTTGTGTGAAAAGATTGAGTGAGAATAGGTAGGGCCAGCTTGAATTGGTCGCTATCTCCCAAGCAACCAGTCTCTTTTCCTAAGGGAGGGAGATAAACATGCGAATAAATGTGCGTCTTGGAAATATACATTGTAAACATTGCAGTCCCTATAGAAGCCGACACCCATTGGCGTCAACAGCTGTACTACCTACAGACGCGTCCGGGCACAAACTGCTATCGCTTCTTCACTCACTACATGCTACGTTAGACCTTCCCTTCTTGCCTACTATCTCGGTGTCCGTCGTGATTTATTACCACTCTTGTACCATCGTCTTAACAACGATGGACCCCGATCTATTTGCTACACCTTTCAAGTCTGGCGTTAGCTTTCGATCACAGGAAAACCGCGTGCCTCCCTCGAGCTTCACATTTTCCATCTCCGATTTCTGGAAGCCAACCAAGGAGCCCATTCTACAGTGGATAAGAGACCTACCAGTCCCTAAACGGCACGAGGAGTCTTTCGAACCAGCTCGTTACCATACCCTCAAACACTCTATTGTAAGTGCCTACCTTGGTTGAATGCAAATTCACAATCGTCCCTGAGATTTCCCTAATCTTCGGAGGTTAACTTCTCCCTCAGGGCGTAGATGACACCGAATACGACGATTTTAGCCTCGAAGGCCACCGCCACAAGCGAGCAAGGACGAGCTCGGCAGCGACAAACCGGACAACCAGGGAGTCACGTCACAGCAAGCTCGTGAGCTCTGGTCGTGGTCTTGTCCGTCGGGTGTCTAATGCTTGCAGGCGTGTCGTTACGCCGACTCGACACTGCAATGTCTCAAAAAGACCCGACTCATGTATTTCTCGTGGAACGACCCCAGGCCCGGAACCAACTCCCTCGCCAGGAACTCCGAGCTTCATGCTCATTGACCGCCCCAAGATGCGATTTGTCTTTGTGGGCGATGCCGAGTGTGGGAAGTCCAGCATTCTTCTGTAGGTAGCTTCACCCGTTGACTCCTTCCTCCTTGGCATCTCCTCGCCGGTTGCTAATTTAATCTTCACAGCCGTTTTTACCGTGATACATTCACTCCGGTATTTGTTTACATGTCCCATGTCCATTTTACGGGTCGCGGTTGTCTAATCGACATTACATCTAGCACTATAACCCGACGCAGTACGAGCTCTTCCATAAGGTGTTCACCGTTGATGAACAGGATACGGATGTAGAGCTATGGGACACAGCTGGCGATGCCACGTTGGAGCAACTTGCGCGCCTCAGCTATTTGGCTTGGGATGCCGTGTTCCTCTGTTTTAGTGTCAGCAGCGTGGAATCATTCGATAGTGTCCGCACTCAGGTTTGTGATTTTACATTCACATTCATTTATCTGCATAGTGCAGTATCCTTTTCTTTTCCCCGTGAGAAGCCGCTTACTAACGGGAGCATGGTGGATTCAGTGGATTACGCAGATCCGCCTCTACACCCGCGGCGCTCCCCTTATTCTCGTCGGCACGAAGACGGATCGACGGGTCGGAGCCAGTCTTTGGGCTCCACTTTACCCGAACCTCGAGACTCGCATCACCGCTACGGAGGTTCGTGCCTGGCTCTATATTTTCACGCTAGCATGTCATCGGTGCCGAATAGTAGGTTCTAACAGTTTATAGGGTGCTATGACAGCTACTGCGATTGGTGCTATTCGATATGTCGAATGTTCTGCTAAGACAGGCCAAGGCATCAACGGCGTCTTTAAGGAAGGCGTGCGAGCGGTGTTCGATCGACGCGAGACTGTTGAGAAACTGGAGAAGAAGGTCGATCATCTCTCTGGCCTGGCGGAATTCTTCTGCTTTAAATGAAGTGAGTATGTAATACGATTTTCATGCCCTTAGTTATGTACACTAGGCATACACCGGCGAGCTGTTGGGTCAGACGCGCACATATTATTGTGCGTTGATACAAAATTTGGCGCGGAAAATGACGGGTGCCCTGATTGTTCATATTGTGGGAGAAAAAAAAAAGAAGAAATGTTCATAGAACTTATGAAAAGTTAAAGTTCGCGTGATGTTTTTAGTAGAACTGCTGGGACGATATACCTTTTCTCCCCCTTGTCAGGGAGGTACGTTTGAAAAAGAAACAAACAAAAACAAGAAGAACCCACTAGCCTACGAGCTTAGCACTATCATCGCGACACTAAAACTTGCCGGCGCATTTCGGCAGTGAGAGCTTCTGCAAAGGCTAGATTAACAATAACAATCCGCTAGTACGAAGTGCCCCAAAGGGTAAGTATTGTACCTGATTTTGAGGCGGGCGAGCTAAAATGCGTATTGATGTTGATGTGCGAAAGCAATATTACCCGCCGTCTCGAACCTCGTGATATCATAATATTCAAGGTAATTGAGGTCGGGATTTCGTCGAACCTCCTGTGCGCGCAGTGAATTATGCATCCCGACATAGCCCTAGTCGTAGGCACCACTCATCAGGGAAATGGGTGCGAAAACGTCTTCTTCACGTCCCGGGCAAAGCCCAAGAAACCGCAATGAAAACACCGGAAGCAAGCATAGGAGGCCTTTGCGTCGCCTGGAAGCAGTGTAGTACCAGGGACACGGTGGAGCCGAACCATGAGCATGCCTAGAGGGTAATCGGGCCCCGAGGGGTCAAAAATAAGATAATCAACGATGCGAGCCAAACGTGTGGCCCGTTTCAGAGATTAAACTGAAAAGAGCAGATACTACACTTGATCTAAGCCAAAAGGCAAAGAGAGCTGAAGAAGAAAAGAAGAAGAGGGAAACTAAGGCTGAAGGTGAGAGGCAGAAGCGGTTTATATACTAAGTAGACGACGTCAAGACAGTAGCAGCTTTCGACAGGCAGAATCTGGGTTGGGTTGGCCCGTTGTCTAGCTATCGAATGCGACGGGGCCTATCTAGCTGATATAATTAGGTAATGTGCCTGCGTATATATAGGTATTGTGATAACTGGGAATAGCATAGTTCTTTGATGTTAAATGCACCCAGTACCTGCTGGATGTATCAACACTTGAATAGAAACCCGAATGTGTCTGGGACACCCACAGATTTCGCTTTGATTATCTGCTTGGCTCGAAGCCGCTACCCCGGATCTACCTAGGTTAGAGCGCCATCCCCACTGTATACTTAGGTCATGTAGCGGAAAGGCACAACATGTGATGCGTTAAAGGAGCTGTCCTGATGTAGCGTTCTAGATGAAAAGAGGAATGGCACCGGGTACTGGGACGAGTTATTATTGAGTTTTGTATCTACTACTAGCATAAAGCAGAGACAGGAGACAGGATAGGTAAACAGGCTTAAACAGTAGGAAATAGGCAGTGTAGCCTCTTTGAAGCATGCAAGCATGTGATTCTTGCTTAGGATCGCACGCTTAGCTCCTGTTTTTATTGGTTGTTGCTGTTGTTACCTATACTAATGAGTTGATACTCAAACTACCCGTCGAAGGGTGTCTAGCACATTAGGTAAATGGTAAGCTTCTTCGAACTCGTACGGTTGCGGCCTGGAGGAGCAAATCGGATCTCTACTCAGGGCCCTGTTCAGGAGGGCCTTGACTACCAGGTACTTAGGTACCCGGATAAAGTGGAGATACCGAGGTCCTGCTGCCCAGTGATTATCTACCTACCTAGGTAGTAGACAACTGGAATTGAGAATCATCAAAGGGCTGGTCTTTTAGGTATTTAGTATGCTATCTATCTAAACGTTGACGGGCTGACAATTGACTACAATTTGTTTTTGTTTTTTTGGCCCCTCCGAGATACTAAGTGACTATCTAGGTTGCATTCTTATTATCTGTCGTCATGGCGTCTACCGAGCTGTTCTCGGTCCCTATCCCCGCGATACCATCATCATATCCAGGCGGCAGTATCGTGTGCACTTCACCCGCACCGCAGGTCTACCTTCTCACCTTCACCTCGCCAAACGATAACCGGCTCACGCCCGAATTCTGCCGTGCGTTCCTCACCGCGCTCGACATAATTGAATTCGGCTATGAGCCGGGCGTCGTAGTTACAACGTCGGGAATTAAGAAGTTTTACTCCAATGGCCTAGACCTCCCCCTCGCACAGTCGACGCCCGGGTTCTGGGAGAACAGCCTATACCCACTGTTGCAGAGGTTTCTGGCGTACCCCATGCCCACTGTCGCTTTGATCAACGGCCATGCTTTCGCTGGCGGCATCTTTTTGGCTATGCATCACGACTACCGAGTCTTTACCGGTAGCGGGCGCGGATACGCGTGTGTCAACGAATTGGACTTTGGCGCACCACTACCCCCACCGCTGTCGAGTATCATCCGCATTAAGGTCAGTCGCTGGAGTCTTTCATATCCCCCCCTTCCCTCTAGTTGTCTTCGCAAGAGCTTCCTTTCCTGTTACTCCTGCAAGCCCCCGAAGCCTCATTTACTATGAACGGTAATTACTAACTGCGTGCTCTTAATAAAGACCACGCCTCTTGTGTATCGGTCAGTTGTGCTGGAGGCTAAGCGCTTCGACGCCAAGGCCGCGCTTGAGGCGGGGATTGTGGACGCCGTGGGCGAACTGGATGCTGCGCTGAAGTTGATCGAAGATCGAAAATTGGTTGTAAAGGGCGCCACGGGCGTATATGGAAAGTTGAAAGAAGAAATGTATAAGGAGAGCATCGCGCTTTTGGGCGCCAAAGGCCCCGGGGTCCTCGGCCCATCGGAGCTCCTAGATGTCAATAAGAAGAGGAAAGCAGATGGGCAGAAGTGGCTCAAGCAGTGGAAGGAGAGTCAGGGTCAGAAGGCGAAGTTGTAGGTATGCTTGTATATGGTTATGATGTTATATTATTTTACTGTCTAAGCGTCATCTCGGGGTTCCCGTACAACTTCAGCAAATAGTAGGGCTTCATTGTGTTGTAATGAGGGTTGATGTGAATGAACTGTATCAGACGATGATATAGGGTATCTAGTACATCAACCTACGCCAATTGTGCCCCCTGCAGTCTTTCTACCTTTCATATGTAGTCAGAAGCTGTTAGATTCAGTGAGATAGTATACCCTAGCACTCATATGGTTCGAGCTTCAGGGTTCCTCAGACGTGCAGGCCAAATACCCATTTTACCAGGAGACAGGATGCCGTTGGGATCCAAAGCGTCCTACTTCGGGTCAACGCCAAAGCTCAGATCTCAAGTGACTAAAAATGCACTCACCTTTAACGTCTCGACAAAGCGTCGATAGGCATGGTTATTGAAGTCGAACAACTCGGCGTTCTGGTCTGTAAATGGCGTCGGTTAGTCCTCTTTGCGAGTCGTCACGCAATAGGGCCAGATGAACATACCCATGTGTTTAATATGAGCCCTATACTTGGCAAAACCCCGCGCCGAACCTTCCTTAAAGAGCCCCTGGAAGATCTTCTCGACACCAACCCGCTGTTCCGCGTCTGTCTTATCGAAACAGAGCATGCAGACGAACACGGCGTATCGCTCATGCATGAAGAAATCACATAATAGGTCGAATCCCTGGGATTCGTAGACTTCCTTTGCGGCTTTGACCCAACCGAGCAGCACTTTCCCCTCGAGGGGTACTATGGGCGAGTACGCCCCGTGAGCTCCAATAGAGTCTTCCCGGACATTGTAGAAGTTCACCATCGGTATGCTCCACATACTAGGGACACCTACCCTTATACCTCCATGGGGTTGGGGAACCGATGTCGCCTCAAGCAGGCCTGCCTCCTCCCCGCTGAATAGGGAATACTGCAATCTCCCCGTCGGCGCTTTCTCAGTCACAACTTGCAGGACCTCGGCATATTGAGCCTGGATGACAGTCGTAGGGCCGTACAGCCCGAACTTGACAGTCCAGTTGCCGATGTCCAGCTCTTTCTGCATTTCCTTCGTTCGCCATTCTGGGATCGGCCCTTCGCCTTTCCACCACTCCGACCGCTTACCGAAAAGAGCCGCCCACTCGTTAAGATGGAAAACGTAGACCATAGCCGGGAGGGTGCCGTTGCGGCGCATCTCGCCGAAAATATCAACAATGGCCGCGATGTCATCGAATTCGGGCATATCAAATGAGCATGACATGTAGGATTGAGGTTGCGGCGTCAAGAAGATCCCCATCTTCGTCACGATTCCTAAATTGCTCTGCAGGAAGAGACCGTCAATTGTAGGGCCGAATGTGAGCTTCGTAAGATGAGCTGATGGTGATGTAGTCATGGAGTATTGACCGGTACGGACGACGTCGCCATTCGCGAGAACGACTTCCATTCCTGCGATGTTTTCGTGATGCACCGCAGTCGGGATAAAGCCCATGCCTCTATCCAATGTCTGCTTGTGTTAGCCTCATTCTGCGCTGCATCTATGACACGAAACTCACATTACCAACTACGCTACCCCATCCTAGCGATGCTACACTAGGCCAGAGCTTCAATTTCCTTTCTGCACAGAAAGTGTAGAGATCTCCAAATGTGACACCGGGCTCGACTACGACATATCCAAACTTCTCATTGACTTCTACGACCTTGTTCATGCGGTGGAGATCCAATGCGATGCAACCTGGAACACGCGGCGCAGGCCCGCCATATCTATTATCCCATCAGCACGCGGGTTATAGTGTTATGAACATACATACCCTAGGTTCTTTCCCCGAGAGAAAGTCCAGACCGCAATCTTATATTCATTCGCCACCTTTAGGAATTCCTGGAGGTCCTCGACCGATGATGGGCTTTTATAGTCAGCCATGGTGGTGAAGCCGCTAGAATATCTCGAGAAAAATTATCATCTTACCAAACGGCGGCACTTGGTATGTTTTTAACCGTTCCTGCCTCCGGGATGTCGTAAGGATCGATATAGTACTTTAGGTCATCGCCCGTGAATACCGCATCTTTTCCCAATACCCCTATGGCTTTCTCGATAGCTTGGGCAAAATCATCTTGAGAGACACCGGGGGGCAGAACAAGTTCAATTGTTTCGGTCAATGGCGTCGAGAAGACATCCTCATGAGCGGTCTGATAGGTGGAATCAGCGTATGCGGGCGGAAGTCCAGGTACTGCGGCCATGTTGATAATGGTATCGTCGTAAACACTTTGAGGGATGACAAAATCCTACCCAACACGGTAAGGAGCGGAAGAAATAAAAGCTTGTAGGTGACCGTATGTTTGGACATATATGTAAATGTTTCTCCTCACTCGCCTTGGCCATCCTGGCTGGCACGCGTGCGGAGATTCGAGTTGCCTCCGATTTATGCTATCGGCTGCCGGTAATACGGATACTCATGTCACCCGCATCTAGCTCGGCAGTTACGGTTAATGATACGTAACCATCGCTATAGCTTAGTTTGAGGATGTTTGCCAAGAAGCGATACTATGAGTCCAAGACGAGTTTCATATAAACCACCAATATCTCTCTCCTGAATTCACACCGGGCGGGATCCTAATTGGAAGAACATTAATAAATAGTATACAAGTATTATTCTTTCGCTTCTTTCATACGCCATCCTCACTTCTTACAAACAAAAACCGAAAGACGGGCACCCAAGGCCGGTGTTTTTTATATCCTTATTAACCCTCCTTCTATCTGCTATTACTTCGTCTTATGACACAGTTCGAGGACCGATACTGGAATGTCGCTTTTGGGCCTTATTGACAGGAATAGGCTATGGCGAAAATGTTGCCAGCAGTATTCAACTGACCTTGGTCGCACTGATACAGTTGTCGCAACGGCCAGCGCCGGGGCTGTGTATCACGGTCGAGTTCTTCAACCAGCAATTCCCAGTGGGATTATTTGCCATGCCAACCTGAAAGTTGACGGAGCCGCATGAGTTACTCACGCCCCAAAGCTGCGATTTGCCCGTGTATTGTGAGCACGCCTCCAAGCAATCTTGCATCGAGTATGAGGTGAAGCGAACAATATCTGCCAAAACAACGTCGTTACCGTTTCTGTCAACCCGGCTACCTGTACCGAAGTCTACACCGCAGTACACCGAAAACTTCTCTTGGGCTTGTGTAACCTGCATAGATGCCGCGAGAGCATCGCAGTCAAGAGTAACGTTGAAGACCTTTGAAGGCGGCTCGACGGTATAATTAACTAGTAGGCCTGCGGTTGTGGTTTCAAAAGCAGCTGAGCTGGTGGCTGTGGCTGTGAAAAGGGAATCATTCGTTGTTGTCGGAGACGCGTTTTCGCATTGACTTTCAACCGAACGGCGACTATATGTTAGCAGATGCTATTACAACAAGCGATATAAGAGTCACGTAACAAGCTGTAGCAACTACTCACCTTAGATTGTTTTGGCAGCTAGATAGCGAAGCCCCGAGATTCTGTCGACAGTTCGCCAGCGAGGCTCCAAGGCCTCCCCCGACTGCGCCTCCGACAATGACAGCTGTTACGGCGACTGTGATAGCGACTATGAAAACCCAGTTTCTCGAGCTTCGCTCTTCTTGGGAAAACATGTAATCGTTCTCATTTACCGAACGATTCCACTGCACGGTACTTTGGTCCGTCATGTTTTCGGGTTGTGTTGACTGCATGCTCTTTCGACTACGCTGATGTTGAGGTGGCGCTACCTCGAGGCCTGGAGAGATAGCCCGGACCTCCATTCATACGTCCCGGCCTATACTGAGTTGTTCGGCCTCGTTTTCCGCTACCCTGCCACCTCAACTAACCTCGCACTTTCTTCTAGTAAGTGATCGACACTGTGCCGTTTTGCCTGGGCTATTGGAGCCGTTCGTTGAAGATCACGGTGATATTTTAGACCCTTGGGACTGGCCTGAACTCCTTGCGAGACGAGGAGAGTGAAATTTCAAGTCGAGTGTTACGGCCCCAACGCTTGAAAAGAAAGGCTGATCTGAAAGGCCACATAGTGAAACGTAGATTTGATTTGCGGAGAGGATTTAAATTTACACCATAACCCACGTGTTGAAACCAGCACCGCCGCTTACGAGATCTGATGCGGTCCTAGTGGTGAGACTGAACGCAACATCCTGAAGGAGTGCATATCACGTGTCAGGATCCGGAGCTGAAAGAGAAAATTGCAGCCTAGAGGAAGCCATGTTATCCTACAAGAGAAAGTTATGTTGAATGAAAATCCGAACCTCTATCTATATAGCTACCTCCTCTAACCTAGAATTCCTGCGGGGAGATGGGTTTCGTACTCTGTAAGTTCATCTTTTTAGATTGTTAAACAATGTGTGCTCTATCCTGTAAAATACGCCTAATCAATCGGATTCGCTAGGTGAGCAGTGCTTATATTTAGATACATGGATAGTCACCTTACGATCGGACAAGCGCGACTTGGCTCTGGGCGCTGTACTATTTGGAGGTCAATGAGGCGAATTTTGTTACTCGCTAATGGGGCGGAAGATGACTTCGCTGGAGGATTCGGGTTGGCAAATGTGTAGTGGATCTGGGGGCCGTTTCGAAGCTACATCTTCCATTCAGGGTGCAGCATGCTGCTACCAGTTCCGCCGCCCGAGACTGATAGTGAAGCCAACCGTGGTGCTTGACGTTATGTGCGTTTGCGAGTTGGTTGGTTGCGGGTGGCCATTCGTGGCTGGATGAATTCGCTGTATTTATTGGTTGACAAAGTGAGTTTGAACTGTCAGTATGGACACTACTACGCGTACTTGAACCACGGTACTGATCTTTGGGTAGCGATGCAGATCTTTCGATTCTGCTGCTCACGTTTTCTGATGCCATACTCATAGAGATATTTGCCCGTCCATGGCCGTGTTCATACCTAGCGTAGATACCTAGCTCTGATGGATACCAACGAGTCGGTGAGAGGACAAAATTTGCCCCCGAAACAATCAACAATGAAGTGTAAGGGGACGACTACGACGCTGTCCAAGTACGGCGGTACCCAACGTGCAATCGGTTGATTATGCCTTGAGATCTTTGTACTGTACATTACAGTACGGAGTGTAGTGATCTAGAATGGAGGTGTTGCCAAGGACTCGTTGCGATTGTTGTGCACCCATGGTTTAGCCCGAGCTCAACAAATAAATATTGCTTTTTTAGCGGTCAACACAATGCGTACCTAGTGCTTGCATGGCGTGTGGGACGGAAAAGGAGCCACAGAAGTCCAATGGAAGTTCTCTCAACGACATGTTGGAGGGTAGAGTAATACCAAGTTGCATATACCGGCATAATTGGGAGACACTGGCTGTACTGTACCGTATATACCGTATTTACTGCATATACCACCTTATCTACCTAGGTAGATATCCTCTTGTGATGAAGAATGGCTTGCTGGACTGGCTTTCATGAAACACTGTTACAGTACCAAGGTCCTGACGGGGTTTGAAGTGTGTACACTGGCAGAATTGCCCCTATTTCGAGACAATAGAGCGGTGCCACGAGCTTTTCAGGGGTTTTCTGTGGTTGCATCACACAGCTCATTTGAATGTGTTAGGTACCTAAGGCTCCTTACCTAGACTAAGCCTTAGGTACGCTACCTCGCTACCTCTTCCCTACCTAGGTACGGAGTACAGAACACCTCCTTCAGGTGCTAGCAATAGGCTATAGGTAGTCTATTATAGGTAGCTAGAGGATCCGCACCCTTCCCACCACCCCACCCCACCTTGATAAGTACTTACTGCTAGTATGTACTACATACTAGTGAGTAGGTACCTAGGCTAACACATCGCCGAGAGAGCAATCGGGGCCGATATGCCCCACTCAACCCACTTGGCGGCACTCTATTTCGTTCAAGTCAGGCATTGTTTACCTTTCGGACAGCCCACTATTGGTTGCCAGGGAAGCAGCGTACCTAACCTAGTACAACCCCCCAGCTGATGACGATGGCATTAAGGAGCTCTCACATGCGGGAAACCAGGTGCGGAACCAAACCTTGGAAGCCAACCTTGGAAACAGACCTTGGAACTTGTGGGATGGATGGTCTCTTTTTTTCCTTCGTACATCGCAACAACAGCACAGCACAGCACATCATCCAAGCTGTTCCATTCCTTTTCCACGCTTCCCACAATTAAAAAAATTGACAGTACAACGAGCAAGCTGCTGCACACGTCAGTCGTTGTGACTTAATCTACATATTTGGCCGGTCCCATATTATTTGGACGCCGTTTACTTGTTACAATTGGCCTTGCCACCAGCCAATCCATTTTCCCAGTTGTCCCAGTTGTCCCGGACCCGAACTGCAATCTAGGCACAATCGAGGCACCGAGTTGGTTGGATCTTTGGCTTCCTTCTGGATGCAAATGAGCGACTAGCCACCCAAACATCTATTGAATAATTGGCCGTTACGTGTTTGTGCACCGAAACACAAAAATAAAACAGCACGGGTCGGGCCGTCGTCCATCTCAATCATAGAGTGGGATAGGATTATGATGCGGCCAGGTGAGTGAGCGTGCTTTCTTGACACTTAACATTCTTCAATGCCCCAAGCACGCGCCATCTCGACAGGCATGTTAATCCCATGTCTTTCCACGGGTCTCGTGCAGATCTTACCCCTCCACGCCCTCTAGAACTCCTAGGAATGTTGCTAAATCTTTGATGATCGACCTCTCATCTAGATGACAGCCCCGAATCCAATCGACGGAGAAACTGACCCTTCGGGTCCCCCGTCCACTCAGCCCGATGCCGCCGTCCAGAAAGATGCCGCTAGTACTGACGCAAGCGATGCCGTGGGCACTACCACTACGGCAACTAGCAAAGATGGCACCCCCAAGAAACCCATCGTCGCCGCCCGTCATCGTGCGGCGACGATGAAACCACCCCCTACGCTTCTAAGCGACTTCTTACTCGGCCGTCCATCGCCAGCTCGGATCGCAGCAGACAAAAAAGCAGCCAGAGAGCTGATACGGCAACGGCGAATGAGCCTCGAAGCAGTCAAACAAGAAATGCGGGAGGCCGCTGTGCAACGAGTACAAGCTCCCGGAGGCGTGCGAGATAGAGTTACAAAATGGCAAAAAGCAAACGCGGAGGCAATGGCTCGGGCCGACCCTTTTGCTCCTCCGTCCGAGCCTAGTGAAGTCAATATACGGGTAGACGAAGAAAGCGTTACCGAGGAGGACCGGGTAAGGATTAAGATGCGTCAAAAGAAGAGGCCACCGCTTCACGTGCCTCCCCTCACAGCAAGTACGGAAGCCGACGAGTCCAGTAAGGGAGACCAGAAAACACCGGCACCCATGAGCCCGCCTAAGAAGCGCGTCGTGAGTGATACGAATTGGGTCAAGAATCACAAGTCAGAGAGCTCTTTAAAAAGCGCAACCACAAAGGAAAAACCCCAGGAGAGTAGCGGCTCTCCTCTCCCTAAAGATTTTCTGTCACGACCTAACCCAAATCCACCAATTTCCCAGAAGATTCAAGAGTGGGCAAGCAGAGTGGAAATCCCAGATGAGCCACGCAAGCGTTCTCGTGCAGCTCCATCGAGTAGTAGCAAGTCGGTCGGCAGCGGCGATGGAATACGTGTAAAGTCTATACCTAGCGAAATCCCAAGCGAGAACGATGTCCACAGCAGTAAAATTTCCGAATCTCAGAAGTCGAGAACAATTGAAGACGATGGCATCCGCGTCAGACCTCTTGTTACGAAGGAAGTAAATGAAAAAGAGAAGAAGGCGAAACCTCAATCTAGGGCTCTTCCCGATGACGGAATTCGAGTCCGGCCCATTCGCCCAGAGTCGAGGGATTCGAGCACCGTTCGCGCACCCTCAGCACGAACTTCAAGGGTGGAAAGCCCTAGTGCAACGAACATCTCCCGTCGACGATCACTGTCGGCTGGAACGGAAGCTAGAGAAGATCGGGAGTCAGATGGATATAAAACAACAACCAAAACAAGGGCATCTACAAAAGCCAGCTCGAAGAAGACATCTAACACTCGGCCGAGGCGCGCAAAGAGCATGGCCGAGACCGGGACTACAATGACTGAAGATATATCCGATAGTGAGTCCTGGAGCAGTGGCTCGGAGGACGAGTCGGACGTCCCATCTAGCATACCGCAAAAGCCTCTTGCGGATATCCCCTTCGGATATTCTGCTTTTAGTGAATTGGAACTACCTCGGGGGCACGGCGGTCGTCCCTCAACGAAACCAAAGGGCAACCGGCAGTCTAGCTTCAAGGGCGCTACTAACGTCCTCAAGAAGGCGCTGAACGAGGGCAAGAAAATATTAACCGAAAAGGTCGATCCTCCAAAACCTGTCATCAACCAGCCGCCAAATATTGAAAATTGGCTGAAAGACACTGTGGATCCATTCGTCGAGAGGCAAGATGAAGGTACTCATGAGCCCCAGAAGAAGTCAATTGAGAAAGAATGGGTATATGAGAGTAAAGCGCGTCGTTCTGCCTCGTCCTCACGGCGCATATCCGCGGAGTCCGATGAGGAAGGCGATAGTTACCATAAGTTAAATGAACCCAAACCTGTGTCGAAAACTCCGTATGATGGCCCTCGCGATGAGCCAGTGAAAACCCCATCACCGAGTGGACTCAGAAGAAGTCAAGCTACGCGAGCTTCACCCTCTTCAGGAAAGGTCTCTTCTAGAAGGGGGTTCAAGGAGAAGATCCGAGATGCATTTCGTGGAGAGTCGACTGTCCACGTTCCCAATCGAACGGATTACTCTAGCTATTCTGAGAGTGAGGATAGTGACCGAACCATCGAGTACCAAGAGCGACCCCGGTCTGCTGGGGTAAGGCGAAGCCCAACTCCCGACGACGACGACTCTTCCGTATCAACAGAGTACAATAGGCCAAAACCGAATCCTCCCAATCCTAAACGACGACCTCCTACGAATGGTGTTCATGAGCTCTCTACCATCATATCTGACCCCGACACACTCAGCACGCTGGAGTCGGAAGTGTCCTCGAAGGTCTCTGACACAACCATCACCCAAACTACGACAACACGTACAGGCTTAAGCCGAAGTACGGCGGTTTCCCGTAAACGAAGTCAAAACCCTGGACTGAAGAGGCGACTCACCAAGCACTCCGATCTGGTATCGGTGCTCTCGTTGCCCGACGACTCCACAACCCTTAGTCGAAACCGAAGCCTTCGTTCTGCCCGCAGTGTGAGAAGAGTATCTAATCACCTTCGGGACGCCACTGTGGAAAATCTTTTACGGGAGTTTGCGAGAGACGAGAATTTATATTCGCGAGAACTTAAAACGCTTGTGGATGGTGTTATTCCGGTCCTTCTATCCCAATTTGTCGAAGCAAAAAATGGCCAGTCTGGAGACCTCTTCACATCCCCTAGAGGCACACACAAGGAAGACCCTCTACCAAAGGCAGTCGTGAGTATGGGAATGGCTCTTCAAAAGCTCAAGAGTGAACATCGGCGATGCCCCTTGACCGACATCCATAGATTGCCGCAATGGCTCGAAACTGTCACTCCGATATATGGACAGTATCTCGATGTATGGCGTCTCGGATTTCAAGGCATCATCGTCAATCTAGCGCCTGCATCACCTGATGATGAGGATTCACTCATAGATGCGTTGCCTCGCAACGAGCAAGGGGATATCCTTAATGAACACGGAGATCGCATAGATGTGGCACACCTCTTAAAACGTCCATTGGTTCGTACGAAATGGATAACCAAGTTTATTCAGGTATGTGCCTTTCAACCGTGGATTATATATCTTGAATACTAAACATTGTAGGGATATCGAACTGTCGCAGGCACCCCACAATACGAATCCCTCGCCGCCAAGTGGGAGGCACTTCAAGAAAAAGCTCGCAAAAGGCATAAAGAAGAAACCGCAAGAATCGTGGACGACGATGCGAGAAAAACCGATACAAGCCGTGCTCGTGACTTGAAGACCATGGAAGCCGCGGATAATGTTAGAATCGACCGGTTTCGCCAGGTCTATGCCAAAGATTCGTTCTCTCTCGATCTTCGGCACTCAAATGGTCAGCGACTTAATTGTCAAGTCGAACTCGTCTATAGAGACAACCCGCTGTTCAAGTCCGATCCCGGTGACCTTCTTATCAGGGAAATTGGCAGCGGCGGTCGCTCATGGTTGCTCTTTGCCCCTATTACTGGAAATCATCTTTCTGCGCGAAAAGGAGACGACAAGCACCAGTTAGTCGCCATGGTAAGAGGTTATACGGACGATTATTTTGAACTAATTACTTTGGCTACGGACAACGAAGAGCAGATATTGGATTGGTTGCGGATTCTCGGTAGTAATCCGATACCACCAGCTATCAAGGAAATGCCCGTATCTGACTCGGGACCCCTGGTACCGACACTATCACCGAGCTCTGTAGCCTCAGACATGCCAGTAGGGGAGAGAAGACGGAGGCACCACAAACAGTCTTACCCGACATCAGCCATTCCTCCCTCCAACGAGATCGAAAAAGAGCCTGAATCGCCGACAAGCTATCACCAATCTCACCCTAGTTCTCCAACGAGGCCGCCTCCGGCAATTCCATCCCCGGAAACGACCCCGACTCGAGATTCCTACATGAAATCTCATCATGAATCACCACACTCGCCTACACAGAGTGAACAAGAAGAGCGTACTCATGCGCCACCAGAAGACCTAGATTCCGATCTTCCAACTCTCCATGAAGAAATCTCGGATAATACATCATACAGAGACGATGGTGCACCGCCCCCGCCGGCACACCGGAGTCTAGACGCAAAGAAATCCACCACCCTTGCGCCCCCCACAGATCATCTTAAGCGACGGAATTCCTCACCCCTCAAGCACGAATATTATCCCTCTGATGTATCATCCGAGAGTTCTTTCTCCACATCAGCATCAGAGGATGAATACTCATACTCTGACGAGTCTTCGGATGATGAGCTCGAGGCCACGGAGATACCCGATGCCGCTCCTGCTATCAGTATAATAAACGAGACCGAATCTTACACAGAATCCATTATTTCCAGGGGCACAAGCCCCACCCCCTCCGCATCGGCTTCGCAGATGGGGATGTCCAAGGTCGGTAACACGCAGCCAGAATATCTCTTCAAGTCTCTAGCCACAATCTCTTACTGGGACAATAAACGTGGATGCTGGAAAGACCTCTGGCCCGATATCTGTTCCATTGTGACGACGCCAGGTCTCATCGAAGCGTATCCCTTCCAACGAACACATACTTCAGGGGATTTCAATCATGAAGAAGATCGACCTCTCATTGCGTTGGATCTTACTCCCCTGGTCATGCTACGGACGAGCACAGCTCTCGATATCGAAATAAGGTCTCCAGTCCTGAGCTATGCTCGGTTATATCCAAAAGTAAACAAGGTCGAGACCTCGTTCTTCCGTTTCCGAGCACCCTCGCTACATGAATGCGAATCTCTTTATATGGCGGTTCACCGTGCCCGCTTAGACAACACGAAATACAAGGCGCTTGAAGAGGAGACACGAATCCGGGCTTTTGGACAGGGCCACGTACAACAAAAGGATGGCGATGGGAGTAGCCATGGCCGAAGCTGGTTCGGCCGCAAGAATAGTTATCGTGCCTCGGCCCGTGCACCATCACAATCCGTCGGCAGCACATCACACTCCAGTGTGTCTGCTGCCTCGTTTCTCAAGAAACTCGTGGGTGGTGGCGGTCAGTTCAATATTGCCATGTCCTCCGTTCATCGACAATCACGATTCGGCAGTGGCGAGAACTCGCTATACACATCATCTTCAGGATCACCCCGTTCGCCATCTGTTAGTGCTGCCAACAGCGGGACCATCCCAAAGATGAGTCTCACAACAAACAACCTCAAGATCCGGTTACACCTACTCGTGTCAGCAAGTAAATGGGAGGACTACGGAAACTGTTACCTAGAAGTGACGCGCCCAGATCAGGGAACGAGACAAAACCTGAGGAAATATCAGGGCATGGAGAAGCGAATTATAGTGACTACTATTCCGAAAAAGTCTGCGGACAAAGCTACGGTGGTGTTGGATGTCGTATTAGGCAGCCGCTGTTTCTCACGCCTCGGGAGCCGGGGCATATTACTTAACGTTTGGGAAGAAGTCCGTGACGAGCGCGGCGAGATGGGTGTCGCTCCAAAGGGGGGTGGAAGTGGTGGTAATGTCAACAAGTGGTGTTTCCAGTGCGTTTCTGTTATGGAGGCAAGTTGGATCTATGGGCTCGTCACCCAAGAAGTCGTTATCGGTTGATTTTGATACCCCTTGCTTGTTTTAAATTTTTTTTTTTTTGCGATATCTTTTGCTTTGATACATAGCGGGCATTTTGCGAAGGCGTAAGGGCTTGGCTTACACTGCGGGGCATGCTCCCCATGTACTTACATTATTTCCTTTGTTTCTTGCAAGAGCATAGATCATCGATGGTCGACATATACTGGGCACATGGTTGCATTTGAGCGAGGGCGGGGGGGTTTTCGGATGGGGAGCATAGAGCAAGTGGGATGGGATTGGTGTAGTAGTGTGCTCGGATTTGTTGAATGATTTTGGACCATCGCATATCAAGGAGACGAATCTGGATTCTTGCACGTCGGCTTTTCCCGCTCTTCTACACAGACACGCGGGGACAGCACTAAGTTATATATACCCATAATAATAATAAAAACCAAATATTATAGCGATTCAAAGTCCCGTATCAATAAAGCAACTTCAATTTCACAATGTAGGTAATGAGGGCGACGCCTTGGTTCATCGAATATCATAACGCGTGGTGTAATAATACTACTCCGTCTAGCTAGCTGGGGACGACGTTCAGTTTTGTAGCTGATGCTCCACGAAGATAGCAACTTTAACATTTAAGTAATTGCGCGCCCGAGTACCTGACGTTCACTTGTGCCATGTTGCCTCAGGGCCGGCCATTCGAGCCGGATTGACACGAGAATAGACCGCAGCCGGGCAGTCTAGAAGTGGCACAGCACGGCGTAGTCGCCGAGGCGTGGAGCAAAGAAGAGGTTCAGGTATAGACAGCGTCTGGAGTAGAATGAGGCCGTAAGTAACTGGGTTAGGTATGTTCCGGCGGGACTGATCAAGTCGAAGCACCGGCGCATGTCCGGCGGTCAACAAAACTGAATGTTCAGCTGTATGGCTTCAATGCTTCTCGCAACGCTCTTTCAAGGAGCCTCAACCCTAGAGATTCCGCGACGCACAAGGTGTTGATCTTCTCCCTCTCCCTCTCCCTCTCTACGTCTACCTGGATAGCACCACATGCAAGCAGACCTATGCCTCCGAACGAAGACCAACCGACCATTCATCCCATCAGCTAGGAGCTCGCCATTGTCTTTTCGCATTTTCTGCCCTCGTTTCTTGCTAACCACCGTCCTGGATCCCGCCGTCTGGTATATATAGACTTATCATTGCCGCCTTATTTCCAACAGCCTTCCGAGAAGGTAGATATAGGACCCCCTGGCACCTCGGAGGGTTATCCCCGATTCGAGTCTACTCCTCCAAGTACTATACTATAGCGTTAGCCCTTGTATACCACCGTTGCGCGGGCCATGATATGTAACACTACCCCACGCCCCCAGCCATTACAGCAATCAATGCCAGCTAAATGCGGAATAGGTCCCGAGCCATCGACCACTTGTATTCCACATCGTCGGAAGTCATCGAACATGGAAGCCAAGAGCTTTGGAAACCCACGACACTATCTCACCCGAATTCGTACCCGATCCCCCTCTTTCGAATATTGATACGCGGTTCACTCTAGGTCTTCCGCAATTCCTTGCTTGTTTGTTGGGATCCTTCCCCCCTCTCTGCAACTATCTTTAATCCGCCGTCATGCCACTTCAAAAGGCGTTAAGATCCGCCTTTATGCCGTGCTGAAGTGTGACTTTGATACGACCCGCCGCCACGCAAGTTCTTGGAGGACTTGGATGCCTTGGTTGCCGCCCATCGTGCAATTTAGCTTGGCCGATCAAGCAGGGGCAAGTATGAGGGCACTGGTACTATAACTAACCCATGAGAAACGTTAATTGTAGCGATCTTGTGATTGCATGATCACGATTGCTACAGAACAACCCTTACGAGTCGGTATAGACAGGCAAGATGTCTAATCATATGTTGACGTTACTATATTCAATGGGAAAAAAAGAGGATCTATAATCACCTCTGCAGATCTAGTCTAGCGCGTGCTTACATGCTCCTACATGGATAATCCCGTCCGTCTATTTATCCTTGTCCGGCCTAAGCTGCGTCTACTATTAGCAGATACTGACCTAGAATATTGGCTCCCCAAGCTTGCGATCTTCCCGAAGCTCAGCTTCTAGGCTACTATATAAACTCAACCCACGGTAATTTCGCCCCACACATAAAGTATCAGTAACAGTGTCGTCCGGATTCCGGAGAATGCGGGAGTACGATGTTTGCTCAGCCCGTGGGCTAAGCGAGTATTTGTGGGCCATCTTGCGCTGTCCGCAGTATTTGACATATACACAGGGGGTTTCACGTCGGTTCAAATTCAATCTGCGCTATATAGGGCTCTTCGTGGACACAATTGACGGAGAAAGGTGGACGTGTGGGAGGTCAGGTGCAGGGGGCGGCATCCAGAGTGTTGCCATATGATGCTGCGTACTACATATAATATGGCATCGCATATGGTATCGCATGATGCGCGTACACAGCTCAGCCAATCAGACACAATTCGTATTAATACATCCAATCAGCATCTCGTGCGTTTAACGACATGGGTGATACACACACAAGCCACACACTCACGTACGCACGCTGCTGTAGTACATATTCTGTCATGTTCTCTGCATGTTTTTCATGTTGCCCCTTCACGTCACGTGGGCCTCATCCAATGGTTTTGATAAGTCGGCCCAGCGTGGCCAGGTGGTGTTGAATAGTAAATGCCGAGATGCTGACAAGGCCGAGCTCAGTCTACGTTCGGTGGAACGGTGTTCGTAGGTTCGGTTCGTGGAACGGGACGGGATTCGGGACGGGGTTCATAGTGTCTAGACTAGGTAGTCTAAGTCTACCCTACTAAGTATATACTACTATACTACTATAGTATGTCGTGTGAAAGGCAGTGGGACTAGCCGTGTATAGGCTTGATCTAGTTCAGAAGTCAAGCCATGCTTCTTCCGCCCATCTTCTGCTCATCTTTCTCTTCTACCCATGCCACTGCCCATGCACCACATCTGCACCACCAGTACACCACGACGGCGGAAGACTGGGGCTCGATGGACGTCAGAACTATCTTTCTACCAACTGCCGCGTCCGGCTAGATACTCCCTGAGCGGAGGCTATAACCGAGCCAGGGCTGCATGATACCTATCGATCTAGCCATGCTGAGTAGCCCATTTTGCGGTTCCTAGCCTATTAGTGCGCGTTTCGCAAGTTGCGGAGGGTCGGACGTTCAACGTGGTCGATCAATAATAGATACCAGGGCACCGCCTGGGTATGATAGCACGACCACCCAAGACTTCGACCACTCTAGGTCAAATGATATGTCTCCGAATTCACGGCGGAAATAAAAAACCGGGATTTCAATGGTTCCGACGCCCTACAGAACTGCGTAGACGAGCACTGGATCCTCGTTTTGAAACGCCAACCACTGCCACGGTTACCATTGCTACCTACTAGATGTTACCCCGGGCAGTAACTACGGGCTCGGACACTTCATGAAGTCCGGACTTATGATCCCGGAAATTCGGGCCTAAAGGTCGGGGTCGCTCCATCTAACGGTGAAGGCCCATCGTCCCTAGTCTTCGCTATCATTTACTAGAGCCAAGTGACGTCGTAATTCGTGCTGTGGCAATACAGCCCCCGCATAAACTACCCTGTAGGCACCACCGGAGCAATCAATCACACAAAACGCTTGAGATATGTGTATATATATGTATTGGCTTCGGGCCCCATTCCACAATTGCTATTCAAAGAGAGACATTTACAAAACGTTTCTCTATTTCTCCTACCTCGACTAAAGAGGAGCATCTCCAGCAACAGCATAACAACAGCATCTCATACTCCAGGTTATTGCTCATTCACCGTTGAGAGTAGCAACATGAGCGTTGCCATTACTCTTGCCCGAAATGGGCTCCTCCTTGTAAGCTCACCCTCGCCTATTACCGTGCCCTGGTGCGAGTATCTTGAAGTTGCTATATTGTCTCCTAAATGGAGAGATATAGACTAACAACGGGAAAAAAGGGGATCGCGTACATAATGGGGTATATTGTGTACAATTTGTGCTTACACCCATTGCGAAAATATCCCGGGCCTCTTTCTCATCGCATGTCAGTCTTCCCGCGCGCTATATGGCACGCGCGCGGATTTTTGCCCTTTCATGTCAACGAACTGCACAAGCGATACGGCTCCGTTGTTCGCATCTCACCGAACGAGCTGGCCTTTAGCAGCCCTCAGGCTTGGCGTGACATCTACGGTCATAGGAAGGCCGGTGAGGAGGAGTTCCCGAAATACGACGGTACTTATAAAATATTTCCTCACTTGCCCACGTCGATAATCAACTCGAATCGCCAAGACCACAGCGCACTGCGACGACAACTCGCCCACGGCTTTAGTGATCGTTCGATGCGTGAGCAAGAACCCATAATCGGCTCGTACGTCGATTTGCTGGTTTCGCGTTTGAAGGAAGCCGTCCAGAAGAACAGCAGCCAGAACCTGCGGGAGTGGTATAATTACGCGACCTTCGATATCATCGGCGACCTCAGTTTCGGTGATGGCGGCTTCGGGTGTCTAGCGAGTTCCGATTATCACCCCTGGGTCCAACTGGTCACGCAAACGGTCCGCCAGTCTGGTATTATTCAAGGTCTTGCTCATGCCGGGCTCGGCGGGCCTTTTATCTGGGCAAGCAGGATGGGCCTTCTAGCGGATAACAAGCACCGTTCCATTGTGCACGAAAAGGTCGCCCAGCGCGTGGAGAGTGGCGAAAGGCCCGACTTCTTGGAAGGACTGATTCGCAAAAGGGGAGAACTCAATCTTGACCACGGCCGCTTAGCCATGAATGCCTCGCTATTGGTCATCGCTGGCTCCGAAACCACCGCTACGTTGTTGTCTGGTGCTACCTTTTTGCTCTTGACTCATCCCGAAATATTAAAGAAGCTAGAGCAAGAAGTCCGTTCCGCCTTTAAGAGCGATGACGAGATCACGTTATCAAGCGTTGGAAATCTGTCTTATGTAAGTTTGAGTGGCCTTCTTTCCGCTTTTAAAGCTTCTCAGTCCAGAATCACCACACCTTTACCCTTAGCATTCCGGTAGACCCAGAAACTTCAGTATAAGAAGCAATACACTAACCCCCATCTTCACAGATGCTGGCTTGTTTGAATGAATCGCTCCGTCGGTACCCGCCGGTCGTGACGGGTTTACCCCGAGTAGGCCCCAAAGGTGGTGCGATGGTTGACGGCCACTTTGTGCCACAAGGTGTAAGTTGCCAACCACCTAGATGCTTTCTCCAGCAGCCACAAGCTCAGATGGGCGTACCACGACCCAGGCCCATCTTGGTCCTGCACGCTTCACCGCTTTTTCGCTTCCCAGATCAAAGATAGGGGTTATGTAGGACTCACTAATCAATCCACTTTGATACAGACCGTCCTATCCGTCTTCCAGTGGGCCGTAAACCACGACGAGCGTTACTGGACCGAGCCCGAAAAGTTCGCGCCCCAGCGATGGTTAGGCGACTCCAAGTACAAGGGCGACACGCTCGGTAAGTGATTATCCGTGCTTTCAATCACACAGCGAGTTCCCGAGGCCGGCTTTAGGTTATTCGGGCAGAGCCTCCGTACTCTACTCCTAGGCCCGCTAGAATCTTGTTTATCTCAAGCATGAAGCGTAATTACTTACTAATTATTTTCGTAGATGCTATGCAATCGTTCAGCGTTGGGCCGCGCAACTGCATTGGCCGAAAGTGAGTTTCCCTTTTCGCCTGTTTTGGTCTCTTCCCTCTCCTATTTTCCTTTTAACACCTGCACGTACCACATACTGCCATCACTTTCAGAGTACCTTTTTGGTTGATAGTTGATGGACTCCTAATCCTACGGATTTCTGGCCTATCTCCCGGTTTCGGTGCCGTAGCGAGCTATTACGGCTTTACATGGAAATGAGAAGTGCTTGCTAACTTATCACTCACATTGACAGTCTCGCTTATGCTGAGATGCGACTGATTCTTGCCAAACTCGTGTATAACTTCGACATGACCCTCTCCGAAAGCAGCCGTGGGTGGCTGCGCGACCAAAAGGCGTATACAGTTTGGGATAAACCCGCGCTAGATGTATATCTCAAGCCCGTGGCGCGGTAGGGAGGATCTGTATACGGCACGACAAATCACAATGCCAATTAACTATCAATTTGCGCAAGTTAATTGGGAGCAATCGGAATATTTTATTGAAGTCATTCAATGCTAGGTTCAACCTCATGGGCACATAGAGAACTTGGGATAATAAGGCAATTCTTGGACATATTACATCGTTCATAAAAACCCTACTCAGCATCCTTGAGATACATACTTTCCTATCTGTACTAGCTTTTCATACGGTCTTTCTTCATGTAATAAACATACATTTAATCTCGTCAGCATTGCTTAATATTTTACGTCAACGTGTCCCTTGAATTGCTTGTTCAATTAACCGTCCTCGATGGGACGTATATTTTAAGGCTCGGTATATATACTCATTTCAGTTTACAATTTACCCGCCAGAGAAATAGTTGTAATATGTATCAGTTATTGGTGTTAAGTATAATAAGGGCTTATGAGGGGGCTTGGAATATGTCTTCAGATTAAGTATAATCTTCCATGGTATGACAAGGGCTTGTAAGGGGCTTGGAATGTTCTTCATATTATGATAATCTTTTAAGGTGTCAAAAGCTCCTTGGTTCTCCAGAACAAAGGAACCTTGGAATGGCGATCTAGCCAGGTTTATATACACCAATTCGGCAACTATCCCTCGCCAAATGTTGCCTTCATTTTAAGAATGTCTCGGTATTTAAGGTAAGGGATATATTAGCTGAAAGAGGTCTCAGTAGTCCGGGTAAGACTTTGCGAACTAACGATATTCGCGGTTAAGTGCATCCCGTGTGATCAGTCTTTCAGGTGATATGTGGTGTTACGTATGACACATGGCGTCAAGGGTCCATAACTCCTCTGAACAAAGGGGTCCTAAGATAGCGCGAACGCTAGACTATATACACTAGTCGGCAACTATTCTGCCTCGCTTAAAGTTGCTTTAATGGCTTCATTCATAAGTGTCTCGATGTTCACGCAAGGGGCGGGCCCAGCTGACTGAGGTCTCGGTAACCATTAGGTAATACACCAAAGACAAGTCTCGAGTTCAAGCTCATCTCGCGTGTCACGTCCGACCCTTCGGCACGTGTTACGTTCAAACCTTCGGCTAATATAAAGTATTACGTATGACAATAAGAAACTACCTATAAATCATCTTCAAAGGATTATCACTATGCGCTGGCAGATAATAGAATATGAACACGATCAATACAAATTAATTAAAAACATCCATCCAAATTTCCCTCCCAGAATCAACAGTTAGGAAATTCCGGTACAAAGGGAAACAATGACTCTAGTAGGCTCAAAACTCTATTCTCGGCTCGTCGAAAGGGGCTGCAACTCTATGATCGGTTTGGTAGATTCCTCGCCGTCACTAACGTTCCCACCCGTCGGGATCGGTGCCCACTTGTTCGCATCACCGAGGCGATCAGAAGTCAAGCCAGCGCTACCAGGATGCTTCATACCAGCTTCAAGTTGGCGTTGGTAAGATACATTCCTGAGACGCTCATGCTCGACTGGTGTGAGGTGAAGCTATGAACACGTCAGCGAGGTTCTAGCAACGCTCATTCTGGCTAAATGGGTAGGTGAATGACTTACGTATACCTCAGCGGCGATAATGTGAAGAGCCAAGGCCAGGAAGGCAGCGGGGCCGAAGACGATGTTTAATGCGGTGCCCACCTCTATAGCGTTATCTCCATTGAAATTCGCCTTGACGAGAGCATGTTGATCGAGGTTTTTGCCGGAGAAGAAAGATGCGCACTCGGGATAAAACGACAGCGTAACATCTTGGCTCCCGAGAGCATAGTTGACCTTGTCACAGGGCTGGGGGTAGTAGTAGCCGCCGAAGGCTGAGACGACTATAGCACCAACAAAGAGGCCGAGCCGTGTCGTGATAATAACACCGCCCTTTATTCATCTAGGGTTAACATGCCAACATTCAACTAATTATGGGTTAGTTGTGATCACTTACAAAAGCCCAAGCGCGAATCATCCAAGCCCTGTGCTGTTCGATTTGCAGACGCTTGACATTAATGATAGCGAGGGCCAAGGCACCTACGAAGAGTATGGCCAGTATACCGACGAAAACTTGCACATCGACTCCGCCTCCTGCCGAATGCCGTACTATCATAAGTGCACCCGCTGTTCCCGCAACAGACAGGAGAACCACGATATATCCGTTGATTCGATGTACGATAATGAGTTTATGTCGGATAACGGGGACAAATTGGAAACATGCGAGTATGCTGCCTGGCACTACTGTAGCAAGGTGTAGAATAATGCCGATCTGGAAGCGCCCTGGCCGAGTATAATAAAAGCACTCTCCTGGTAGTGCGCCCCCGTTGCCATCTTTGCTGCAAAACACGCCCCAGAAGTCTAGGTATTCGACTACAACACTCAAGCATTAGTAATTACTATTTGTACCTACTATTTTAGTGTTTGTTAAGCGTGAAAAGTCGCCGTGATATGATGAATACAGCTTGAGAAACAGGGTTGATATTATAAAGTTGAGGCGACCGGGTGAAAATATAAAACAGCTCTAGGAGTCACTTACGCCGAGCGAGACCGAAGGCGAAAAGTGCGCCGACAAAGATGAACCATAAGATAAAGTTGTAGCCCTTTGAGAATCCAACTGGGTTGTAAACTTTCCGCGCACTGGCGACAAAAGCGTTCGCGGGTGGCCTATTCGAGGTCACCATTTCGAAGGGAAGAGAGATCTGAATGCTAGGAAACCGATTGAAGGGCTTTCGGGTGTAGTTAAAAACGTAGGAGAAATCGAACAGTGAGGAGATGGAATTAAAATTTAGGAATTCTAAGAAACGGATTCAGTGAATGTAGAATAATTATTAATTGTCGTGATTGTGAAATAGCTGGTGGTTTGGAGTGTCTTTGATCTATCTTATTTGGCTCTCTCCCTCCCTCGCTCCCTTCCTCGCTCTCTCTCTCTCTCTATATATATACTACATGACGAAGTTGAGATCGACTATCCGTCTCGCTTTCTCTTAGGGGTCTTACGCACGATCATTGAGGTGCGAATTTCTGCCTGTAATAGTGGTCCCCTTCTATTCCAAGAGTGGGAAGGTTGAGCGTGGGTGTTAAGAGAATGCGAGCTTCAAAGCTCTACCCGATATTCTGCCGAGTGTATAAGCCGACGATGCCAAGACTATTTCCCTAGCTATCAACTAGAATAGGACGTAGCAGAGTCGTATCCACCCCAGATCGGCGGGTTTTCTATCCGAGTCCAACCTACGTAATCGAGGTAGGCGAAGCACTCTGCCTCAGCCTCAATAAAGGGTATTAAACTAGGGGAAATAGCCACCTAGACCTAGGGCCAAGCCACCTGTAGCCAGACCTAGGCATAAATAATATTGTTGCACCACTGCCTGGGTATATAGAATGGATATTACTACCCAAAGCAAAATGACCGTCACAAATCATAACTTGCACCTTATAAAAAACATATAGTTATATATATTTACAGAATTAAAATGTCAAAACGACAGAAAGAATTGCAAAAAGGGCAGTGATTGTGGATTAGGCGACGGCGTATATTCTTCTCTACACATGCTTAGGATAAGTACCGGTTACGGATATAATAACACTCGCATTCGCAGAAGTTATGTAAGCCACACGGCGGCTTTCTCGCCGTTTACGGTAGCAGCCCCGACCGCCGTATAGTCGTGGTTGTCAGCACTCAAGTTGTCTACAGCGCAGCTCAACTCATCAAATAGCCTACCTCGTTTCATTCCAGTTACGCTTCAACGCGCTTGGTATAGAAAACCAGTGGTAGTGATGAACAAAGATGGAGACCAGTCTTCATAGATTAGATAAGGTGCTGACTAAGCGGCACAGTGATGCAGGCCCCGAAGTATCAGCGTTGGGGGGGGGCAATTCTGGGTGATAGAAGGACGGCTAATTTCGCCATCACAGAAAGTTAACGGTAGAGCACGTTTTAATATGTTAGACTTCTATTTTGGCAAATGACCCAATAACCTCTTTCCCTTTCCTAATGGCAATAGCAAATAGAAGATTCAATTTTTATTATATATATATATATATTGACTATGACTAGGACGTGTCGTGGCTCAGGACTTGCTGATTAGGTTGAGGGTGTGAATGGGGATAGCCACCAAATAATTTCGAAATCGGTATTTAGCTTTTCACCCACTCTATAAATTTGCCCTAATTACTTGCTCAGGATTAAGGGATTCAGACTCGTAGGTAGGCTTCTCTAGCATCAACAGTTTCCCCGAGTTCCATACTGTGAAAGCGCATGAGAGGACAAAAAATACTAAGGGGGGGGGAGGGGGGTTTGTTCAAAATGTCGAGCCCCCGGTATCTGAGAACTGGCGGAAAACGTGTCTGATAAGTTCCACACACCCTCTACTATTTAGAATGAGGTGGCCTAGAATTTAAATTATGTGTACTACTAGGTAGGCAGAACCCAACCCTGGGTACGGGTGGCTGCGCAAATGGCCAAAGTTCTACCAGTACAGAATTTCTGGCTCCCTATCCCGCAAAATAGGGGTATTTCAGATTATGAGTGTTCCGTCAGTCCCAGTTAGAAGAGCTTAGTTGGAACTAGGTATAAGAATGCGACCAGAGAAGACAAGTGCGGTCGGGAATTTTCCTGGGGGTGCCATCTGCGCGACCTTTGCGACTGGCGCAGCGAGTCTATGCATGTTGGCTGCCCATGCATTTACATTTATATTGGCGGGCTGTCATTTCTTGCGTACGCCCAATTAGAGTAACAGCTTGTGAAGGTGTTAGGCGCATCCCGCGATGCAAATAGGAAAACTCCGTGCTTATTCAATATCAACCAACGGTCCTACACCCCTTAACACGCTGACAAGGCGAGGAAGTAGTCGGGTTCCGTCGTATTTATCTGCCCGCAGTGTTATTCGATCTGGTCATCTTGGACGCGGATAACCGGAGCCACCACCGAGATCGGGTTGATTAATCACTGTAATACCCCTCACTTGTTCTTATATATACGCAGGGCCCTGGAGACCGATCTTCTCTCTGCTTAACCTCCTTTCCTTTACACTTTCTTGCTGTTTGAAGTAGTTGATAATCGCGTCTACATCTAGTACTACAGGTACTTGATTACTGTCGGCCAGTGCAACACGCTCCTCAAATCATTTTATTCTTAACATGTTACCCAATTCAAACAAGCAGCGAAGTCAAACCATAAGTATGAGCAAGAGCGGGTATGATTCGTCTTCGATTCCGTCGAAGGATTCTAACTCTAGTTGCAACTCATTCTACCATGGTATGGGCCTGCTGCTTTTCAAGCTCCTTAAGGCAAGAAAACTAGTCATCCGGAAAAAGGCGACCGTTATGACGGGCTTAGGTAATCCTGAAGAAGATCCCTACGCCTCACCATCGACGGAAATTAATTGGGACAATATAAGTCCTAATGCTCTGTATGGTGCCACTGAAGTTGGTACTGCTCAACTCGGTCCATTTCGGCGCGTCCCAAACCCATCCGGCGGACGGGCCGGATTAGGTGGGGGGCGAGGGTCACAACGGCCCCATGGCAACGATTCCGACGGCAGGGCAAATAACACGCCGAGTCAGAACACGCCCAGACCTAGAACCAACGCACCACCCGCCCCCGCGTAACAGTCTGCACAAGGTCGGCATCATGTGGCTCCTAGTAGTTATCATGACCCAAACTTTCCTTCTGCTGGGGGGTCAGCGGTGTTCCGGGAAAACGTCCATGATACCCGCGAGGTACAAGTTATAGGAGTTGATATCGGTCCAGATATGCACGGCCCAGATGATATGCGCCAAACAACCGCCAACTTCGACGCACAGCAGTGTTTACATTCAGGCACAGGTAGTCAGATCATCGGCCAGCGTGTAAGACAAGGTGGCCAGCCCAGGCCGTTCGCTGGCTATTTTGCCCATAACAGGAACTTGAATGGTGGTGAGCAGATTATCGGCGTTCAACTTGGATGATGATTATAATGGTAGCAAAAGCCGCCAAAGTATGAGAGGTCCATGTTTAGGATTACCAACCTTGTAGGTACTGCATCAGGAGTGTGATAGGCGTGGTGGTTTTAGATTGACTTAACCAGACGGACGATAGGGAAGGACAAACACTCCTTTAGCAGTCAGTATAATTAAACTGAATTGCGTTCATTTCAAAGCAGATGTTCTCCTTTGATTCAAAATTTTATCATGTGGAAGTACAGAATTCAGCCTCATCTCTAGGTATAAATGTGACTTAGAGTAAACCCTCTAATTGATCCTATTCGGTTTACTTATTTCAGTACAGCTGCACCGTCCAGGTTTTGGACCGTTTCAGGTGTCGGGATTTCAGTGAGAATTTCTTTAGTCAATGATATGATGATGAGCAATAACAGGCTTGAGAATGGGCTTAACCTGACTTCCTGACTGAGCGATCGAAGCTGGATTTACTTTACTACACTAGTCATATGGTTCATAGGAGGAATATGAGCAAGTCTCAGGAGATTCATCACGCCAGTGTCTCAGAAATCAAGGTATATGTATGTGATAGACAGTCACCCGCAGTCACGCGAGAATGCCAAAATTATCTCGTTAGGATCCTCTCGTAGGTGGCCGATGCCAGAAATAATATAAATAACCCGTACAATGGCCGTATCGTGGTAAATACGAGGCTACGTACCATATGATGGCAAAATCTAGGCATCCAACTTCGGTGACGAATGTCCCCGCAGATGACCTGGTTCGGGGCTGTAAGGCAACCATTTTGCTCTCAATACGACGTTAGTGCTGGTTGTACATAAGGCGCTTGGTGCCTCAACGCTCCCTGCGACATCATAGAGCAAACATCTCACTCATGTGTACAAGGTCACGTCACTGGTGCTACATCATGCGCGAATCAGATGAAAATATAATACTACCCAGGGCGCAGTTTCATAACAATGATAATTACGGCGGAGACCAGGTCCTAGGGCTCAAATTGTCGGGTGGTGTACATTATTGGTTTGGGACGCACCTGATTGCGGTGGCGATTGTGGCGATGACCGTGATCCTGCTAGTCCTGGTACTATGCGGCTCTGTAGCCCATTGGCATCAGTAGCACGGAGCGACGCAGAAGGTAACTATCAGTTATTATACACATTTACGAACATGTACGATGCTAACCAGATAGTGTTAACAACAAGAACTGTTGCCATCACAATCCGCATTCTCACGGGAGTAGGCCGGACGATATTGCGGCCCCGGCCCTCATCAATAAAGGTGCAATACAGGACGAGGTGTGCTTACGCCGTGCATAAGTTGAGTACTTGGCCTTCTAGACACAGAATGCGGTGCTGTCTATATATGAATATGTGCCTAAACAACACGCGGTTTAAAAAGCCGCTTGTAAGATTGCTGAAAAGAAAAGATTAAAAAAATAAAATCAAAATATCTTTTTTTTTTTGCTCCAGGAACAGATGTAACAAGATTAGGCCTGGGGCGGACCAGCACTTAGGCTATCTTGTATAGAAGAAACAAAAAAAGTGAAAAAAAAATCTATCCCTTACGTTACTCGCGTCTCCTGTAGCTCTCGTCCGCATCCGCCCGAAGCACCAAACCTAGCCAACTTTTTACTCACCACGCCGACAAGTAAACGTGAGGTAATTCTATCGCAGCTAGTTTCTACCTCAAAGGGTTTTAAAGGCTCCAGAGCTGTCCCATTCTAGAACCCCATGTTGTTCAAAGCCCACCCTCAACATCCGTTTTGCCGAGACTTACTCTCCCTCCTAACAACCCGAGCATACTTTATAATCTCATCGATTAATCGAGAACTAGCCTTATCCCTTTGTCGTGGCGAGATATCGATATGGGCGAGCCGACAAATACTATCACCGTAGAAGGCCAATACATCGGCTATGCTCTACAGCTTTGCGAAACCATCAACAACACTCTTACTGCAGCCGGTAGTCACCAAAGATATCAGCAGACCAGCCGAGAATTGGTTAACAGCTTACAATTGATACGAAACAATTCGTATCTTCAGACGCCTGAGACCACCAGCTGTATCCGAGAGCTCATAAGTACTGCCGACAATATTTGCTCTGCTCTATCTCAACGCAAAGGAAACCGCTTGATGTTGTCGATAGCCTTCATTATAAAACGGAAGAGCCTCCGCAATCCGTTCGCCAACCTTGAACGCCAAAAAGCGGCGCTGTTGCTGCATATTTCTCAGCTGAACGAGAATACTCCCGCCCACCAGCTCCAACACTCGAACACTCTCATAAGTGATCTCGAGGGAAACGTCCAAATTTCGAATACACTTCAAATTGTTGGCATGGAAATAGGCCCAAATGCACGTGTCACCGATACTGAGCTTATAAGAGCCACGTCGGGCTTAACTGCTCGCAACAACATACACGCCGGGAATGGTACGCAGGTAATAGGCCAGCGGGTGCGTGCTGGAGCTAAACCACAAATCTTCAGTGGCCAGTATTGCAATAACGTAAATCAGAATGATGGTGAACAAGTAATCGGATTTTCCATCGAGTAACAACGTCAAAGGGAGAATTTTACAGCTATCTCTTATGCTTTATATTGTATGTCAACCTTTTAGAGATTATGACGTTATAGGTGGTTTTTAGTCGTAGGATGCCATATGTCAATGAGTCTATGGAGATAATTGAATAGCTGTACAGCTATACCTCGCCTATATCAGTCCATCAGAAGTGAATACAATGGTGAAGGTGGCCGGACTGGACAGGAGGAATTGCCCGTACTCCAGAGAGTTGTCATGAGTGCTCATAAGCTTCACTGATACTGATTCGTATAGAGGTCCGACAGTAGTATGACAAACTGAGCATGTGGTCAGATATTTGTGTATCGTGAGCTGCCTGACAAACTCGGCCCTCCCCTTTATGGTTGATTGGGTTTCACCATTCATCCCTACCACCAACACAGTCCAGAACTAGATAGAACGATACGTCGAGGCGCGGGTGTGATACGGGCGGGAGCGGAAAGGGACTTGTTCGGTATGGGAACATTAAAAAGACGCAAGATTCTACAACAACAAACAATATTGGTTCGTACGATAACTAAGCACCTTTGTCTTATCTTCCACAATCAATTTCTTCATTCACAATGCCGCCTGGAAAGATAATCATATTGTTGCGCCCGCTAATATGCTTATATATATTCAATTAACGCAACGTTATTGCTATGAGGATCCCCATCAAAATACCAGCATTCAGAAGAAAATATAATATCAATACGCGCAAACCATCAACATATACATTTATAAAATGGCAGAATTCTCCAGAGTTTTACAGGAATACGGGGAGTCTTTCTTACAAATCCATCCGTCCTTGATGCCAGAGGTACTCTGCGTTTTCATAGGGGGGAGCCACCTTTACAATCAAGAGCCCCCGGAATCGTCTCAAAATCCCCGGCAGGGCAACTATGATGGTATCGTAGTTGTCAAATCGAAGCATCAGATATACTCTCTCGCTGCCGAGTCACGCCAGCGGCAACGGCTTTTAAATATGATGGGTGTTGAGCGCCAGGAAGAAGTGGATTTCCCAATTCCCTCGCCTTCTTCACCGCTTTACCCAGAGTTCGACGCTATCCAGATCTCGGGCTATGATGGAGCGAATGTGAAAAGGTCAGTCACGCTCCTTAGTTCGGATTATTTCTCGCAGAATAAGACATCTCTCAATGTCCTGTCTAGTAAAGACCGACGGGTGTTCGATAGCAATGTGTCATTAGTAAAATTGCTTCAACAAGCAACTACTCTGGGTGCATCTGTTATATTGCACGATCAGTGGGTTTATTCATCGGATGATGAAAAGGCCATAGGAGCCTTTGGAGCCACCGCGGACCTAATCGTCTCAGGAGCCTGTATTTATGGCCAAGAGCCGTACGGACAAGACATAAAGAATTTGCTGGCAAATCGCTATGCTTCCGTAACGGGATATTCCCCAACCGTGTCGTCATTCGCTAAATGGCGTCGATTTTCACCATCCTATGCGGAATGGCTTAGTCGCGAATTGGCTACACTACACCCTACAAGCTCGGTTACGACTCCCCGCCCCAGCCCCAAAGGGATTGAGAATGTGTTCCTATACGGGAGCACGGTTCAAACAGGAGGGAACTTGAACTTTGAAGGTTCTACACGTCCTAGAAAGCTCCCGAAAGAGGTTGTCGGGCAGTTCGACGAGGGCCTCGTAACCCGACAAGGGGGTCACGACCCCAAATTTTCAAACAATTCCTCGACCTACATAGTCAAAACGCAGCATCCCCTAAACGGCGTGGACGTATTCGTTAAGGAGTCCTCACACGCACAAGAAGAACTACAGGCGGCTAAGGAAGCCTCGCGATATTTTCCTCGAATCGTGATTCCTCGTATGGCTAAGTCAGGTGAGCTACTCTATCCATTCTTCGCCGGAATTACCCAATCAGATATAATGCTTTCTTACATTCAGGGCGGGCGGCAGGACACGAGCATGATGGAGTCGATCCTGTACCTTGAGCTCGTAAAGGCCGGGGACACACTTCGTAATTACCGAAGCTCTCTATCACTGCAGAGTATTGCCCCCGCTCCTCGCCAGAACATTCAAAGGTTCTTCCACGACCGTCTATTGAACGACCGCAGGATGCACGAGTATTATGGGCAGGGCCTGACACTAGGGGGGGAAACGGTATCCCTTGAACGGCTGTTTTCGCTACGCTGGATTATCAACGGTAAACCATACCCCTCTCTACGCGAAGCTTTCGATGAAGCGCGGGTCGCCATGGCCCCTAACTCGGCGCTGATGCTATCATGTCCAATCGCTTTTGGACTGGGAGATGCGCATGGAGGCAATGTGATGCTGAAACGGGCGAACGAGAATGGTGTCACCAACGACGTCCTTTTCATCGATTACGAGGTTGCGGGCTTACACCCTGTAATGGTTGACCTTACGAAACCTCTGTACGGTGATGGCTTCTTTGAAACGCTCTACCAACGTCTGATGCCAGGTAAAGTCGACCTAGGTTTGAAGTACCGGTTAAGAAGCGATACCAATACGATCTTGATTGATATCTCACCTCAGCTAGACTCCTTGACACAGGCAATAATGGACATCAAGCTACGATACCTAGTTAAGCCACTCTGTGACGAGGTCCGGTCATTAGGGGGGGATTTAGAAGATCACGTACCACTTCTAGGCACCGCGTTGTTCCTGTGCGCAACGGTGGCAAGAGATTTTTCAAACAGCGACCAAGAATTCTTGAGCAACTTTGCAACTGGCCTCATCCTTAGGGAGGCTCGGAACTGGGGAGAGTTTACGTCAAGGCTGGAGGAGTTAGGCTTCAGGTCCCAAAACGGACTTGGGAGGACGTAAACTTCGCTCAAGTACTATAGAAATTACATAACAGGTGCAGCTCTTACGAGCTCCTAATATTACGTACATTAAACTGGGTTCTTTGTAGATGTATTTCGAGGTCTTGTTTAGTATCATTTACCGAGTTTGCCCAAAAACAGTAAGATTTAGAGGGTCTTTTTTTCCATAACCGTTCTAGGCTTTCTTTGCCAGCACAATGATATCCTTGAACGCGAAAAAAACGACCGCACCTTCAACGCCTAGTCAAAATGATAGTGATTTTGAGTATATCTAGGTAAGTAAAACAAGATAAACGATAATTTATTGTATATTGAACCTGACCTACTTTTTCCTGCTTCATGCTTTCAAGGCCATAGATTCATCTAATCACCTACCTCCTATCTACCTAAGATGTACCTAAGGTACTATTTACGTATGCAAGATCTCAGTATCAGGTATATTAGGATATAGAGGTGCGTGACAGGGCACACTTGCTCCGTACACTGGAGCATTGGAACATACCTAAGGTTGGAAAGACAAGTGGTCAGTGCGCCGAGGAATCGCGCCAAAGTTCAGGTCCCCACCCCAACGACGCGTTTTTTGCATTGTTCTGTTTTCATCATAAAGCTGGTATGCTGGTTGGTGGTACCTGTGTCAGTACCTAAGCTGGTAGCTATCCATCCGCCTAATCTAGGTACGTACTTAGGTAGAGGTAGCTAGCACAAATGCAGTCTGATCTGTTCCCGTCGCATCTTCTACAGCTCTACAGCCCTGGCTATCACCATCGACTCTTCTCTCCACAACAACAAAGCCCCCAACAGGATAAAGTACAATAAAAATACCTCGTATCGCTAAGACTATCATTATCAGATAGTCGTTTCCTCCCCCCGGAACGCTGCAGGCTTTGCGCGTCCGCCTTCGACCCCTTCGTTCCCCTTTGTTCTTCGCCCTTTTCACCACTGCGCATTCATATATCCATCCATACTCGCATCGACTACCTACCTACCTAGGTACACCGTAATAATCCACCATCATCCATCGCCATGGCCGACTACACATCGCTCAAGGTTCCAGAACTCAAGAAGCTGCTCCAGGAAAAGCAGCTTCCCGTCACTGGTAACAAAGCCGACCTGATAGCGCGCCTGCAAGAGCATGACAAGGCGAACGAGGAACCCAAGCCTGCCGCGGCAGCACCAGGTATGCCCAGCCCAATGCTCTGTTTCACCCATTCCATACAGCCCAATATCAATCATAGTTGCACACCTCTCCAATTATTCATCCGTATGGCAAATATATCTAATGCATCGCAGTGTCCGCTGAAGAAGACCCCATCGACTATTCGGACGACGATGTCCCAGGAGCTAACCCAGAGCCCGCTACGGAACCTGCGCCCGCAGAAGAAAAGGTAGCCGAACCTGCAGCTGCGGCAACAGAACCCACGACCAAAGCCCCAGCCTCCGGCGGTGAGGATAAGCCCGCCGAAGCAGCAACAGAAGATGCGAAACCTGCCGACGCTGCGGTAGAGACAGAGGCCGCACCCAAAACAGACTTCTCTGCGCATCTCCCTGCTAGTACCTCGGACGAGGAAGCCCGCAAGCGCGCGGAGCGCGCTAAGCGATTTGGCATCGTAGAAAATGCAGATGAGGAGGCAAAGAAGAAGGCCGAACGTGCGCAGCGATTTGGCGTCGACGGGACCTCGCTGGTTTCAGGTCTCGATTCCGCGCTACCTGAGAAGCGGGAGCGGAAGCGTGGACGTGAGGGTCCTTCGAATACAAATGCTGATGGCGAGCGCGGCGCCAAGCGACAGCAGAATGCTCAAGGTAGACGTCGGGGTGGTGGCAGAGATAACCGGAGCCGAGGTGGGCGCCAGGGTGGTAATGATCGTGGTCCGCCGCGTAAGGAAGGTGGCGGCGGTGGGAAACCGAGACGCGTCATCGATGATCCCTCCGAGCGCGCAAAGGCGGAGGCTAGAGCCAAACGCTTCGGTGGTGGTGCTTAAGAGAGCTGTAACGTCAGTATATGAAAATGTCGTCTTGACCCTGGCGGGGTGCGCCGACGCAGAGGCGCGATTGCGTCGATTCAAACTGGTTCAAACGAAGGGCGGATCGCGTACGGGAACCGGCACGAATCACGAAGACTTTTTAGGAAGCCGGCCTTGCTGTAAGCTTCCGAGCAAGGCACTGCCACTGGTGTACACTACCACATTACCTACGTATCATCTCAGCTAATACCGGAGTTCACGGCGCACTTTGCCTCTTTCTCGCTATGTCTCCCTGGATCAATCTACATTTTGCCTTGAGGACATTTAGGACGGCTTGACGCCGGTCCAGTTATAGGAGAGTGGATGGATTTCTGAGGCGCTTGATTTAGCAACGGTTGAGAACCGACATGCACAGGTAATCTGCTCGGGAAGGAAGATGAACCGTAATATGTATGATACGATAGGAACTGAAAGACGAGAGCAGTTGCGTCTCGTGAAGCGATAAAATACAACGAGGACTGTAACCCGCTTAATAATATGCGGACAAAGTCCTAGGTAGCCAACGCTAATAAAACAAGCATCCTGTTGTAATAAGATATCGCCGCAACTGCGGTTACGGATACCTCACTACCTATTTACTTGTACGATTTTACGATGTCATGCCTTCGCCATGAGTTACCTGGAGACGTACACGAGGCTTATATCGGAAGAAAGATATGATATAGTCTTTGTAATTGAAGTCGATACCGAAAATACTCACGCTCGAGTTCACTATGACTTATGAAGCTTGAAAGGCCTCGTAGGGGTGATGTAACACGATGGAATTATCACATCCAGTACTCTAAACCTCTACACGGAAAAGGTGAGTTTACTCAACACGTATATATAACAGCGATGCGATGCAAATCTGAATAATAATTCAAGACGGTATAAAATTCTGATGCTACTATAACCAAAACCTCGACTCGGGGGTATCGCCAGCAATGCTGCTGCTTCTACATAGCTTGCTCTCTCCTCGCCCTAGGCAGATAGATGCCTTTCTATATGCACCGCCTAATGCCCCTCTTCCCCAAACACATGAACCTGCGGTTCGCATACAGAGGCCCTCAAGCATTAGGGCCCGTGGTAGATACTATAATAATATTATGTACAAGCGACGCGCTTGAAGATAAGAAAAGAAGAGAAGAGAAGAAATAGGGACAAGCTCCATGGCGCGATACGCGGATAGGGATGAATACGGGGCAAGGCGAAACAGACAGGCAGGCAGGCAGACAGACAGATAATAGACGGGATGCTGGGAGGTAGGGAAACAAGCATATATTGACAAGAGAAAAGCTAGCTAAGCTGGTGGGCTGGCCCGGCATTGTTGCGAGCTACCGGGGACCTCCCACCCGCTCGCTTTCTGGTGTTGTCTGGCCTCCCTCTTTTCTGCTCATCCCTCATTATCCTCCTGTCTTCTGCCTGCCTGCCTACCTTCCGTACGCCCCGCGGGGGAAAATACAGTTGAACTTCACCCAATCGGTATCATACCCATGAGCTCGCCTTCAAGGGAAGACGGCCGAGATATCGAACTCGATTGTGTACAGCGCCGCTTAGCTCAGCTGCATCACCATGGGTCCGGCAACAGTGATGTCATCTGTCAGGACGCCCGTGGCGGGCGCATCGGTGGTAAGCGTGACGTAGACGACGCCAGCTAGGTTGGGCGGCAGCGCGCAGCCGTTGGCGGCGTCGAAGGCCGTGAAGGCCGTGCCGCCGGGCGCACCCGAGTTCGTGAAGCCGCAGAACGACGCGCCGGAAGCCGCATCGCTCTGTACCTGGATGTTGGTGCCGGCGACGAGGCTCATGACGCCTGCAACGGGCGCGGGGCTCGTCATGGAGAGTGCCGGGAAGGCCTGGAGGGCCAGGTTAGAGCCACCCGGGCACTCCGTGATGAAGGGCGCGGCGAGCGAGAAGACAGCCTTGGGGCCCAGAGGCGTGTCGAGGGGCGAGGGGGACACGGCGACGCCTGAGGCGCTTCGGATGAAAGACTGGTGGCGCGCCTCGACGGTCAGGATCGAGGCCGCGGTGCTGAGGATCCCGCCGTCGGAGACGAGTGGCGCCGCGCCGAGATAGGCGGAGATGCCTACGCTTTCTAGGATCGCCGCCGTGGCGACCATACCGGCGGCATCTGTGAAGCCGAAGTTGTACGTGCACGGCTGCACGGGCTGGACGCCGGCTTGGGCGATGGCGCTCTGCAGCAGGCCAACGTGGGCCTCCTCACTTGATCCGATGCCCTTGAGGTCGGCGAGCTGAGCCGCGTTCAAGCCGAGAGCGACAAATTGGTCGTCGGGGAACTGGGCGAAACCTTGCTGGTAAAAAGAGGCCTCGAGCCACTCCAACGTCAAAGCACTGTGGGATATCTGGGTAAGTGGATTGGCTTTACGAAGGGGGCCGGACAGGAGTTACGTACAATTGGAGGATATCGACATCTGCTAAGCCGAGAGCAGCAGCGGCAGCATTCTGTCGCTTGGCTAGCTGGTAGATACTGTTTTGTCTTGCTGAGAGCTTGGGTTGAGCTGGAAGAGCCGATACAGCTGCCACCAATCCCGCGAGGACCGCCGTTGTCTTGGTAATAGAAGGCATTTTGGTTTCGATTCCGTTCTTTCTAATGAAAACTTATGTCTCTCTTCTTTTCTTTCTTCTTCTGCTTCCTTTCCGACCCGTTTAAGAGCGACAGTGGAAGGCGAATTAGGAGGAGGTTCGGTTGTTGGTAGTAAAGTGAAAGCAAGAACCAGCCTGGCTGTTCTATAATATATAAAGTATAAAAATTCCCAATGGGTATTAAGAAGAAGTAAAGGCGTAAAGGAGAGTGAAAGTCGTTGATCCCAGGGAAGCAGACCAGCGCTTATGGAGTAGGATTGATGCACACGAACGACGGGATAGGGATGAAGAAGAGAATGGAAATCACAAGATGCAATGGGGGAGGTGGGAAACACGGCCTCATTAAAACCAACCTGCCATGTGTCGTAGAGCAGGGTGGACCAGAGCACGGAACCAAACGCCATGGGGGATGCTTCACGGAAAGAGGGCTGGCCGGGCGTGGATACGATGATCCCTACCCGTCAACACTTTGCGGCTACTCGACATTCCTTGATTCCTCCCACCGGCATGGCCCATTTCCTATCGAGGATGCGCTTCCGAACACACATACGTGCCAAGTTAGGTGGAAGGGGGGGGAGGAGATGGGACGGAGCCTGCTAGGGTTCTTAGCAGCCCAGTGCAGTCCCAGTGTAGTCCTAGTGTAGAGCTACGCGTGGGAGTTAGGATCGGTGGTGATGGTCGTCGAATCACAGATGCTGGCGGCGCTGTATAAAACGAAACAAATTTGAAGCAGGCTCTACGGCGACAAATAGGAACGGGCCTGTGCCTTGTCAGCGGGTGGATAGAGTTGAGATGAAGAAGTTGACCTTGCGAAGAAAAAGGGATCTAGGGTAGTACCAGGGGGCTCTTGGCGTTCCGGGGCCTATATGAATATGCGAGCGAATATGAGAGCGTACCTGGGCAGACCTGGGTAGTATGGCGTAAAAGAGAGAAGGTATCGCGGGGATGTCCAGGGCGTCCAGGATTTCCAGGGTTTCCAGGGTTTCCCAGGGGTAGTAAGTAGTCTAGGGGTTGCCGCTGACGGACCATCTGCCTCAGATGAGGTTTCACGGGGCTGCGACCCGATAGAGCTTCTCGGCACGGGCGAGCGCCAACCCGAACACTGAAACTACTTGTGCGATATTTTTACTATGCCGAATCATGGATTTCTTCGTCTTCTCTCAGATCCTCTCAGATCCCTAGACCAACCAGAGTCCGTCATTTGTGACACGGCAATTGTGCGCCTTTAAATTGTGATACGGCATCCTAGTAAGTTAAGTAGATGTAGATTAGTTAGTAACAGGGAGTATTTTGTTCGCTTCCTAAGCCCTGCCAAAGACCAAGTCTACTCCATACTATCCAGGTAGTCTAGTAGTTCGTCTGGTAACGATTAATTGTGACTTAGGAGACACTTTCATTCCTAGCCTAGGTAGGGCCTCCCGGTGCTACAGTAGGCGACTACATCTTCAGTTTTCTACTTGTTACTAGTAGTCGTCTTTTTTTTTTTCTTCTGAGTACAACACAACCCGTCGCCTGCAGGTCATCTTCGGGGTTGCATAGTCCAGATTTAGAAATCCCCTACGTCGATCCCTAGAATTCCCCCTTCTTCCCCTCCCAAAAAAAAAGAGCTTCGGATGAATTCCATGCACAAAGACACAACTGTGTCATACAAAGCCTACATAAGAATAAATAAAATGTAAAACGGTTTGCTTTTATCGGCCCGGTGCAACATTGAACAGGCCTACGGGTATTGAACTGCCGACCGGCTATGTCGTCTAAGGTATAATGTTCGCGCATGGAGCTAAAACACCAGCGGGTGGCCGAAACATGGGAGCCTATAAGTCCAACATGATTATCGAGCTGCTATCGGAGCGGGAAATGGCGGGAAATAGCCACTACTTAGTAAACGAATGCTCAGTAGAGTATGAGGACGCGGACGTAGATAGCCCTTCGTACGGAACCAAGAGATCGCGAGCACTAAGACGTGATCGACGGCGATCTCAATGCATCTTAACGACCAGAGCACCATATAAGCTTCCCCCAAAATTGCCGACGCTGATCGTTCGTAGAGATGGTGGATAACGAGTTGTGTCAACAGCTTACCTAGACCAAAGTACGTTACCTACTACGATCGACCTAATCACGAGCCCCTTGAGTCATAGAATGCCTTCGTTGGTACGGTTAGTGGAAGGATGACTAGGGGCGGTCATATCATCCATCCTATATAGGAACCGGCTCGGTTGAAGCTTGGCAAATCGCAACAGTACCACAATCATACACGATAGATAAGAAACCCGCCACGTCAAGGGGACTTTGGGGGACATATTCTGCCTGGCATTACTCTCAGATATCCCGAGGAGCAGTAAACGAATCGCCGGCCGCCCATATCTCGGTCCCGAGCGCCCCAGCCTTATCGCATCATGCCGCAGCTAGCCACAGCAACTCCTTACATATTTGTTCTATTTGATCCCGCGATAACTAACTTTTTGACGACACAAATAAGAGATACTCTTGGGGGAGCTTCAGCTAGAATTTCGCTTACATTCTACCATTGCTTTGTGCTCCTCTAGCTTCCCTTTAGCAAATCCAGACGATGCCATGCTCCATCCGCTCCGCCCGATCCATCGCTCCAAAATCCCAAGCACTACAAGCAATTCTCAGCCCACCGACTAGGCACTCAGAGAGCATACGGATTAAGTGAGCGGATGGTCAAGCAACTGCGATCATGTTAGCAACATAAAGTCTCGCATGAAAACATCGAGTTCACAAAAGACTTACGGTGGGCTCTTGGTTAGATCTGTTTTGAGAATGATGGGCACTCTAGTCATCTCCGTGACGTCCTGAATATATTCTCCACCTTCTTCTCTCAGCGTGAACAGCTTGAGATACTTCTCCTTATTCGTCAGGCGGGTCTCAACAGCCTCAGCCATGGGAACCTTCGAATCCGACCTCGTGCGGTGAAGTACACCTGCTGCGTTCGAAGAGGATCGGTTCGGCGAGCCTGGTACACTTTGGGTAGGGCGTTCGGCCAATGATGCTCCTGCCATAGCCTCAGTGACATCGGATACATTATCATCATCGTCATCGAACAGTGCATCCACATCGTCCGTTGACATAGTGCCAGTGTCTGTCTGCTTTCGTGCAGCCTCCTCGCGCTCTTTCTTCACGCGTTCTGCTTCCTCCGCCTGTCGTGCGGCGGCCATTGCATTCGAGACTCGCTGTGAGGCGGCCGCCTTTGGCCGCTCATCCTCGGGCACGTATGCCGAACTTGGAACGCCTTTCTCCCAGTACAATTCTAACACTCTCTTTTCTTTCCTAAACTCGGCCTTCTTTAAAGGTAACTGATCGCAGTGCACTCGTTTTTCAAAGCCCCATTCGGGAATTAGGACGTCAAAAGCAGATTCGTACACACACAGAACGATACCTTCGCTAATCAGGTCACCATTGACCTCCTGTCGCTTCTTGTCCATAATCCGGCAGGATTCGATATGGATGCTCTGTTCTTGGGCATTCTGAGCCGATTCTTTCTTAATGTTACATGATTCAATCGTCTTAACAAGTGTCTCGATGTCGTCATTATACTCAACGGCACCGCCAGACAAGACAGATTCTAACTGGCGATGCACAACGATGTCGGCATATCGTCTCGTGGGACTAGTGAAGTGGGTGTAAAGAGGGAGATTCAGAGCATAATGAGGTCGCAACTGTTGATTTATCTTGCCAGCAATGCAGTACTTGGCGTGCTGCGTGCTCTTGACCAGTAGAGTCTCCATGCCTTTTCGGATATCACTGTCGTCAACTTTAAACAAACTGTTTTGAAGAGTTCCACTGCTCGTCGTGTCTATATCATATCCTAGAGCTGTCATGCGTTCAACAAAGGTTTGTAGGCGGCGAGCATTAGGAGGCCCTTGACGTCGAAGCAACGCCTTCTCAGGGAGTTCACTGGCGAGCTTTTGGGCCACAAAGGCGTTGGCCTTGTGTAGAAGCTCCTCCACGAGTTCAGTCCCGGGCGTTGTATCAAATATATTGTGGCGAATCGGAATATTCTCGTCGTCGAGGTGGTGAAGCAAACGCAACGGTGCAGTGACCTCACCATCTGAACCAAGACGTGCTTCTTGGAATTTCTGCGCAATAGCCTATAAAATGTGAGCAACAGTCATATGCCAGGAGATAAAAACCTACATTGAGAATTTGGATGTCCTTGACCTCAGCGCTCTCGTGCTGGAAGTTGACTCCACCCGCTAACGCTTCATCAATATCTTTAAGCGACAACTTAGCCTTGCTTCTAACAATACTCTTGCCAATCCAAGCATCGCCTTCGGCAACAGCCCCTGTGTGGGGGTTGACCTTGAAGACTATGCTCACGGTAAGTCTATCCTGCCCGGGCGAGAGTGTGCAAAGCTCGGATGCAATCTTTGGAGGAAGTAATGCACAAGTGCGGTTTACTAAATGGACAGCGGTTCCGCGCTTCTTCGCCTCGCGGTCAACTAGTGAGTTCGGCTTTACAAAATGAGTGACATCAGGCACGTGAATACCAATCTCAATCTTGCCGTCGGAGAGGGTCTTGACGTGGACAGCGTCGCCGAGTTCACCGGTGCCAGCCAAATCAAAGGTAAAGGTGGTCTCTTCACGGAAATCTCGGCGAGCACCGATAGTAGCCTCGTCCTCCTTGGCAATGGACCAATCTTGGAGGCCAACGCTCCGAAGAACAGCGTCGGAAAATTCATCGGATGAGAAATTGTTGTCGCGGAGAAGAGCATCCGTCTCTACCTTCAAGTCGCCCATCTTACCAAGCTGTTCAACAAGGGTGCCAAAGGGGTGGAGTGATGTAATAGGCCACCGTTTGATGCACGCAACAAAGATTCGGTCAGCATAATCTTGATGTTTCTCCACGAAATCACGGGGTGCCTGCTCGGTAGGAATTGCGATAAGCGGTACACGCTTGTCAGTAGGCTTGAACCAGACAATCTTTGGCTTGTCTGGTTGTCGATGGTCATGGGCTCGGCCACCATCTCTGGCGGCTCGCTCAGCTTCTTGCTTCTCTTTAGTTGCTTGGCTACTTGGCCGTAGAAGGCCAAGGGTACCTGAAAACATCTGGCCGGCAACCCGTTCGATGACGGCAACGATGTGACCGGCGTAGAGAGGCTTAGATTCGTCATTGATCTCCTCCTCCTCGACAAGCAACAGGCTCTGTCCCTCCACCTCCACATCATCGTTCTTCTTCTGGGTGGGCCTTTGGCGTAGACTACCTCTTCTACGAATACCTCCATCACCCGCCGTGGCATCATCTCCGTTAGCACCATTTGACGGGCCATTCCCGTTAGTCGAGCCTGTTCTGGTGTCGGTGATGTCCTTTCTCTTTTTTTTCTCTTCCTTCTCTCGTTTTTGGCCCCAGACCTCATCAACATCAAGAAGCTCAACCGCGACTAAATCTCCTTCTAAGGCCCGGTTGCGATCTTTGCTTCCGCAGATGAAGATATCAGCATCCAGGAGGCCATCAGAAGTCGACACATACGCGTCACTACGGTTCTTCTTATTTACGCGGAGAATTCCGGAAACGAGTTGGCCATCGCCAAGCAAGGCAGGCAAGGTAGCCTGGGGTAAGTAAGGAGTGAAGAGGGTCTTTCTCTGTTGTTGCTGTGATTGCTGGCCCCCAAGCTGAGGAGCATGCTGGCTAGCTTGTAGACCAACCATGTGCTGGCCATTCATCTGCGCAGCTTGAAGCGCTTGAAGTTGGTTTATTTGCATGGGGTTGAGTTGTTGGCCGCCGTACACCTGCATCATGGGGATTTGACCAGGGATTTGCATGAGTTGAGGTTGGCCAGGGTACTGGAAAGCCCCAATTGAAGAGATGGACTGGTTGATTGAACCACGAGGACGGTGGCCAGGTTGGAAACCCTGCTGGCCTTGGTTGGACTGATCCTGGCCTTGATTCTGGTTGCGCCAGTTGCCCTCGAAGTTGCGCGAGGATGACCGAGCATGGCCAGGACCCCCTCCACGGCGTGCAAAGTCACCCCCTTCGCCTGGCGCACCACTACGGGCACCTCCACGGCCATGCACAGCCATGCTCTGGCTGCGCCCGTGTCCACCCCGTCCGCCGCGAGTGGACGACCCCTGTGCTATAGGGGTGTCCGCAACACTGCTCTTGGGTTCTTCGGCAGGCGGGCTCGCATCAGCCCCAGGTCCAGGAAATTGAAATCCTGATGTAGTCCGCTTCTGCTGGGCTATTTCAGCAGCTTTCTTAGCATCAGCTAGGGCCAACGAATGCCTTCGCTGATGACCGCCGCCGCCGCCGCCACCACCACCACCGCCGCCTCGCCCGCCTCGCGACGCATTCTCCCGATTCTGACCCGACATATTGTCAAAGTGCCCGAATGCGGAGCCTGAGGCTCCCGAGGACGGTGCAGGGGGCGGGCCCATATTCATGTTAGGTAGGGCGGATTGATTTCGGCGGTGTGACATAGGCTGATTCGGTGCTCCCATCTGGATGTTTTGCTGCTGCGGAAGCTGGTTGGGAAATTGAAAGGCCGTCTGTGGCGAGAGATTGGCCATATTTGGCTGCAAAGGATTGAACTGGCCACCGGCACCAAGCTGGCCGGGCGCCATCATTCCCATGTTCACGTATTGTTGATGGGTAGCTTGGATTTGCTGTTGTTGTTGCTGTAACAGTTCGATCTGTTGTTGGATGGCAAGTTGCTCCACTGATGAAGAAACACAACAGTTAGCTAACACCAACAAGTGCGATGACGACAATAGGAAGGCCGTGCGACCAACACACAAGGAAATACGGCATGTAAGTGGCAAAGTGGAGGGACTTACTTCCAGGGTTTTGGAACATGCTCATCAAGGGGGTTAGCTCTGATGGGCTTCGACGATGGGCGATGTGAAGACGGCGTCCAGCCGGCCCAGGGACGCCTCCAGTTGGGGGAGGCTGCTGTTGCTGCTGCTGGTCCATGACGGGCACTGGTTGCACATCTAAGTGCGACAGGCCGTGGTATGGTTCGGTAGCGATATCCTAATGAGGGGGGGATGGACGGAATAGGCCAAGATAGATGCTGTCAGGAGCTCAAGTAATGATGACAATGCGGTGTATTATCGTCGGTGGACAGGCAGACAGGCGGATAGTATCGCCGGGAACGCTCTCTGATGGGCGGTGATGATGATGATGACAACTGATTGCGTAGACGCCTTGTGCGACTTGGAAAAGGAGGTAGCTAAATGAGAGAATGGAAAGGGATGGTCTCGGTGATGGAGAGTGATGCTAAAATTCCCAAGGGAAGGAGTGTGCAAGCAAACCCAAGAGAGTGGTGGATAGATAGGACAAGATGAAGAGGGTAGAGGTGGAAAGTTGGGAAATAGAGAGAGAGAGAGAGGATCGATGGGGTGTTGTTGATGGGGATAATGAAGTTGGGAGCTTGGAGGCTTAGGAAGATAGATGTCCTTTCTCTGCAGTGTCTACCTACCTAGAGGTACCCTACCCGGATCTTAGGGCAGGTTAGAGGTAGGCAGGCTAACAAATAGGTAGAGGTAGGTAGGGTAGGTTAGGTTAGGTTAGGTAGGTAGGGGTACCTATTCTCTCCACACTGTCCATACCTAGGTAGGTACCTAGGTAGGTAGGCTAGGTATTGAGACAGCGGTTGTCAGGCTGGTGAGGTCAGGGCGGATAGGTGCGGGGCCCACTGAGCAAAAGCCTCGAAAGGGGAGGGGGGGTTGGTTCAGGATCCGTTGAGGGAGGTTAGGTAGGTATGAGCAAGAGACCCAGACCCGGCTGTGGACAGGCATTATCGCAAGCATATCGCAGGCAATGTCGCATACCCTTCTCAACACATGAATGACTAATCTGCTGTGAAAAGTGGGCATCGAACCGGGGGAGGGGTGAAGATGGAGCAAAAAGCCGGGAGCTAGATGACTTAGATAGAACATACATACGCGTCGATGGATGTATGTAGGGAGAAGGTCATCCAGAAGGTCATCCAGAAGGTCGTCCAGAAGATCTTCGCCAATCTTCATCTAACACATTAAATACTTACTCTATTTACCTAGGTAGTTCAACATATTCCGCCAGATAAATCAAGGTCCGGCATAATAGTCCCTGCCGTTGGAACAAAAGAAATACACCACATCCACATACCAGGATCAACCGCTCTAGTTGAGGCATAGGATAACCCCGTTGCGGGTAACGCCACGGAAACCATCTAATCACCCGTTCATTCACATAACTTAGATATATTTTAGTCAATAATTTTAAGATATTCCCCTCTCCTCTCATTCCAGCACTATCATATATGGTAGTAATAGACGCGAGGGGCCTTGAATCAATCACAGCCGCATTGGCGATTTGCGTTGTAGCAACAAACTGCTGCGGTTACTTGAATAGGTAATCAAGTTATAGTACTCGCCAATTCACATATTTAGTAAACATAGTTATACTCATACACCAGCAAGACAAAGAAACAACGAACGATTGTACGTCGACGATTCAACTAACCTACCTAGGTAGTTAACTGACGTCTATTCTAGCCTTGCCTACGGTTCCCGATGTCACTCGCACCTGCGTCGATCTCATCTCTTTTCAGGGCTGTTACCTATTTGTCTCATCCGGTCTGCTTATTTTCACCAAACCCTTTCGATTCTTTCTCCAGGCCAATCATTAATCACCGTCATAGTTTATTGGTAATACCGAGCATTTAGTCCTGTGTAAATACCAGCACTACAAGTTTTATCCGATATTCCGAGGTTTAGACCTACGTGACCTACCGAACTGTTTCGTAAAAGACCCGGATTACGCACACTCCCGGTGTGACAACCTCCCATTCTGAGAGTGCCCCAATATTTTAACCTCGAGCTGCCAAATCCCGAAGAGGGCTTCGGGAAGCTCCATGTGGGAGCTTTAAGCGCAGTCAGTACCCACGTACTAGTTTTATTACTGCTAAGAAACTGTATCTGGAGAAAACAATGGGTCAGTGACGAAAGAGATATCTCAGCTTCGAGGTAAGCTAGTCAGAGCTCATCTGCTGCCAGCTCACCCGAGTCAGGTCACCTATCCAGGAAGCTAAACCGATCGGCTATGGAAGATACAGCTGTGCCCCATGACAGAGCTATCGACGGAGCAAACTCTAAAGCTAAACGCCATAAGCAAGTCAGCTTTTCAAGGATCACGAATTCGAAAGTTCTCTATCTGCAGAGCTATCCATGCTTATTCCCAACCCAATAAAAGTTACTCATACTCGCTTTCTACTTATTAGTTTCGATCATACAGAACTCGATCCTACCAGCAAATGGGGAGTGGCCACCAAAAGCTGAGAGTATCTAGTGCCAATAGGATTCGAACCTATGCCCATTTAACTATGAACAAACATGTCACTCTCCGGCAAATGGTGCCATATAGACATAGCATCAAGGTTTGTCGCGGGGTCTAGTCCGATCTCTGCACCGTATCTCTCCCTATCCTCAGCCCGATCATTATTACCGTCCCATTGTCATCAAGACGAACCACAAAACCATCAACACCAATCTCCCCATACATAAGGAATGATTTATCCCCACTGATGTGAAGCCGGGTCCAAAACCGAGGCAGTCCGTTTGGGCCCCGAACCGACGTGTCCAAAATTAGCCAGGATGTCATGCGGCGGTCGCCTTGCGTAGTATGATTTGCAGCAGATGGGTCTCAAAAGGTTCCTAGCCCGAAGCCTAGAATAGTTGATAGGCAAATTTCCTATATGAGTCGCATAAGCCCGTGCAGCTGCTTTGGTGACAACACCTTGGTTAATCCATCGGCCCAGGTACAGACCAACCGATTGTGGTGCTCAAGTTAACATTGGGATGCGACCACTCGTACATGCCACAGGAGTTTTCGCGCCCCCGACTACAGTACTGCCCCCAACCACAGGGATAATGGATAGGAGTACTATTTCAGTCACAATGGTGACAACTAGTCCCGCTACTAGATCCGGCAATCAGTAAACAACGCCACCCCGTAACCTTGCAGGGGCGTGAGCTGTGCGTCGTATCGTCTAATGCTACCTAATTGAAAATAGAGATATATAATTCAACCGCTGATGATCTGAGTTCACGTCCCCCATATCTCCTAGGGCTTGCTAGCGGAGAACGACAGGCTGAACGTGTGCGACGTGGATTTCATCCATCTTCTGGTGTCATAAGCTGAGAGGTGCTCCTCAGGTACAATACTACGCCCAAATCTGGCTAAAGTATCGGATGATGGGTATATACTTGAAGTCCTGAGCTGATTCAAAGGTTAGCCAGGTATATTCTTCAACTTTCTTCTTCGGTCAGGGTACCTACAGCGTCCCATTGCCATATGTCGAGGCCTTTAGTATGCGGGTATAATGAATATTCGTCGTTGCTCAAGTAGCCTACACTAACCATTTTAAGGTTTCCTGCCTTATACACAGCATCTTCTTTGCCTTAGGAAGTGTGACAAAGTGCGGTGGTTTTGAAGTGCTTAGCGGTCCCAGCCCTGTAAGACGAGGCCTTGATGGAGGCTTAACTAGAGATATGACATCGACTAAAGAAGTTCTGTCAAGCAAATTATTACCCCCCTTGTGCGTCGACTAATGCCCGTAGAAGCCGTAATTGTTGGTCCAATTGTTCCACCAAGCGTTCTGTGTCTCTATGTGAAGTGGCTGTGGCAGCAACGTCCCGTAGTAGGGTTGATGAATCCATCCACCTTCTTGCTCGTTCCCTTGATAATTCCGCAGTATTTCCTACGTTAAACAAACTATCAGACGTTCCCGATGGATGGTTCAATCCTTCACTTGCTGTTGATTGAAACATCTCCTTTGCTTTTTGAGATATCCAATTAGAGCAGCCAGCACAGATATTACGTATAATTCCCGGTGCAAGATCGGCCATAGTATGCGTATTTGTAGGTGTAGATACCGGCTGCTTAATGGTAACCTCCTCGATCCATTGAGCCACTTCTACTATTTTATAGGCCGCTTGTAGAGTCTCATACTTTACCTGCATATCAACAATCTGTCCCATCACAGAGCTTTGTTCCTCAATACCGTACTTTAAGACGCACGATTCTAATTGCATATAACAACTTAATTCTAGCAGCACAATGACTGTTTTCTGGATGGGAGTAAATTCTTTCGTCTCTTTTCCCAGGGATAGAGATCCGTTTCGTTGGGGGGTAGAATGGCCCGAAGATCGGTTATGCAGAGTAGGTGGGCGGGTGCTGATGCGCCACTCCGCGAGCTGCTCATAAAGGCTTTTTATATCTTGATGCTTTATTCCTTTTCGCCTAGCCATGGGGCTACAGAGCGTTCGTGTCATTCTTCGAGCAATGGCTGCTAAGCTAAGGATCACATCGAAATAGCTCTGGCTTTCATGTCCGTCAAGTTGTCCCGATAGGTCAATGTCTCCATCTAGAATTCGGGAAGCCATTTTGCGTTCGAGGCCAAAGAAGGCATCCAGGCCATAGACATACCAGAAGAGGATGGTTTGGCGCTGTGTAGCTTTAGACAGTGTCGTAGATATGCCTGTTGCTGCTACAAAACGAGTCTCGATACGATATTGTAGTGTCATTACGACAAGAGAATCATGTGTCAATAACAAATCCCCTAGCTGCGACTGGAGTGGTGAAGTCAACCCCTCGGAACTCTCATATTCAAAATCAACCATGATTGCCAAGGCTTCTAGATCATCAAGCCTCACGACGTCTCGATTCGACGTATTGCTCCTTACTTGCAGGAATGCTTCTTTGAAGTGTGAAGCAAAACGCTGCTGAAGCGACCATTTTTCTGGTATCTCAATAAAAGGGCAGCCTCGACAAGCAACAGCGAATACGAGTGCATAGCTGCTCTGACTAGCTTTGTAGTCCGCCATGAATCCGTCCTTGGAAATGATAGTGAGTGCAAGAGAAGCGTAGTTGAAATACGCGTCAATCGCCGCATCCAGAATCTCGGGATGGATGCCTCGTGCACAGTAGGGGCCTTTATTTGCGGTCAGACAATTCTGCGGCTCGTTACTAAGTTGTAGAGCCGGGTTTGGTATATTCTCCCAGTTAATAATGGGCTCCGTCGTGTCATGACTTTGCAAGAAGATGGAGTCAAGATACGAAATTCCCCTGGGGCTCAACTCAAACTCGAAGTCTGGGTATATTGGCAATGAGGGTGTTACTTCTGAGTTCTGAGTAGACACACGTCCCCCAATTTCCAGTGGAAGTTGTCTTGAAGTAGTAGTGCCATGGGGAACCGAAGAAGGCAATGCACCATCGACAAATGTTAAGGCCGAGTTTCTTGCGCGAGGCCATCCACCATCGCCAACAAAATCAAGGCCAATGTTCCTTTCAGCCTCCCTGCTAATCGATGTGTTAATATCAGAGCTAATGTTTGAAGGACTGCTGCCTTTAGGCGAGTTCTTCCGTCGCCGCTGAAGACGAATATCATCGCACTCGAAAGTGCAAGGTTTTTGGCGCAGGTCACATTGGGAGCAAGAAAGTCGACCGGTTGAAGCACGAGAAGAACGATCGCATTTAATCTTCCGTCGGAAGCAGAAATCGCAGGATTCACGCTCTAACCCTCGTTTCAGAGGCATATCAATTGCCAGGCCCAGTGAGTGAGTTTTACCAGCTAACAGGATTGCAGAACGATAGAGCGATCATGTAACCCTAGCACATGGTCCGAGAGAATGTCTGACGCAAGCAATAAAGGACTTCTCCGGACATTCCGCACGGGCTTAACGGGCGATATTACGGAATCAGCATGGAACATATTGAGGCTGAATTAATGTAGCTTATGTGCATGTACTCGCGTACACAACTTTCTATTCGTCCGCTTACTAAAAGTGGCTGGCACAGTACAGTTTGAGGATTCGTTCGTGTGATTACGTGTAAGCCGTTGTCCTCGACCCCTATAGCTTCTACCCCCTGTTATAAGCACTTGCATATATCATGACTTAGGAGATGCCTAGTTGAGAAAACACGGTCGCAAGCAGTTACTAAGTATATCAAATTACATCAATTCACTCCTATCAAAGCTGTACATCCCCAAAGGCCATGATTAGGCTTTGGAGTTCCTAGTAATGCATCCATTGATATGAATAGGTATTCTTGTACTAGAAATTCTGAAGACTTCAAACTGTGAGCTGCTGCTAGGTTTGGGATTTTAGCAACCCTCTCCTCTCGAGCCCACGCCCAGTCCCGAGGGTAAAAAGAATTGAGAAAATCTAGTGTTCGAGAAAGAATTTGGATATATATCGTTCTGAATGGCGTAAGTGAGGGGCTTAAGGTGGTGGTTGAAGGACACTTTAGTGAGGGCCTTCTTAAACTCAGCCTCTGTTAATGATTTGTTTACGGCGGGTACTAAGTACAAGTCTAAGTACAATGATTAATCCCAAGGGTCAAAAATTCTCCACACAAAGGCACAGGTTGAGACTGAATAAGATGTTGTAAGATAGTGGCAACATTTTTGCGATAATGTTAGGGTAATATAAGGAATCAAGATGGGTAGCAGTACCTGTGATTAGATAGTCGCTGAAATAATATTTTACTACCTATAGTCTAACGCGGCTATATATACTCGTTTTACAGAAAATCTTCTTTATTTTTCTTTCCTCGTCAGTATAAGTGTTTCTATGGTGAATAGCGGGGTTTTTAACAACCACTCATTGGCAATATACCATTTTAAGTGTGTCTATGTATGCCCTCCGTCAAGGAAAGAAAGAGGCTGCGAATCCATCGATCATCGATTGAATCCTTTCCAACCGATAATTAACTTAAGTGCCTACCTAATATATCATGACATGTACTTCCCGTCACTGCTATTGTTACTATTCTGTTACTGTTCTGTTACTGCTCCGTTATTGCTCTGTTATTGCTCTCTCTCTAGGTAGGTATTATACGTCCGGTTGGGGATCTTCATTGTTATGTGTGGGGCTTATCCACTAGGTTCACCGCCCACCTTGGCTGGTTCGGCAGAAACAGACTCTCAGCCAATCATTAAACAGCATCTAAAGGTAGTGATCTCGCTGACCCTTGTTTTCCGTACCTAGTGAATGTAGGTATGTACTACGGTAGTACGTACAGTATGTATGTATGTATGTATGTATGTAGCCTTGCTCTGCCGCTAGTACTTGGGTACTTGGTTCTATCTTCCTTCATCATCTACGCACGTTGAAATGCGATTCTTCATTGCTTCTAAGGCTAGCTCTTGAAAGCCAGTCCAATCCTCTCCTTTATATTCTTACTATGCAATTCTTATAGCCTTTGTTCTTTTTAAACGCTATGACTGGTTCCCCGCCCGCGACGCGACGATCGCGACAATGGAGCAGTCCATCCCGCTCTCTCATATCCGAGCTTCTTGCTGAGAATCGGCATACCGAGTTGAGCCACCAAGATGCTCTTGCTGCTGCTCAAGCTGAACACGAACGCGTTCGCCATGCTGCAATAAGGGTCTTCAAAGACCACGAATCGAAAGAGGAGCACCGGCGGTTACAAGAACGCCAGGATATCATCATACAGCAGCAACGACGAGAAGAAGAACGAATTCGCAACGAGGAAAGATTACGAGCCGAGGAAGAACGGCTCCGAGCCTTGAAGCTTCAGACTGTGCCGAAGCTCCCTCCGGAAGCACCTCCAGCCTCGCCTAATTCGACCTCTACGCCTCAATCGAATGGCTCTGGACCTTTGAACTCAATAACAGCGACCAACCTAGCCAACAAGCAAGATCCGATATTACCCAAGGGGAAAGAACCGCCTGCTTACGCTCCGCAGCCTTTATCAAATGCGCCAACTCTACCAGTCAATGGGACAAAAGTCATCCAACCTGTTACGTCTCAGTCGCTTCCACTCGAACATGTCGTGCCAACCAAACCCTCACTATTTACTGTCCCTGCTCCAGCGGACCCCCTTTCCAAGCCTCTAGCTCCACAGCATAATGGCCTCTCAACTATATCCACATCCAAAATATCGGCTGACCGATACGTGGTGATACATCAGAGCCTAAAAAAGCTACGTACTTCTTTAGCCGAGCAAGCCAAGTCTTTGCCATTACTCAAGGCTCGAATGGGAGACATGAGGCGAGAAATGAGGAAGAGCTTGGGTCAAATTGTTACCGAGAAGGGCGGCAATAGGAAACAGGTTAGTAACCCCCATTAGACAGATGCTACTACAGCTAACCTGCTACCAAGATTGCGACAATTCAAGCGCTACTACAGGAGTCACTTAGTGGCAGTGTTCCGAGTGCAATGGTTGACCCCTCCCAATTTGTTACAGATGAAAGAGAGCCAATGAACGACGCTTTGCGTAACGAAGCACAGCTGCCCTCACTCTTCCTCTACCTACTCAATATATTCTCCAAAACTATTGTTAACCAATTCATTAACGAGTGCGGCGCTCAACCAAAGGCGGCTGACCCTCTCGGCGTGATTGCTGCACAGATCTTCTCTAACAAGGCTTATCAATGGCGGGGCAAAACCCTCATAGATATTCTGATGGCTAAATATCGAGTGGCCTGCCCCGTTCTCTTTGGCTACCACGGCAGTGAAAACACAGAGCAGGGTCGTATACGGCTTGGATGGAAAAGAAATGGGGCTGGATGGGCACCAGAACAGCAGCATATAGATAAGATGAAAGGTCTTGCTGTAGGATATGCGGCAATCTCCCTGAGAGACTTCTCTAAGTCTCCGAACATAAACCCCTGGCCACCTTCTAAGTACTGGACAAGCTTGGCTAGAATCGTCAACACATCACCCGCCGAAATCTCGAATACTCAATGTGTGGTCCTCCGAGGCATGATCGAGATTTACGAGGAGCGCTTTATTTACTTCTACGGAAGTGCCGCTATTGCTGCTCTTCGCCTCGCATTGATTGATTTCCCTAATAAAGCCCAGAGTAAGACGCCGGGTACTGCTGGCTTACAAGTTCTAGCCCAGATCCTAAAGAGGGATATCGGATTGGAGTTGTAAAGATTTACTTATAGTCATGGCATGGAAGAGGCTCACTTCCAGGCATGATATAAACAATGGCACGGGGGACCACATTGTATCACAAACTGGCGTTAAGGTTAAATAGCATTCATACGGCGCCTAAAGCTGTTTGACAGGAAAGGCACATATTGATATTACACTTGGTAAGACAATTACTCCAACATGGCTATAGACGCGAGAAGACCGTCTATCCTATATTTGTACAAACAAGTGAACTACTCCTTCACGCCATCTCCTGCTTATACCGTGAAATGAAACCCTGCAGCATCTATAACACAAGCAACAACACTAATAAGATGATTAAGACTGTGGTGAGGACTGCGATGCAGCAGCTACTATATCGGTCTTCATTCCGCCGCATTACGTATCCCAGTTTCTGCATACCTGTCTGTAGCCTCCCACCAACGCGGTCCGCCAGGGTATCCACGTGCTCCAACATCTCGTGCTGCTCCTCAAGCTCGCGCCCCATGTCATCTGCCTGTCGCCGCAGATTACCAACAGTGACAAACACTCCGTCTAGTTGCTGGTCCTGCTCCCGCATCATCTGCAGTTGCTGGCGGTGCTCAAACTCGGCGTAGTTGTCGTCGCCCTGCGCAGAACCGGTTTCGTCAAGGGCAAACGCGCTAGGTGGTGGCAGATCTTCATTCGCCGCCGCCCTAGCCGCAGCCGCTGCTCTCGAGCCCGGGGGGCCGGAAGACGAGGAGGCGAGCGTAGCGGTTTGACGTGTTAGTTCCTCGCGCATGTCTTCAATCTCACCCCCAACTTCGTCGACTAGCTTCTTCCGCCGCGAGACCTCATGTGCGGAGAGACCATAGTGCGAGGGATCCGACTCGACGGCGCGCACAGACTCGACGAGGTCTGCGAGATCTTCGGCGAGCGTTGAGAGCGAGGATTCCAGATCCGAGCGCGCCGAGGCGACTTCGGGGGATTGGGCGGGTGTGCTGCTTAGACTGCGGATGCGAAGGTACGAGGCGAAGAGGGGTCGGGCATTTTGCATCTGCGCAAGGACATCTCTATACGTTCAAGGTAGTTGGCATACTATCAGACAACTTGCATTGTGGCTTGGGATAAGTGTTGCGTACTGTTGGACCTGGAGGAAAGGATCCTCCTCGTTCATTGAGGACATCATCCTGCCGGCTTAAAGCTTTGCGCGATCATCTAACAGCTACATTTGTTCCCTTATAGGCATTTTCCGGAAATCGCTTCGACTTAGAGGAGGAGCTGTTGAGAGTCAATGTGTTGAACAATATTCGGGGGTTCTGGTAGCCTGCGCTGCGTTGTCCTGCCGCGATGACGTGTAGCTACAGACGGCTGGATCTGCCAACTGTCACCAGCAGGCGTTGCTATTGGCGCAAGCATGTGAATAAGAATTATTATTCTGTACCTACCTACACCTCTATCTAGTGTGAGCAATAATTAAATTTCCTAGGGTTCATTTATGAATAGTTTTAACTCAGGAAAAAAAAAACCGTATTCCACTATTACAAATGCCGTGCTGCTTGATTCACGCCCCCGGCATCACTGAGGCTGAATGACATAAGAGGACCAAAAAAAAATAAAAAATGATACCGTCTAAACCCCTGCCTTACCCCGACTGCTGGGCAACCCCGGAAGAATACGTCGACAATCTTTTGCAGTTTGTGACTACGTCGGACACATTCCAGATTCTATGTGGTGGCGTGCACGTCCTAGATTTTTTCACCAGTGAGCCTGGGCTCTTCAGTTCTGTTGTCCCCAATGAGTGGCAGCCATGGCTTCTACAGTGCGATCCCATGAGGCTGTTAGACATTCTTATGAGGGAAGATGTTGACTCGCTTCCGGGCCCTCAGCCACCAGAGAGCCTGTCAAGGTATATCAAGGATATTAGGAGATTTTCGTTAGCTCGAGAGTTTTCGTCGAGGGAAGAACGGCTCCCAAAGTTGACTTGGCAGATGTCGGTGGGAATGAAGCCAAAGAAGATACATGAAGTGAGGAACTTCGCAAACTATGTGGACCAGCTGGCTAGCGATATACAAGCCGAGTTCGGCAACAACATTACACATTTTGTCGACTTTGGTAGTGGCCAAAATTACCTCGGTAGGGCTCTAGCGAGTGCCCCTTATAACAGGCAAATTGTCGCCGTCGAGGGGAGGGAGCACAACATAGCAGGTGCTAAAGAGCTCGATATTATAGCTCGTGTGGCGGAAAAGCCTAAGATAATGAGAAACAAGAAGCTCTGGATGCAACAGCTCGATAGTATGACCCCTGAAGACCAACGGGATGAGCGGGCATTGAAAAGAGCCGCCAAAGCCATAAAGTCGTCTGAAGATTATACGGTCGATCTCAGGCCCCGAAAGGAGTTCGAGGCCGTCTATACCCCGGAAGAAGGCAAAGGATTCATACGCTACATAGAAGGGCGGCTGGAATCTGGCGACCTTGCAGATGTCATTGATCAATTGGAAAGCACCCATTTAGAGCCCACTGTGCCACAAGCAGATATGAGATTGATGGCGATATCGATTCACTCATGCGGAAATCTTTCGCACCACGGGATTCGCTCGCTGATTATTAACCCAGCTGTTCAGGCTATCGCAATAGTAGGTTGTTGCTACAACTTATTGACAGAGAAACTAGGGCCGCCAACCTACAAGCACCCCTATATGCGGCCTAGTCTCCAAGCTCTCAACGGCCGTGTAATTAGGGAGTCAGCCAAGCACGATCCTCACGGATTCCCTCTAAGCGACCGCTTGTGTACCTATCGCGATGACGGCATCCGCCTAAACATTACTGCTCGAATGATGGCATGCCAAGCTCCATATAACTGGACAGAGGCCGAAAGCGACGGCTTCTTCACTCGGCATTTCTTTCGTGCTGTCTTGCAGAAGATCTTTCTCGATAGGGGCGTTATCTCAAAGCTATATCACGATGGTACGCCAGTAGAGGATAGGACGGATGACTCTGCTCAGAGCCCGTTCAACGTGAGCACTAATCCTGTGATTCTCGGGTCACTTAGCAAGTCCTGCTACAAGTCGCTTCACACCTACGTCAGGGGTGCAATAACTAAGCTGACTACCTCTTCTGATTACCGTGAGCAACGTGACGTAATAAGGGAAAGAATGAGCAACATCACCGATGAAGAGATTGCGGAATACGAACGCCAGTACGGACCCCGCAAGAGGGAGCTTAGCGCTATATGGACATTGATGGCGTTTAGCGCCGTTGTTGTCGAGTCTTTGATCGTCACAGACAGGTGGCTTTTTCTACGACAACATTCCGACTTGGACACCTGGGTCGAGACTGTATTTGATTACCGCCAGAGCCCGAGGAATTTAGTTGTAGTTGGAGTCAAGAAGCCAAAGCCTTGACAGCGCCGGAAGAATTCTACTTTCTTGGCCGAAGAGAGGTCGTCGGTGTCCCAGAATAGAGCCTTGGAACTAAGGTAGCTTGTCAAAACAGCATAAGGCACCATTCCATGGCTGGCCATCATCAGACCTTTGGCGCCCCCAAATATCCCCGCAGAACGTGACTGATCACTTGATACTCTGCATGAACCTGCATATAGCAAAATTACTGGTCAAGACGACTGAACCAAGCGATTGGTACTTGTATCTTGTGTGGTATGGAGTAGTATGTAGAGACATCCCCTCACCATCTTAGCTAGCCGACAATAGGGGGCCGTGGTGTCGGTATCGAAGACATCACGGATCATGTTGGGCGCGTTTTGCCGCTACGGCGCTAAATCCATACCTCCTAGTCTGACCGAGTACTCTCACGAAGCCCGCCGAAGCCCAGGGAAACTAGCTGCTTAGGGCGTGATAAGCCGTGATCGTGACGACATATTAAGTTACCTAGGTTGTTGTCTGGTCTTCACGATGCCTGTAATAATGGGGATGATGATAGCAACTTCATCCCGCGCCTGAATCCTAGCCCTTGCAGTGGGGAATCCGTACAGCACCCGTATATCAGGCCATAAACTAGGGAAACGGGCTAAAGTTGGTGGCATTGCCAGCGAAGCGTACCGTACGGACGTGCGTACCAAGTCTCTAGGCGCTGGCGGGGTCCTCCACGAACACCACTAAGTGGAGTATCGTGAACTAGCGGGTGAACCCCCAATCCAATGTCCTCCTAGTGCTGGCGGGATGGTTACATGGACTTGATTGTGGCATCTTCGTCCTGTCCTGCGCACCGTGATTTGTTATAGGCACTAGGTACCTCTTGCGCGGAATTAGGCACTGTCAGCGGCATATATCCCATATCGTCATGGCATTTTATCACAAACGTCCAAATACGCCGTCACATATGCCCCTTGCCGCCGACGACGATCCGTCCATGGATTTCACCTGGAAAGAAACGTCTGCATCTGCATCGGCAACTAGCCTATCTAGATAGCTCGATGCGTATCTAGGTGGACTAAGGTATGTCGCTTAAGATCCGGGCCGGCGTACGGGCAGTTTATCTACACATAGGTAGGGTTAGCTACTGTAGGTACACTAAGGGTACCCAGTGCTACTAGTCTAGTAGCAGGAAGAGGAGGGAGCAAACGGCGGGGCAGGGCAGAAGGCAGCTCCAATCTCAGAGACTCTTAGCTCTTTTAGCCCCTCCCGGCGCAGGCATCGTCACATTATCATGCAGCGAGCCGCTGGATACATATGTACTGTAGACTGCTGTAGTAGCTGTAGATGCTCAGGTACCTGGTACTGCCCTTGCTACCTTACTGCCCGGGCAGTACCCGGGTTCTGCCTGGGTACACTCATTACTACACTATCTAGGTAGAGCGGTTCTACCTAGGTAGAACAGGGAACGAGTACCCAGGCATAACCCAGTGAGGTTATACCGGAGAACTGCACTAGAGGCTGCAACTCGATGGATGACCCCAAACCGGCATCACTCACACAGGAGCAAGACAAGACAAGACAAGACAGAGAGACCCCCCACGCCCGGAAACGTGGAATACCTACCGTAGAATACCTACCGTATTGTGCTATATACTCTATATAATACATTACAGACTTTACAGTACTTGGTACATCCGTACTTTAGATGCGTCGCTGCAAGATACGCCGAAAACGAACTAGCCTAGACATGCATACACGCTCACACAGCCAATAGCCGTGGCACAATGAACGGCCGAGAGATGTTGCTGCTGCCTTTGCTTTCACCCCTTATGCGTGTCTCCGGGGCGGTATTGCGGGATACCCTTTTCAGGGAGTACGACTTCAATGGTTTTTCTGTTATGTTACCCAGGAACGAAACTGGCGTAGGTTTTCACGGACTACCGCCTACCTAAGGTACGCAGCATACCTAAGCTAAGCTACCTAGGTACCTACCTAGGTAGGTTAGGTAGGTAGGTCCCAAGTCAGTTACTAAGTAGGTATACTATACTACCTACCTGGGTATGCATATAATGTAATATAATGTAATGATGATGACGATGACGATGACAGGTATGATATTCATTCATCCAAGGCCAACGACTTAAGTGACTCTATTCCCATTCGGCCGGTTTCAACAGCACCAGCCAGTCATCCCAGGCGCAACAGGCACATAGCGCCAACCAACCAAAATACAATACAATACATAAGCTTCCGTGCCCCTCACATCATTCAACATTTCAACAAGACAAAAGTCCATCTCGCACATACATGCGTACACACATATGCGTACATACATACTCTACACATACATATATACATACATATATACATACATATATACATACATACATACCTAGGTAGTATATTTCAGCCACTTGGTGTACATCCGACATCGTCCAAGCAGAGATCTACTTCGGGCGCTCTGCAGGTGCAGCAGCATTGCAGCCGCTTCTCAACAGGACGAAGCAACCACGACAAAACACATCTCTTCATGGCACGGTGCAACAGTGCCGATCTATCTAAACTCCACCGTTCCAAGTCCAAGTCCAAGTCCAAGTGGTGCCAGCCATGCTGCGTTATCTCGCGCTGACTCGACAAGCTCTGTCGTGAGGAGGATCGATATTACTATCTTAACTTTTTCTCTACTCTCTAGCGCAACACTATCCGCCTTTAGATTAATCCATTAAGGTTAGGACTCTCGGTATGTATACAGTTTTTTCCCTATAACGCCGAATCCCTCTCCGTCTGGACTCTTCTCGTCTCCCTCCGGGTCTTTCCTCCGACTTGTTTTCTTACATAGCCCATGCTTGAGTACTTACCCAACAGACTACGCTGGCTAGTCGGTCTACCTTTGAAGCCTCCCATTCATGTCCACAGAAGCTCCGACTAACAGCCCTATCTGCCGCGGCAGCTATATCAGTTGACTCATTTCTCTTTGTGCACCAGTACGCCGGCCCCGGTTTCGTTCCCAGTCCAACCAAGTCACGCCTCTGGCTGCTTTCCTTATTAACAACAAAGAAATATGGGATTTGGGGTTTCGAGTTTCGAGTCACCACAGATCTCACAAAGCAACACACCCTGTCCTAGGCGTTCGACGCTGGCCCCGAACCCATCTACTTTCACCAATCACCATTTCCATCGGCATTCCAATAGGGAAACCCCGTCCGTGCTTTTAAGGGGAGCCTCCGACGTTCGGGGATCGGTTACCAGTGCTTGGCACCAATTGAAGTGCACGGCGGCTTCAATTCAACATTGATACGATGAACGCCCAAATATCATTCCTGGTGAGCTATTTTCTCCCCGTTCATGGCCCGATTGTGGCGGTTATTTCAAAGTCCCTAGAATTGGTGGGAGCTGCTCGTGTTTTGGTGACTAGGTCCGGGACTGCGGGGGAGCCCTTTCGTCACATCTCACATCACATCCAAGCATGCCCTATGGCAGTCCCGGCATGCAAGCAGCAGAGACGGCCAGGTTGTGCATGCATCGCAACAATAATGTAGACGCAGTCGGATGCTTACGAGTACATTCTTTAGGAGGGGACCTTCAGCCTGGTACACATTCCTCTGGACTTATACCCAACGTTTTTGCAACCAATACTCCAAGTTCTTCTCCCCCAAGGCGCTGGCGACATCTGCCCCGCCAATGGGGTTGAAGGACTCGGCATTGACGCGAGGCATGCGTTCCTCAACATTAGCATTACACCTATCGAATGCTCAGTCGTGTGCCACAGCAACTGGGCCAAGCTGGTCTTTGAGCCTGTCATCAACCGTCTCCCGCGCGATGTCGCGAAACGGGTCACTATCTCGAAAGAAGCCTATCTAGTTCTCTCAGTCATCAGTGCGGGGATGGATGCAGGGAATCGCGTCATGGAGCTAACGTCACCCTTAGCACTAGCTGGAATCCCAATTCTTTTCATTACGACATATTACTCAGATTTCATATTAGTGCCTAAGAAGAAGAAGGACACCGTCGTGCAGGCCCTTCTGGCTCGAGGGTTTGAATGCATCGAGGATGAAGAGTCATATGTATCACAGACCGTTGTGTCACATGGCCGAGCAAAGAGCCACGGCAGCGAGCCACCTTCGACGCCTCCGCCATCCAGCGCGGCCGAGTTACAAAAGCGGACTTTCGACCTACTCAAGAAGCGCAGCGTGGTCCCTTACATCTCTGAAGGCCTCAGCCTGGTTCAATGCTCTGGCCGGGATGTATCTGAGTTGATTGACCTAAGCAGTCGGCGACAACATTCGGGCTGGCAAACGACGAGCAATGGACATAGGAGTAGCTGGCTCGACAATATGGATACGAAACTATATACTAGCCTTATTGCGGTCCTGGCTAGCCAACCCAAATTTTTATCTATTACCCTAGCGCTGGAGGATGCCCCCTCTTTGCTATTGGACAAGACGCTCCTGAACGTCTTTGGCGACTCGGTAGTCGGTGATATCGAAGGCGACCTTGTCCCCATATTCCTCGATCTCGCCAACTTACCCCTCGAAGCCACAGGCATCGTCTCAGGTGTAGCTGGGAAGCTCGTCGACGAGATGCACATGATAGAGACGGGTGTGAGCGCCGAGTTATCATATCTCTCAACTGCGCGTGCGGGCGCTGTGATACTGTCTAATGAACAGTCGATGAAAGCACTTGAGGTGCTAAAGCCACTTTTCGACAAAGAATAAGAGTTGCGGGACATTTGAACGGGTATCATGTTTCTGTGTATAAACTACGACTAGGCTTTTTTCTTCTCCTTGCTAGCTAGGAAACGTTAGGACGATCCACCTACCACGAACGCAGTTACGACTTACGACTATCCACGAATTACACATTATCCAAAAAATTCTGGCGTGGCGAAGCGGATATGGTGGAACTTGATATCATGGGAAGGGGGATTTTACGCATCGGGGGTCATTGGGAGGCCTGTGTCTCAAACTGCAACAAAAGTTTTTCTGGCTTATGTGCATATTATTAGGCGTTTGCTGAACGAAACTTGCGACTGGATAAAAAAAAAAGTACATAAGCAAAGGAGGTTACTTGACTAACTACCTACCTCATGTATAGCAGTGTGGGGTGAAGCCAGGTTCGAATGGGCGAACCAGTCGGACGTGGCCCACTCCCGCCGCTCTGTATATTACCGTGCTCTACCTGGATACCAGACGTTGGATTGCATCTAGACTCCCTAAATTCATTCTACTTGTCCTCCGCTTTTGTTTATCGTTGCGTATTAATCTGAAAAGCCGCAACATCACGGCATTAATACCCCCCAAAGTATTCGAGCGGGCAAGACTCTAGAGGTGCATACGATTCACAGACCATTACCGGATTACCAAGATGTGACGAGCGAGCAAGGGGACACAGCGCATGCGGTGGCACGCAGATGAAGACCAGAAAGCGGTAACCCGAATCCGTGCGGGATGTCACCTACTTACCCTGATCTGAGTAGCCCACCTTGCGTAGGCGAAAAAGCTTGGAGGGGGTTCAACTCACACAAGCTACGCCGTGGCGGTTAGGAATAAGGTAGGTGGTAGGGCTAGGTACCTCATCCGACGTAGGTTTATATGTGTTTCCCACGACCGAGTGGCGTTGCGGACGGCTTCCGGGGCATGGGGGCATGGGAGGATCCGCGGTTGGATGAGCAGGTTTCCCACTGAGATACTCCGTATGTATGTATGTCATGCAGGAGGTAAGGGTGTATTGCATATCCAACACGCGATGGTTACCCACCCCCCTCTACACTACCTTCTGCAAGTGCGTCTTTGGGGCAAGCAAACTAGACATAAGACGGAGTAGCGTGAGAGAGACATGCGAGGGTCTTTCAGGGCTCGCGGCGACGCCGGTTTGGATGGCCTCAAAGCCAGCGGGCTTTAACAGGCGGGAGTGGCTTGAGATAGACGGAAGAGGCGGATGGCTTAACTACCTAACCTAGGTACTAGTAGTTAGGTATCTATCGTGTTGCACGAGGGGAAATGCGTGAAGAAAGCGGCCCACCTACGTTGGCCGCCCATGCTGCCTACGGTGGCCGCCCACCTTACCTAAACAGGCATTAGGTGGAGGTACTAAAGCAGGTTACAGGCAGATTAAGTGTAGTCTGCTTATTTTTATGTACTTTATACAAACGCTTTAACTTTATTTATAATATTAAAAATTAAATAAATAAATAAATAAAAATATATAAAATATAAAAAAAATACTATTATTATTTTAATATTAGCTTTTATTTTATTTTATTTTTAAGCTAATTATAAGCTTTTATAGCAGTAAATATTTTAAACTTAGATAATAATACTGTTAAGTTAGTACTTGTAGAATAGGTGAGTGGTACGGGCGGCCACTGTAGGCAGCATGGGCGGCCAACGTAGGTGGCCCCGAAGAAAGGGGGTTGAATGAGCCCGGCGTTGTCGTCGGTGAGATAGGACCTCCCCAGATGGGTACGTACCTACATGTACCTATCTACAGTGCCTACCTATTTAGTCTAGATTCATCTTCATAAGCGGGGCTGGGGTATGTGAATCGTAGGTATCCACGATGAGTGGTTACGCAATTGTACATGGCTGACTGACCACCGCCATGGAGACACACCGGCCACAGTCTCGACCACGATCGCTGACGCATCTGTTTCAATACTGGCATCGGGCGCAATAGGTTCGGGCCTTTCTCAGTTCCGTGACAAGCTTGCGGCATAATAATAATTAATATTCGCTTGGGCTAGACGAACTCTCTCTCTCCGAAGTTGCCGTTGCATGTTTCGGCGGTAAAGGCGTGCATGAGTAGACGTCATTTACTCCTTGGGGGGAACGGACGGTTGCAGTTGCATAGCAAGCAACGGTGACACACAGATATCACGTAGCAACAGAGTGCGAAAAGAGGCGGGGGGGGAGAAGAACGGTCTCGCCATCTTATTCCTCCATTAATTAATGCGCCCACCACTTCTCCTCGCCGTCGCGGCGGCGACGGCGGTTGCCGTGAAAGCACAGGCCCAGGTACCGGCGCTTGGCGGATGGTTGCGTTCTGACCCTGGAGTGCAGAAGCCCCTGTTTGAATTCGGGCCTGGCGTTGGCCGCGGTGTTCCTGAAAATGTAGAGATCGACGCGGCGAAGATTCCGGCCTCTTGCGCCGCTTGCGAGGTTGGTTTCCATGCACGTTCTTCGCTCGGTGTGCTGGGGCTAAGCAGACTGTGACGCTGTCTATCTAGGCTACTCTTCTCCAACTGAAACTGGCTGCTGCGCGGGGCGACGATTTCTTCGTCGCGTTGACGACGAGAGCGTGTAAGCGACTAAAGGTAAACGAAATAACGGCTATCACTACCTATCCCCATCTACTTAGTCGTTTAGCTTATGATCTGTATTGTTTCTTGAAGTCTCACGAGCTAATGCCGGCTTTTTTATTTAGATTACTGATGATGACGTCTGTGAGGGATCCATCGCCCTCGAAGGGCCCATTATAGCGCACAGCCTCCGGAGTCTGCACATTGGATCCAAGACATCGCGGCTTATCTGCGTTGCGCTTTTTGGGATGTGCTCATTTCCCGACGTCGAAGAGTACAAGGTTCCTTTCCCGTCACCGAAGCCGAAAAGTCAGAGGCCAAAGGCAAGTGGGAAGAACCCGCTCCGCATTGTCCATTATTCGGATATTCAGTAAGTAATCACTGGTTGTCTGGCTACTTTGGGAGTATTGAGGCTCCCTTTTCAGCCGGAATCGCAGAAACTTCTCACATTCATAGATCTTAAAATTACGACAACTAATCCCTGTGTTGTAGTATTGATCCTTGGTACACGGAGGGCGCTGATGCCAATTGCACGAAATTCATTTGTTGCAGGTAAGAGAAATGCTTGGGCTAGTTTTCATTATATGACAATCACTCTCTTAGATGTCGCGGCCATGTCTGTTTTGTGTGCCATGATTCAACCTTTGAGATAAATCTTGCTTTGATTTTCTAACCTTATAATAGAGACTACTCGGATCACCAAGCTCCCGGTCATGTTGTGCGTCTAGCTAGACCGAATGGTGAGCATACATGTGACTCGCCAGTAGTACTGGAAAGGAGCATGTATGAAGCCGTCCAAACGGTGGTGCCCGATGCGGCCTTCACTATCTTCACCGGTGACATCGTCGATCACGCGGTGTGGAATACTACTGTAATACAGAACACTCTCGACGTGACTGATGCCTATAATCGGATGGCCACGGCGGGGTTCCTGGTGTATGGAACTGCGGGCAACCATGAGGCATCACCGGCGAACTCGTACCCGCCGTTGGCAGTGAGCTCCTCTATGCAGTGGCTTTATGATGTGCTATCCTCTTCATGGGGAAAATGGGTTGAACCCCGTGCCGTTGATACGGCGAGGATGTTTGGCGGCTACTCGACGAAGTATCGGAATGGAAACTTGCGAGTCATATCACTTAGCACAAATCTTTATTATGTGCATAATTACTGGCTGTATGAGGAGCCAATGGAGAAGGACCCAAGCGGACAGCTCGCCTGGTTAATAGGCGAGCTAGATGCGGCTGAGAAGGCGGGTGAGAGAGTGTATATCGTCGGACACATGCCTCTGGGTGCGCGGGATGCGTTCCACGATGCATCAAATCATTTTGATCAAATTGTGAACCGATATGAGGCTACTATTGCGGCACTCTTTTTTGGTAGGTTATCTTGATGTCCCTTCTATACCTAATACGTGCCCCCTCGATTGTTATAAGGTACCTCTGCATGTAAGTGAATGTTTCTGACTATATCAAAATCGCAGGACACACGCATCTCGACGAGTTTGAAATTTCGTATTCTAACTATAGTCAGCGGACGGCGGACAATGCGATTGCTGTATCTTATATCGGGCCTTCCATGACACCTACATCAGGCCACCCGGCCTTTCGCGTTTATGACGTAGATCCAGTCACGTTTGGAGTCCTAGATATCACAACATACATTGCAAACGTGAGCGACCCGGCATTCCAGGGTGCAGATGGTCCGGTTTGGACGAGGTACTATTCAGCGAGAGAAGCATATGGTGGTCTTGTCGACCAGCCGCTCGCGCCCCTGGGGGCGGGTGGTGATGACCGGGATGAAGGGATTCGGGAGTTGGATCCTGCATTCTGGCATGAAGTGACTGATGTCTTCCAAGAAAACCTGGCCGTTTTCGAGAAGTTCATCACCAGGAAGCGCAGGGGTTGGCAGCCGGATACATGTGATGGCGATTGTCGGGGCGCGGAAATTTGTAAGCTGAGGGCTGGGAGAGCTCAAGATAACTGTACGCCGCCTGGTTCTATCCGCTTGACGAAGGGATCAGGTGGGGATACCCCTACCTCAAAGCTTGGGGGGCAGGAATGTGGCGGTTCGGTGTTAGCTGATACGTTGGGTATTCTGGCGGGTGATGCCGAGATGCGTGCGTGGTTAGAGGAGCTTGTCGACGATGGTGGCCGAGAACTGTAATGGAAACTGTAATAGGAATTGTACTCAATAGGCCATTTACTATCTTACATACCATCTTACATATAGAGAGGTATAGACGGACTAGGTACATGTAGGTAGGATTTATAGGTATACTTAGTAATAATTTAGGGCGGAATTAGAAGTGGAGGCCGGGGTAAACTCGTGAGGCTGTGCCTGGAAATTGCGCCTTACTTAGTAGTTAGGAACAACTTGGCGGTCGCATTGCGTACGCACCTCGGTAGTATATCAGGGCTACCGATCAGGTACGCCGTCTCAGCTTCGTTCCAGAAGTAGCAAGAAGCGGTAAGGTAAGCCGGGTCTAGGTAAGCCACCTAGGTATAGGTACTTATCTACTAGTAGGGTAAGTAAGTAGGTAGCTGATGGATAGAGTGACTCTTAAGAACTTTCTGTTCGTGACGGACTGGCCTTCTTTCACCTTTGTCAACCACCTAGACATACCCGAACCGATCTATGCATGTTCGACAGAGCAACACCCCGTCTCTTATTTATTTAGGCAAAGGTGTAAAGTTATTTGTTTTGTTTTTCTCTTGTCCGTACTGAACCCAAACTGACCTGGCCTGACCCGAACTACCGTAAACCGAATGATAAAGGTGCTGGTCTCCATACGTGCATCTTGATTCTTGACGGCCAATCGTTTCATGTCCATCTAGGGGGGGGGTTAAACTCATATTGGATGCTCGGTTTACATCCACGACCGACCTTGAGGGCCCGGCCGTCGCTAGTGGAGCTCATTCGAAGGAACAGCTCTGGAAACAACAGCAGGCCCAGCACACCCAGCACACCCAGCACACCCGAGTTTGCTCTGTCTGCGTCACCCGGGGCAGAGCTGGGGCCAGAGCTAGAGCCAGAGCCACTACAGCCGGAACACGCTAAAGCCACAGTGAGGTTGGTGCTGGACGAGGCTTCTAACCAACCCCTGCCCGAGAGCCCCGTGCCATCGCCGACAGCTTCCACAGCTACTACTGCACCTGTTGTTACTATTACATCTTCAAACTCCTCCCCGACATCAACACCGCCACTTCTTGCTGCCTCATCCCCTGCAGCTTCACCTCCTCCTATCAGCCCTACCGACTCCATTCCCAAAGCTGCCGAGGTCTTGAAAATAGTCACACAAGCTCCCAAGATGGCCCCGGTAAGCTCACCTTAACTGTCTTCGTGTTGGACGAAAGGCTGCTCTGCTCTGTTGCCCCTCAGACATATCTTTGCTAATAACATCGTGATCAGTCTGCGAAAGCCACTAATGGCGACCATGATGGGCTCAATACCGGTACGCTTCTCGCCTGTTTTTTTTTTCCAATTTAACGTGTGTGTGCTAATAACATAATATAGGCAGGGTCTACTCCGTCTCTGGGTTCGTAAACAATCCCTGTCGTCAATCAGAACTATCCCATCGATCGTATAGCTAATGCGTCGTAGGCCTGTCGTCGTTGCCGAAGACCTGCTCGGTGTTGCCATGTACGAGCTTGTACGAACCTCCCTCGGCTTTCCTCGTCCTGTTACTTCTACTAACCTTGAGCAAGGTCAAAGTCGGTCACGATGAGCTGATCGGTGAGGTCATTCGGATTAATGCCGACCAGGCCACTATTCAGGTCTATGAGGAAACTGGTAATCCTAATTGACACTAGCAGGCTCGTAAAGACGATGCTAACACGCCAACAGCCGGTCTAACCGTCGGCGACCCTATCCAGCGAACTGGAAAGCCTCTATCCGTCGAGCTCGGCCCTGGTTTATTACACAACATCTACGACGGTATTCAACGACCACTCGAGAAGATTCAGAAGCAGGCCCAGAGTATCTATATTCCTCGCGGTGTCGCCGCTCCGGCCCTCGACCGTGAGAAGAAGTGGGAGTTCACGCCGATCTTGAAGGTGGGCGACCATATTTCTGGCGGTGACGTATGGGGAACCGTATTCGAAAACTCCTTCATCAAAGTCCACAAGATTCTACTACCTCCTAGGGCAAGGGGTACTATTACCAAGATTGCCCCTAAGGGCGAGTACACCGTCGAGGAGAAGATCCTTGAAATCGATTTTAATGGCACCAAGTCCGAGCATGGTATGATGCAGGTATGGCCAGTCCGTGTTCCTCGACCCACTACGGAGAAGCTGTCCGCCAGCAACCCCTTCATTGTCGGGCAACGAGTTTTGGACGCTCTATTCCCCAGTGTACAAGGCGGCACTGTTGCTATCCCCGGAGCTTTCGGTTGTGGTAAAACGGTCATCTCTCAATCCGTCTCTAAGTTCTCCAACAGCGATGTCATTGTCTACGTCGGATGTGAGTAATACCGGAAGTTATTGCTTCTTTTCTCTCAGCAAAGGATCCTACCCTTGTTGGCTCGTCGTCCTGCGAGCTCTCTATACCCAGAAATCTCACACACGGCCTTTGGCTAAAAATCAAATTGCTGACAATCACGCTTTAGGTGGTGAGCGAGGTAATGAAATGGCTGAAGTTTTGAAAGATTTCCCAGAGCTATCTATCGAGGTTGAGGGGCGCAGGGAACCTATCATGAAGCGAACAACGTTGATTGCAAACACTTCCAACATGCCTGTCGCCGCCCGAGAAGCTTCTATTTACACCGGTATCACCGTCGCCGAATACTTCCGTGACCAGGGTATGAACGTGGCCATGATGGCTGACTCTTCATCACGGTGGGCCGAAGCTTTGCGTGAAATTTCCGGTCGTCTGGGTGAAATGCCTGCTGACCAAGGTTTCCCCGCCTATTTGAGTACCAAGCTTGCTAGTTTCTACGAGCGTGCCGGAAAGACCCAATGTCTGGGCTCTCCCGAGCGTGAGGGTAGTGTCAGTATTGTCGGTGCTGTCAGCCCTCCGGGTGGTGATTTCTCCGATCCTGTCACTAGCTCTACTCTCAGTATTGTACAAGTCTTCTGGGGTCTCGACAAGAAGCTTGCTCAACGAAAACATTTCCCTTCCATTAACACTTCGGTATCATACTCCAAGTACACGAACACGCTTGATAGATGGTACGAAAAGGAATATCCCGAATTCCCTAGACTCCGTGACCGCGTCAAGCAGCTTCTTTCCGACTCGGAGGAACTTGACCAGGTCGTACAACTAGTCGGCAAGTCGGCATTGTCCGACCCCGATAAGATTACTCTGGATATCGCTACCCTGCTTAAAGAAGACTTCCTACAGCAAAATGGTTATTCGAAATACGACCAGTTCTGCCCTCTCTGGAAGACTGAGTGGATGATGAAGCTCATGATGGGCTTCCACGATGAGGCACAGAAGGCAATCGCTCAGGGCCAGAGCTGGTCCAAAGTCCGTGAGGCTACTAGTGATTTGCAGGCCCAACTTCGAGGTCTCAAATTCGAGGACCCTAACGACGGCGAGGAGGCTATTTGCAAGAAGGTACGTATTCTATGGCTCCGACTTATTTGATGCAAGGTGACTAATCGCTCTTTTCAGTACGAGGATATTCATCAGTCTTTGATGGACAAGTTTGCGTCCGTAATGGACGAATAGTTTGACTTTGCCGCACAATCAAGGGCTATATATAGCGGGACTAAAGGAAAGGGGCTAATAGGTGAAATAAGGCTCAGAGTCTCATCGACGACATCCAATACCAATTTAGAGTAGGTTTAGTACTAGGTTCCGAAATTACTTTCACGGACATGACTTGAGGCTCCTCCTGGTCAACGTATGGTGTCTTGACCTTGAGGTGTCTAGTTTCTGTTATACATCATAAACTTCATCACTTCATCTCTAAGAATGCATAATTCCCCCTGTGATCGCTGTGCCCCTTTCCCTAGGCCATTCAAACCCATCCGATTTTCCATTTCGTCCCGTTTATGACCCACGCGCACCTTGGCTAGCTTTGTTGACTTTATTTTGCCAAGTTGATCTGCTGGACCACTCTTTGCTAGCGTAGGTGGAACTTAATCGATAGGATTTCTGAGGTGTAAAGTGTACACGAGAAATGAAGTAATGTTAAGGTATACCAGACCCAAGAGATGTGACGTCCTCGTGGAGCCGCGGGTGCGACCTGAGTTAAGAGGGATTTAGACCGTCTGATACTCGGGTTCGCACATTCCTCTCTTTCATCCGTTTCTGGGGTTGAGTAAGTAGGTGCCTAGGCCAAGCAGGGATGTAGGAGGCCGGCAAGGATGCCTTCGTTTTATGAGGATGCTTGACCTCGTTGGCGTGGGAGTGGATGGATAGCCTCTTGTAGCGACTCGACGGACTCTTCTTGCGGAGAGCGGTAGGGCCGGCTAGCTTGCGGACTGGCCGGACGGTGTCGTATTATACAAATCATCTGAAATAAGCCGTCGGCCGGGCTTGTAAATGTTGCTCTTCGCTTTTGCTTCTTTATCGCCTTTTATGGTCAGTCGGGGGTTTCCTCCTGTTTTGTTGCGGATGTGCTCTCGTGGAATATGGAAATTGCCTTGTCTAATGTAGACTTAGAGGCCCTCGTCAGTCCCCCTCCTTACTATTTCCATCTGTCTTTTCGATGTTGTTATCTTCTCCCGGTTTACTCGGTTTGTTTTGTTCCTTTGCGTCTTCCTTCTCTCCTTCTTTTCCCGCCCCCCCGTCCCCCTCGTCCTCGTCCTCTTCCTCTTCTATCTTTCCCTCTACCTCTTTGTCTTCCAGTATACCCCTGACACGCTCGATTCTTCTCACTGCCCCTTCTAACCGTCCGATACGCGCCCGCTTCTCTTCATCTCGCTGTTGGACCTCGCTGAGACGCTCTTCGAGCGCCGCCCGCGCCCGCCGCTCCGTGGCGACCATGGTGTTGGCTTGCTCGAACAGCGTGGCGCTGAGGTCCTCGACCTCCCGGCTCGTCGCGGCTAGTTTCTCTTCGGCAGCGGCGCGCAGGCGGCGCTCGCGTGCCAATTCCGTCATGAGTTCCCGGGCTTCTACCGCGTTGCTGTTGGTGCGGCCTCGGGAGCCTAGAGGTAGAGCGGGGGAGGAAACGGAGGATAGACTCCCTCTTTGTTGCGTGGTGGCATTCGGTGGAGGCGTGGATGAGGACGCTGCTGCTGCTGCTGCCGCTGCTGATTTCCGCGGGGATAGTAGCTGACTTATCCGTGAGGCGGCGCCGGCTCCAAGGAATGAGGAGCGCGGGCTGCCAGTGTTTACGCTAGGGTCGGGTGTGTGTGGTCTGTTATTACTGCTGCCGTGGTTTTTCGTAGATGTTACCGTGGTGGAATTCGTGCTTGTAGATGCGGCTCGCAGACGTGATAGTTCATCTTCGTAGTCTGCCCAGCGGTCTACGGCTGCCGTCGCTTTCTGATTGAGCAGCCGGACTTGCCCTTGCAAATCGTCGATCTGGCGCTGAGCTTGTAGGAGGGCCGTGTGCGGGTCGGAGAAGGGGGGTGGGAGGGAGAGGCCGCAGTTCGGACAGCATGGTTCGTTTCCTGCGGATAGCGTTGTGGCTGTGGTCGTAGCCGTTGCTGTTGTTGTTGGCGGTAACGTCATTGTCATGGTCGTAGACATGATGCTTGTGCCGTGCCCATTGAATGTGCTAGGTAGTCAAGAGCGAGGACCCAGAGGGAGGTCGATCGGTGGTTAGTTGGAGTTGGAGTTAGACGGCGTGGAATGAGGTTGGGCGAATCGACGCCCGACTACCGCCCGACTACGTATCTACTGTAGTGCCCTTTTTCGTTTGCTGTTGGTCACTAATCTTGATAGGTAGCGCCCAGAGCGTGTTGAATGAGAATTGGGTTGAGAATTGGTTCCCGAACGAATGAACAAGCTACGTTACGGGGAAACTCTAAACACATATCATAATCTTTTGCTACATGCCATCTTAGGAATGGCATTCTTGAGAAAGCGGCTATGCAAAGTAGGCATATATGTATGTAGGGGCTCCTTGCTCTCCTGGGGTCCGGGTTCTTGGTACCTGGATTTATTTTTGGCGGCAGGAGACTTTCAATTTTGTTTGCACATGTCATTTCGGCTGCGCCTCGTTTGAGATGAACTCTGAAGCCAACTCTTACTTAATACTTTCTGCAACGCTCATTTCACACTACCTAAGCTTCATCAAACCTAGCTACGTAGAGTTTCGATCTTTTTTTATTTTTATTTTTATCTTATTTTTTCAATTGCTATGTTTGTCCGCATACCTGTCTGTCGAATACTAGGTTCTTCCGGCAATTCACATAGGTCCGGACGTATGCGCCATGGCATCCCAAGGCCGAGGAAGCCTAAGAGTCATGGGAGACTCTACCGCCGTCTTGCATATACCCGCACTATCTAATTCAAAACGTGTCATAACGGTTCATAGACGACAGCCATGTATGCCACATCGGCATGCCTGGGGGTCTTGCGAGTGTGCCTCGTTCTGAGTGCGTTAGATCAATCATGTGTTTGTTATCCGTTAAATTGGCAGCTTAACCTTTGCCATTTCATAAATTCGGTTGGAAGATACTTCTTATGTTGGTTGGCCGCTATTGATCATCAAAGCACTAAGCTTCACCCGATACTAACGGCGAAACGTGGTGCATCATCGACTACGACTAGCGAACGCGGCGTAGGCACTTTGCCTACATTGAACGGGAGTGTCGTGAATTATGGCCCTACTAGTACCGGGCTGCCGCATCGTAGCGTACATGGTATGGCGCCACATTCTTGTTTTCTACTAGGGCCTTGTCACCAGTATGGTATTGAATCCTAGCCGAATGCGCTCGTCGTTTAAAAGGGTTTCGCAACTTTCCGATTCTCGCTTAGGCCCGTCTCGGGGTCCCTGTATTCCTTCCAACTAACGGGGAACATGGTATTGCCCGCCTCGCTCGTAGCCATGATAACGCCGAGTTCGTTGTTCGCAGTCGAGAGATAGTAGTTGGCCTGGTCACCTAACGATATCTGTAACCAATGCGACCTTGTCAGCTCTCCGCCGTTTAAGGCTCTTCTTATTTCTTGAGAGTTGTCTGAAGCAACTTACCACCTGCGCCCGCACAATATCTCCGGGGCGGAAACTTTCGTAAATCTTGACGCGGTCCTTTTCAGTGGCACGCACATCTTGCACGCGCACTACGCCCTGCCACTGTGCCGACAGCACGGCATCGCCAACAACGAGGATGGAAACCGTGGCCTCACGCGGTGTGATCCGCGTCACACGGCACAGGACAATGTTGCCGACTTCGGGGAGGACCTCACGCTTGTCCTGCTGTTCGGCCGTGCTGCTACTCGCTGGAGAGACGGATATAGTCGGTAAGGGGTTCGTGGTAGAGGGTGTATTCGGTGTGTTTAAAGCTGCAATGCGGTGCATGCGCTTCGCGGGGCCTGGGGTCTTTTCCGGCTGTGTGATGCTAATGGTGCCTAGCAGTGAGGAGTAGAGGTTCGATTCGTGGATGTGTGTTCCTAGACCGGCGCTATATTTGTTCGATGGACCGAGTAGCTGGCCCGGTATAGCAACTGTTTGCGCCTGCGCCATCGCCATTGTGATCGGTGACCGTGCTGGCTTGTATTATTGCGATGCTGCTGTGGGCGCAATGCGACTCTACGATGTCGAAAGGCTGGATATATACAGGTAATATACTATATGTACCCTGCACTTTTTTTTTTTTCGTAAAGTGATGTACTACGTAAAGCTCCAGCCTTAGTCCTAGTGCTAGTGCACACTTAACGGATCGGTATCGGTATCCAAGATCTCCTTTTGCCGATGGTATAGGTGGGGCCCGAGAGACAGCCAATAGAAAAATGGGTAAAAAGGAACTATACTACGATCCGGCTGGTTGGTCTCCCGATGACCCCACACGACCTACCCTGGACCGTGCTGGACCGGGTACTGACCGGGTTCCTTACTAGACCCCTACGAAATTGAAATCACCTATACGAATACGCTCGGATTTGTAGTGTAGGTACTATTAATGGATTAAGCATGCTCACACAACTGCTTTTATATATTTCAATTGTCTCAGCCGGTTGATTCAGTTGTTCAGTCTCGTTCCCAACCATTTCTTTCTCTTTTTTTCCTTCGTTCAGTCGTTCCTTAGGTTCACTTCCTCCCCATATCCGAGCAATAATGGCGCCGAAAACTTCAGAATCCGGTGGGTTAACCCGCCTCCTAATCAACATCGCCATCTTCCTCGGCGTATTTACACCCGTTGCCATGTTGTTGGAGCGCAACCTCGAAAGTTTCTACATCTTCAAGATGGACGAACTGCACGACCTCGCAAAGCGCGGCATAGCAGCTCACGGCAATGACACCGGCGCCATCGTGAACTACATATATAATGAGCTCGCCGAGAAGCACCCCTACCACATCAACACTCACCGACACGATGACCCCAGCGAGTGGATTATCAACAATGCCGGCGGTGCTATGGGCGCCATGTACCTCATCCATGCTAGTACGTTAATCTCCGACCTTGAGTTTACTTAATGCGAAGGATGTTGCATTTCCTTGTTTTCCTTGGTTCCCTTAGGGCGAAGCGGGTGGAAAAAAACAGCATTGAATTATTATCAGGCTAACAGGTAACCCATAATAGGTGTAACCGAATACCTCATCATCTTCGGCACGGCCATCGGAACGGAGGGACACACGGGCCGACACACGGCCGACGACTACTTCCACATCCTGACCGGCGAGCAATGGGCTTACACGCCCGGCGACTACACGCCTGAGATCTACCCTGCTGGATCCGTGCACCATCTCCGCCGCGGTTCTGTTAAGCAGTACAAGATGCCCGAGGGTTGCTTTGCTATGGAATATGCTCGTGGCTGGATCCCGCCCATGTTCTTCTTCGGCTTCGCCGACGGTTTTTCCTCGACCCTCGATTTGCCTACCCTTTGGCGCACGGCCTTTGTCACAGGCCGCGAAATGCTGGGCAATCTGGCGGTGGGCAAGTTTTAAATAAACTAGGGTGTGCTAGACTGTATAGATAGATGGCCATAAGGCTCTCGCGTACAAGCGACGCTAATGATGGATATAGCTATGTAACAACTGGGAGCCCTTGGATAGATATGGCTATACGGGAAACGTAGACGCGCCCACAGCACTGCCTATCCATTGATGAAGAAGATAGATGTGTGGGCACATAATTTAATTCAAACCACGTCACGGAAATATCTTTGTTCTCGAAGTATGAGAACCCTCGCACGCTTTGAACATCGATGTTCCATGTAACCCAATGTCTATGTTGGTTACGTATTGAGTAAATGTATTGAAGCGCCTCTATCCGTTTCTATCTACAGGAAACAGTATGCAGCCTCCCGATGTTAGATGTTATATCGTGGTATCATGAACCCAGGTTAAGTCGAAAAGCAACGTGAATCACCCATCTATACAATTCCCACATAGAACCGTCTCCAAGGGTCTTTGCCCCGTGACGACTTTTCCTGTAACTCATGCTCTGTGATCGTCTCCAGAACTCTCCAGTCATAAACGGTCACCCATTCCCGCTCACCGCCTTTTGTCTTCAGATCTGCGTCCTTTATTTTCTGCAGGAAAGCCTCTGTGGCTTCTTTCCGCCTCGATTCGACGAGGCAGATCTTGCGAATTCGCTGTCTTCTTCCAGGCGTAGCTTCGTGTCCCGACTCACATTCGAAGTCACCCGTGCTTCTACAGACACTCATTCGTGAATCTATGCTGTGCCACACTCGGGGGTCGAGAAGAGGGTCAATGATACCGTGGCGCTTGAGTAAATCATCCGTGATCCAGGCATAGCTAGATATGCAGGGCGATAGTAAGATAGAGCAGTTAGCAAGGGCACAGTCGTGTCTAGCAACGGAACAACATGACGAGCTTGACTCAGTCGACTTTCTTTGACCCCGGGCTGCCACTGAAGTTCGCCGGGTTCGAGCGACCCTGCTAGGCGACGAGGAAGGCATTTCCGATGCTGTATAATATGCAGCAGGTGAAGAGGGAGTAGGCCTTTCAACACAGAAATCGGCATCGTCCTGAGTTGGTGAGGTTGTAAGTGACGAGGTAGATGGACGATGCTGAGAGTTTGGGCGATACTTCTCAGGAACATTTACATCTACCTGACTTAGAGGCTCTCTATGTCTTGTGTGAATCGAGTCCGTCGGAGTATTTTGTTGTGACGAGTTTATTGATGATGTGCCCGAATACTTGCGACGCCGCTTCGTAACGCACACTGACTTGGATGGCTCAATGATCGGCCGTTTAGCCTGATTTGAAATTGATATTGTCGAACTAGCAATATGGTTATCCGCGGAAGCTGCCGTGGCCTGAACAGCTGAGGACCTTGGAGGCGTAGGTAAATCATATCCGAGTTGTCGCGTGATAGTTCCGGTTGACGTTGAAGATGATGGCGAAGAAGGAGCGTCGGAACAAGTAGTCGCCTGACTTAGAGCATCGACTAAGAACTTCCCACGATCCATCTTTTCGAGAGCCTTGACCCATTGGCGCATCTCCTGGCTATCTTCTTCCTCCGGAACAGTCATCACAGCTTCCGCTGTATCCTGCATCTCACGAAAGGTGATGGTATCCAGATAGGATCTATCATGATGTACTTTGGCAACTTGTGGAAATCGCATACTCCAGAAGTTCGTATTTGGTTCTTTGTCGAAGGCAAAACAGCGCATATCAAAGACTAAGGGGCATGGGAATACAACCGTCGGTTTCTTTGCCAGTACACTTCCGCTATAGTCCAACTGAATGGAAGTATTATCCTCGTGGGGCACCGATATTGGCCTCTGTTGGGCCCAGAATGCTGACAATATCGGTCCGGTGAGCTCAACGGCATTAGTTACCCGAAATCGAGGCATTTCGGTCTTCGCTCGCGCTTGATCTCTGTTTTCCAAACACCCTATGAAAAAGTGAGTCCATCTCACGTTGGGTAGTTTATACTCCCTTGCCTTAGCGGCATCATATGACGCACCGACGACCGCAAAGTCTCCAACATCCCCCCATCCTTGGATATATTCTTTCTTTAATTTGATATTGCAACAGCCGTACCCCCTCACGGTTCCGTTGAAATCGAAGTATGGCTCATCTGGCTTCAATACTAATCCTTCCCCACGAGACGATATGCATTGTGCAAAGAGCTCACGCAGAGCCGGTACAGCAGAAGATCGAGACGTATAGATAGTAGTTCGAGATACCAGTTCTGCGTAGCCGTTTCGGCATGTAACTATTTGGCTTAACCTTCGAAATCGCTCACTATTCTTTACGCCGAGTAACGATTCATCGTCAATTAAGAGCAGGTCATAGTATATGATCATAAGGTGTTCGTATTCATGTGCCCTAGCAACAGGTCAGTTCTAGGCTCATGGATACGCCCTGGGCTATGTAAACCTACTGTGAGTCATTTGCTGTACCCAAAAACGAACCCGAGCGAGAGACGTGTTTCCGAATCTTATGAAACGGGAGAATCTTGTTTTCCTATCTCTTACCGGTCAGTATACATCGACCCAACTAGTATATAACGGGCGCTTGCCTTAGTGCTATATACCACGAGCTCTCCTTCTAGAATGCAACTTTTTGTGAAGCGACAATCCCCCTTTCCTATCCCGAGAGAGTCACGTATAGCCCTGTTTACCTATTAGCCGAAGTCGGAATATTTACAACACCAAAACTGACTTGTGTAAGCCGATGCGATCGGCTGTGCTATCTTTGCCACTCTTGGAGAAGATTTGAATGCAATTGCGAGGCTTACGAAGGTCGATATGGATCTGACAGTATTCTCCATCGATTTTCTGTTCGCACAAAACTTCTCGCCCCTGGGCCATGTCCATACAATTTTTAATGCTTCTTCCTTTAAACCAAGGCTGTCTCCCGACCTTTGTCCCGAGGCGTGGTTTCAATAGGCTTGCAATAGTGCTTGGAGTACCAGACCTCTTCTTCTCATCGACATGGCGTATATATGTAGTCGCAACGGCTAGGTCGTCTCTAATTTTCATCATTTGCGGTAGAAGTGGGTGAGTGTTACGGAAGACGGCGTGCGCATTCAGTTCTGCCGGCCGGTAATTCTTCAGGACTAGCCTAGTAAACCACTTTGCTTCCCGCGAACCAAGGCGAGTATAAATATTGCCAAGTAATTCGTTCGGTTCGCGCACATTAGACGTTTGATGCAGGGCTCTAACCGCAGGTGAGCTGAATCTGCAGGCTGCTGCTATACGGCCCAAAGTCTCGTCAATCTCCTCTACAGTAAGGTGGGTTGTATCGTCACGAGAGTTAGGCTAGAGGCTACTAGTTAATTACATCGCCTAGTACGGATATAGTACGCTTCAAAGACGGCGGAGCTTCGAAGACTTACTGTCCGACGCAAGGCGCTCTCAATACAATCAGCAAGATCTATACCAGAACCGGCTTCAGTCCACCGCCGAAGTTCCAGCACACGCGAGGCCCCTAGCATCAAGGCCTTGCCGAAAATGCTTTGCAGTTTTGGGGCCTGAATGTTGTATACTCGGTCGGTCCTTCTCTCAGGTAACAACGTAGAGAGTATAGCACAGACATCATTGCCAGGCGCATCAATGAGGCAGCGATGCTGTTGGAACCAGGATTTGACAATTGTGTCAGAGGACGTGCGTTTTTCAGGCGGCTTGCGCCCATCGTCGTCGAGCTGCTGAAGCAGATCACAAATATACCTATAAGGAAACGGCATTGTAATCGAAATGGAGAAATTTGTAGGGCACGAGTCACGGGGGAGAACCAGTCCCAGAGGGAGGGACCGAGCCAAAGATAAAGGCACATAGAAGAGAGATCATGTTTGTAGGCAGCAAAGAGAAGATGCAATTGATTGCCTCAGGTAGGCCCGTCTTCATATTTGGTGGAGCAATGACTCAGGTAACAAAGAAAGAATTCAAGCGCGAAGGCAGCAAACAATAGAAAACCAACCCGGGGAATTTGCGACAATGCGCAATGCCACCTAAACGACGAGTCAACGGAAGTCCTGATTAGCCGACGCGGGGCTAGAGCTTGACGCGATGTCAATAACCCGTGTTCACGTGCTTGCTCTGCTCTGCTTGCCTGGGTCCACACCTGCTTGTCCACAGTCGCAGCCGTCCACCAGCTGCAGGAACCCCCTCGGCTACCCCGGTAGGTTAGATACAGGTAGGTACACAGTACGTAATAGTAGCGTACGGTTTTAGGGGGACTGTAAGGGGGTTCCGCCCGCCGTCGTCAGTCTTGTGGGCTCTGTGTGGGTCTTTAAATTCTCCTGGTCCTCTCTAAACTCTCCCAAGGTCCACGTAGTGGTGGAACCTGCAGGACATAATTTCGCTCCAGTTCAGAAACCAGTTTCTACAGAGTGTACTCGTCGACACGGCAAATGCGCTATTCGCATCTAGCCCCGATCCTTCTGCCCGGTTTCTACTCCAGCTGCTTCGACCACCTGACCAGTCTAGAAAACGTATGGATTTCTCTATCTATACTATATGTACTTACGATGGTGCTGTAGGAGGTAGGTAGTCGGTCACGGCCGTATAGTACTTACAGGATCAATGTTCTTTCATAAGGCTTGTCCCTGAAACCTACATAGTATAATGATATAGTGTAGCCACCAAAATAGTCCAGCCCCAAACCAGGATAGTCTTCGATCAAGTTCTGATCAGAGCTTCCTGTGGAGCGTCGATTCGTTGTTTCGTTAACGGTTAACTAGCCTAGGAGCAAAAGCGGAAGCCAAAAGCCTTCCTAGTGCAGATTTTACAACTGGTGGTGACATAGGAGGCTTGGATACTTGACACATAATTGAATCAAAATAAACAACCTCGAGGGATACAGATGAGATGGTTCTCCTAATATCCCATATTCAAGCAGACCCTGACCATTGCCCATTTAACCAGGCCGGCGACTCCGCTCCCTTGTCATGTGCTCTCTCTATCCCTCTCTACACCATCAACACCCGTTGACTTGACCAGCTCGCCTATCTAACTAAGTACCTACAAACTAAACACAGTAATTGTGTTTTCATCGCTCTTCGATACATATTCAGCACCTAGTTGCTACTTCAGTGTCTCAGTGTATTAGCCGCTAGAACAATTTCTACCTACCCCCGTTCTACGACCGTTATTTAGAGCTAAATAAGAGATGTCCAGCAAAATTCAATGCTTTCTCCTCCGTTTGGTTACTACATTTTAACGTTATCTATCATTTGTCGCCTTGGCTCTCAGCCGCCCCTGACTGACAGGGTCTGTCTGCCCTATTCTCTTATTGGAATTATCAAGCTTGGGGGTTGTTTACTATAGGTGGCACCAGCACTGGCTGCAGGTCCCCAATCCAACCCTGACATAAGGTACTAATTACACCTAAAGGTACCTGCATTGCCCAGACAATCTAGTGTAGACAATAGGTTCCCGGGGGCTTACATTATCTACGTCCCCCTTTAGCTGCTCCTTCAATCTCCTCCCATCGCTGTCGTCAAACACAGCTTCACTTTCATTCATTTCCTTTTCACCACTGCCATCGCAGTCTTCACGCACTGATCATCACCATCCGCCCGGGGTGCCGATGGTGGCCTACGTAGCAGTGACTGCTATTATTTATTTCGTCTGTCCATGAAACAAACACAACTTTTACAAGTCTGTCTTGTTACATCTTCTTCGTCCACTCTTTTCAACAGCAGACGCCTCAACAACATAATCAGTACTCTATATTCTAGAAGAACGTCAAATTCCGGGAGACACCAGAGGCACCGTCGTGTCCCGAGTGCACCGTCCTCTCTTTCATATTCCTATCCTAATCAAAGCCAACGTCGACGTCTCATAGGTGAACCTTCCAACTGCCGTTCTATCGAAAGACTCCTCAGGCCAGTAGTTCGGACAAACATGGGCTTAGAGCGCCGTTTGTCGCGTGCCTCGCCCAATGCACCTGCGTCGCTCGATGCGGTTTTGAATGCCTCAAGCATTGATCTCGGATCGGAAGACACGGCGCTAGTTGCCACTCCTATATCTTCATCTCGGGTCAGCGAAGGGGGGCAAGCTGAAGATCATGCGCCGAGCACCATAGATACAATGTCAGTCTCCATGCCTCCACCACCACCACCGACAAGTGAGACATTCGATACGCGCTCAATCCGCTCCACGCCGTCTACCTCTAGAAACGCAAACCGACTTTCTTTGACACTACCAATTGCACTCCCCAACGGTCTTTCTTCGAGGCCCACGCCGACATCATCACTGCCTCCGACTCCCGTTGACACTTTAACATTCAATTCCCCGGTTGACTCGGATGATTTTATCGTTGCCATCGCCGCTCAAGAACGCCGCGTATTAGAGTTACGAGAGGAACTCACACGAGCAGAGGCAGAGCTAAAGAAGCTGCAAAGACAGTGGACCATTTCAGAAGCATGCAAAAAGAGACCACCAAACACAACTGCTGAGCCCCGCGGAAGTCTAGCGCCCGCTGCAAAACTCCGTGACAGCCGCGAGGATAGCCCAGCAACGAAGCGTAGCAGTGAACTTGAGAGGAGAAAGGCCATCCTTCTTGCTCAAAGCCAAGGAACGCCCCGTCAGCACAAGAGAACTATTATTCGTGGAGGTCATGCGCGTACTCTATCCTTGTTGTCACCCACCAAGTCCGCTAGCGATATGTCGAGCCATGAGGATCAGTACAGCGTACGGTCACCAGGCTCGGACATCAGCCAATCACCCGTTGCGATTGTTCGCCCAGTGAATAAACGTGCTACATGGGCGCCGCCTCGAAGCACCCAGCAACCTACCGGTGTGAAACAGCTTGCAAACGACTTTAAGCACGGCCTGTGGACATTTGTTGAAGATTTGAGACAAGCAACTGTCGGGGATGAAGCCATATCAGGGACAACAAATAGGACTACTGAGATGGGTTTGAGGCCGGAAAAACCGGATGGTGACCAAGACACGATCCGTGCTTCCACAGCAAATCGTGGCCGCATTCCATTCTCTACCGAACTAGACTCCCCGTCAGACAGTCCGAGTAGATCGTCTACGAGTAGCTCAAACGATCACTTTCAGCACAGGCGAACAGCATCCAAACCAGAACCCCGGACACGGAAGCACTACTCTTGGACACCCTTGACCTTTGACAACTTTGACGACGATGATTGGGCGAACTGGGACACCCCCAACGTCAAAACATCGCGATGGAGTGGAAGCACTGTAAACGGGGACATCGCCTCGGCCATACCTGAGGGAGCCGATGAGAACGAGGTCGCACTGTAAGAAAAAGCCACCCAATCAAAAAAATTACATGGGGAGAAAATGCACCAAAGCAACATCAATTACAGTATGTTCTAATACAAGACGAGAATAGAAGACGCAAGAGCTCGAAAACAGAACCCCAACGGCCATCGTCTCCAAAGATATCCAGCAAGCTTGAAGAGCTTCCTCAGGCTATTTTGAACCGCATCATGCTCAGCAATATCAAAAACACAACTTCGAATTTCATCAGGGAATGGGAAAAAAGTCTGTCACCGCCATCTCAAACAGCCACATTGGAAGCAGGTCCACAAGACTTTGTAAGGAGCACAAATTAGTTGGTCACTTTCAAGCATGATTTGAGACCGAATGTTCATCAAGAATCATGCAGAGATAGCTAGAGTTGTCGACCGATTGGCCGAAATGCTCGAAATTGCTAGTAGCTAGTGACCTTCGATTGGAAGCCCAGGTTAAGCCCAGGACTCGGGCTCATTTGGGACGAATCATTGTTCACGATTAGAGTATTGACATGTCAACTTGTTGGGATATAGTGGTTTCATTGGATGGAGGGCTCTCCGGAGGGCATGGTCCGTGTTTTTGAAGAGAGCGGTATGGGAGTGGTTTGTTTACATATACATACTACGATTCATGACACTAATGATAGATGATAAATGTAACAACGAAGAACGATCGTTTTTGCGTTGTCAGCTTATATGTTAAATTCACTATTTCACTATACCTACCGTCCCCTGCGACTTGCCCGTAGAGTGAAGATTCCGTGAGATTAAAAAGAGGTCGTATCTTACCGCTTCGGATATTCTCGGCTGCTCGGTGGTTTTGGTCCTAGTTCGTATACCGTTCATTATTTACAAGTCGAGGGGCGAAGCGACCTGCCTGTTCGTAAAAGTTGCACGCGTCGACGGGCAAGACATACTATACTAACCACTAACCTAAGTGGAGGGGTTATGGCATGCAAGGTGTCCCAAGACAACGTAGGTTTCAATGAAAACTAACATGATCAAATCAACCCTGGCGTCCAGAACAGTGTCAAACCCTTCTAATTCCTCTTCGCATCAACTTATTCACGAAGAGTGGTTCGCTTCCACCTGACAAAAGAAGTCGCATGAGGTGGTCGGCTGGACTCCACCATCCTAAGGTTGGTGTGCGGGGAATGCGAGCTTCGGCCAGTGCGTATAAGACGTCGACCTAGAACGAATGCCTGTAGAAACACACCATGTTCACTTATACCTAGCGAACACACAAAGTAAATAGTAGAGTACATATTTCGAGCCGGATTCCCCCTCACGTCGCCCATTCATTCAGAAGTTTTCGAATTCAAATTGAGGTCATGGCCACCCCACCCCCTGAGGCCCAAGCCAGCGGGCGAGCTGAGCTACCTACTCCAAATAGCACACATTCGTACTGGCACCGCGACCCTTCCAAGACGTTATTGAACCACCATACTACTAAAGAGGTTCCTACTACGGCCGATATCGTTGTTATCGGTAGTGGCATAAGTGGCACTTTTGCGGCTCGAGAATTGGTGGCTGGCGGGAGAAGTGTAGTGATGCTCGAGGCGAGGGAAGCATGTTGGGGCGCGACAGGCCGAGTAAGCGTTATCAAAGTTACTTCTTTCTCTTCCATTCAGTCCTGAATTCAATACCTTCTTATTAAGCCTAAGTATTAATCATCCTGGCTGTTGTGAAGAGATGTGACTCGCTAACAGCTCTAGAACGGAGGCCACTGTCAGCCCACAGTCTGGAACAGCGTCGAAGAAATCGCTAGATTCGAGCTCGCCACCTTCAATCTGATCAAAGACCTAGTTGCCGAGCACGATGTGCCGTGCGATTGGCGTGTGGTTGGTGGGGTGCACTCTATATACTCGCAAGAGGTCCTCGACGCAGCAAAGACGCAGATCAAGCGCCTGCAGAAATATCCGGATCTCAAAGACAAAGCGGTGTTAATCACCAACAAAGACGAGCTGGCCGCTCAACACATCCCCGACGCCCTCGGCGCGATCTACCAACCAAACGCGGCTAAGCTCTGGCCGTACAAGCTTGTCGCCTGGTTATTAGAAAAACTGCTAAGCCAGCATGACGCAGCAGTTTTTAACCTGCAGACGAACACGCCCGTGACACGCCTTGAGCGCCGTGGAGCATTCTGGGTCGCGCATACACCACGAGGCTCAGTTCAGGCGCGAGAGGTGCTTCTCGCGGCGAATGGGTATACGTCGTATCTACTACCCGGGCTGACGGACGTTATCGTGCCAGTGCGAGGACAGATCAGCGCGCTACAGCCGCCACAAGGCGCGATACAGCTCCCGCACAGCTACGTGTGGACAGATGCGAGCGATCAATACTTGATCCATCGCGGGCTGGACGACACACAGGTCGAGCCTGACATCGGCGACAGGAGCCTAATCCTAGGTGGCGAAAGGTTTGCCGTGCCCGAGGGCGAGGAGGGCATATCCGCCGACGACACCATCAACCCGACTATAAGCGACGCGCTGCACCGCGGGCTCAGCCACGCAATCAAGCTGCTTCCCGGCGATGAACCCGAGAAGGAGTCGTTGGACGCGGCGTATGAATGGACAGGGATCATGGGGTACTCGCGTGACGGCCATCCGTTCGTCGGGCGCGTCCCGGGGGCGATTCTAGCCGAGTCAGATGCAGAAGACGCCGCCGAGGGTCTGTGGATCAGCGCCGCCTTCACCGGACATGGCATGCCGGTGGCGCCGCGGTGCGGCATTGCCGTCGCCGAAATGATACTCGGGAAACAAGGCGGCGTGAAGGTGCCGGCGGCATGGATCCCGAGCGAGGAACGGATCTCGCGGGCACGGTCGATGGAGCTACCGAGGACACTCGAGGATATGCTCAACTCGCTACCTTCCGAGGAATGAGTGCCTGAACTGCGGAATCTTCTGCTATGCTTTTTTTTCTTTCTTTTCTTGGTGTGGGATGGGTGCTCTGCATGATAACGAGCCGTAATTATACATACCTCATACGAGATAGGTGTATACGGACAATTTCGGGCCTGGCGTACCTTTAAACAGCGGCAATACTAGGATTGAAGAGGTGCAAGATGTTTATATACTAGATAATAGCTACCTCAACTTCGCTTCTTATACACAACATCCGTTATGCTTCTAGCAGACTAACCAGTGAATCACTTAGGCGTCCGGGAGTCAAACATATCCTAGGCGATACCGGTCTCCGACTGTAAAAATGATGGCAACTAGTACCTTGAAAGGCACACCAGGACGTACGGATTGCTTTTGGTCAGGTAGAAGACCAGGAGACCGACCTGTTACTTATTCCTATCTATAAGAGGAAGAAAAACAAGACAGGCAATCAAGTCTCCGTGGGTCCTACTGACGTAAATCTGGTCTTCGCCGCTGAACAAGGGAGAGTAGAAGTGGTAGCGTCAAAGTATTATAGCATCCAAAATGATAACCATGTACGTGGCTGTGACGATGAATATGGCCGAAACGTCATCAACGCACAGCATTGACTATATATACACGGTGTTTGGCGATCGACTCGTAAGCTATACAAGAACTGTATTCCGAAGAAGCTTACTTCTGATCTAACTATCGAAGTTTCTTCGACGCCCTGCTAATGAAACAGCCGACGAAATAAAAATCTCTACATGTCTTTCTAGGATGAGTATAGTAGACTGACTATGTAGGATTAGGCTCCTGATCACCAAGCAACGTTTTCGTACGAAGGCTTTATTCATGCCTCCAGATTAGCGACGTGGTGGCTTGGGGGCCTCACTTATAAGACGATAAGATAAGGTAAACGGAGCCGTTACAAGGCTTTCGTCACAACATCCGGCTTTGTTGTCCACATTGCAGGCATGCGCACCGCTACGTAACCCTTGGCTGACTCTTTGTTTTTCGTACTAGGCAAGGCTGTTGTTGCCCTAGCGTGCGGATGGGGACCGTGACCTACGCCGCGGATACTTAATTTACTCGTGTCAAACCCCATCTATATTGCCGGACTGCTCTGATGCTGCACCCTGAGCTGCCTTGGGTGGTTTGTTCTGTTTAGCTCGTAAAGCTGACTGGGGCGTGGTCGTTTGCCCTTTGCTGTTCCATTGCTCTAGCATTGCCTTCACCTGTGAAGCCCAGACGCTTTCGCCTTTAGCTAGGTCCGAGAACTCCAGGCAGTTAGAGCCACCTAGAACAAAGTCTCCTTGTCGACTCCTACAAAGTTCAGCCATCATAGCGGAGGAAGAAACTTTAACCCCTAGATCATGACAGAAGCTTCGTACGTAAAACCCCGAGGTAACCGTCAATCTGATCTTTGCTGCAGGAGGGCCTTTGTCGTCCCAAGGGGACGTACTCGCATCAGGAGCCTCGGGTATAAGGTTCGATCCTTTACCTGGTTTGGGGGCCGCGGGCGGCATTTCTCCTAACGCCCCAGACATCATTGGGGTGTCCTTTTGACTGTTCGCTTTTTTCCGTTTATTGAGCCGGTCATATACGAGAGCATCGACATTCTCATCCGCCTTTCTCTTGAAACTCTCGTGCTCTTTCCGCGCTTTTGTGTCCGCTTCCTCCTCTTCGGGAGTGAGTTTTTTTGACGTCATCTGATCCTTCTCCACCTTCCATACCTGCTCAGCAAAGCCTCGCTCAAAATTTGTAGCTTCCTCCGCCGGCCACCGATGTGAGTGTGTGCCAGGCTCATACCATTCCAACAGTTCCAATTCAGAGACCTCAACTTCTCTCGTCGCAATCTCTCGCGGGATAGGTTTACCCTCGCGCGCATATTCGTAAAGCGGTTTCCCCTCCATTTTCAGGGCAGAATAGAGGGGAGGCATCTGCTGGTATTTCCCGCGAAAGGATTTGAGGGCGTCCTCAACCATAGGGCGCGTAATATGATCGTAGGCCGTCTTCTTCAATATCTTGCCGACCCGATCATATGTATCGGTACTAGCGCCAAACAAAACCACAGTCTCGTAAGTCTTGGTGCAATCGAGGAATGCCTGTAAGGACTTCGTTCCCTTTCCAACGCCAAGAATAAGTACTCCAGTGGCTAGAGGGTCGAGGGTGCCTCCATGGCCCATCTTGACTCGGATATCATTCTTGCCAGATTTACCGCGGCGCTTTTTCTTATTGTTAGATTCCAGGGACCTGTCTGTGATCTGCTGGTCGATAGCCGGCTTGAAGAGGGCAGAGGGGTTGAAATGGTGTTGGCAGTCGCGAATCACTTGGGCGGAGCTCATGCCGACTGGCTTATTGATGCCTATAACAAGTTCTCGACGTTAGCCAGACGACTATGTTTATATAGACGGCGTTAGAGGAGATGAAATTACCGAAAACACCGTCCAAGAGGGCTGAGGAGGCAGAGCCAGATGCCGCCATTCTGAATAGTCTAGCGCTTTTCATCCGAGGAGGGGTATCGCAGCTTTGGAGGGGGGGAAGAATTGACTAGGAAGTAAGTGATGTTGTGTATGGAGGGCACTCAAAAGCAAATATGCATGCACTCTAATTATCTATATTAGGATATAGCCAATGGCACAGAGGTAAAGTAAGGGGGAGAATGAGTGTACATAAGAAGTGAGTAAAAAAGTTGAGAATGATACCTAGGTAAGATCTCTTTACCGTAGGGGAAGGAAAAAAAAAAAAAAAAAAAAAAAAGAGGCATTGTAGTCTTAGCCGGTACGCATGTACCTTCATAGTAAAAATGCGGCTGCAAAAAGTACGCTAGCTCGGCTAGGTACTTATAGGTAGGCGGGCAGACTAAAAATCTACGCGTAACTATTGTTGGTTGGTCTGGCCTGTAAGAGAAGTTGCCGGTCATACTACCTAGGTTAGGTACCTTGGGTAGACACCCCGCCAGCCGACCAATGGGACAAATGAGTTTTTCGCGTCACTGTTGCGCGCTAGAATATCTATAGTACTATAATTAAGTACCTACCTAAGTAGATGTATCCCTGTATGCCCGCCCGGTCCACTAGTAGATACTGGTAGATAGGTACCTACTGGGTACCTGATAGTAGTTTAAGTGAGTCGCGTGTCTCCGATGGGACCTCTCCATGTAAGAAGGTACGGAGTACTGTGCTGTGCCTACCTACGATGACCGCATTCACCAATCAACCAGTACCTCTCTCTCTCACTTAACCTAGGTAATCCATACCTATGTTTGCATGTTTGCATGCTACGCTTCTCTTTGCGCACCCACTCCCCATACATTTCTCTCAACTCGACTCTATCGTCCTGATTATAGATTAGGATTAGGACTGGTTTTTATAGTATCATTGCCTCTCAGCTCTACTTTCTATCTCTAACCGCCCACATATTACGACTAGCCTACATCCGGCATCCTTACACTTGCTTCCATCTACGTCGCGAACCGTACACATACGATCTAGTGAATCGCATCCATCTCTGCCATCATGGCCAGACGTAAAAGGCGCGCCGCCAAGGTCTCGAAACGTTATCCCGAGTACGAAGAACCTGCCAAACACTACAAAGAGACCTCGATACTAAAACCCGTCAACCCCTCCACCCACCCCGACGATTGGCCCTGTTTCCTCCTCTCCGATGCCACCGTCCATTTTCCTAATGGAGTGATGACGAATATGCTTGAAGTTGATATTCTAGGTCCCTTTATCGTCCGCGGAAGGCTTGAGCTCGAGAAGGATAACGAGCGATACCGTACGTCCTCCTGGCCCTTGTTATATGTTAGCCACCAACTAATCTATTTGTATAGTCGTCGACCGCAGTTTGAAGACGAGCGACGCCCTTTGGATTCAGATTGAAAGCTCAAAATCCTTCTCCGTAGGCGCCAAAGACGACAGTTTAGCCGCACCCGTTGTTTGGGCCAGTGGTGAAGCAGGCTGGTTCGAGATTGTTTCCGCGCCGTGTTTCCAACGTTTTTGTGATGAGATGTTCCAAGCTGTCCGTTTGCATTACTCCCTCCTAGACCAGTATGAGGAAGCTCTCGGAAAGCTACAGAAGTCAAGAAAGAAGAAAAAGGCAACGTTGGTAGATGTCGCACTAGATTTAGATGAACTTCTCTTCCAGGTACGTCGCACTATTATATCGTTTTGGGGGATTATCTAAGCGCGGGAGGTGTGGGATCTGACGGTATTTCTAGTATGCCCTACGTGCCGGAGATGGCCTTACTCTTCCAGAGGCCTACGGGCAGTTCCACAAACATCACATTTTCCTTTTGTCGCACTTCCCAAGGGATACTGGTGTGTATAATTATCTGGCAGACAGGAACCCCGTTGGTTCTCCCTCCCCGTGTTCGCGTGTTCTAGGTTGACAAGATATCTAGGAAACGGTACGAATGCTAGGTCATAAAGGCACCAAACCTCTTCCAAGACGGAGACTCGGCAGCCCGCATGATCGTCCTCTAAAGGCCTACACCTATTCGCCCCGTGAGAAGTCTTCCCCGCCCGAGACTGCCGACGGAAGAAAGAAGGGCAAGGGACGGGCGAAGAGTAGTGTTCTTCGAACTACGCAAACTAGTGAGATGTCAGATGCGGAGGCTACCGCACCCAGGAAAAGTCATGAGGCTCACCAGTCGAGGGCTACAAGAATGAAGAAAAGATCGCCAGCAGAAATTTCTCACAAAGATGATGACATTATCATGATTGACACACCTACCAACCACCTTACTTCCTCGAAAACATCAGACGATGACCAGGAGGGACTTGGTGAAGACAATCCGACAATGCACTCTACTGCGGAGGGGGCGGCATCTTCGGGACATGTTTTAGTCGATGCTTTGGAAGACGTTAGGAAACATATGCTCCACCTCATCAGCGAAGGGAGGCAAAAAAAACCGTTGCATCAAGTAACAGCCAAGAGTTGGCAAACTAAGGTTTATTTGGAGTGCAATATCAAGAACTACAACTCGGTGGAAGAGATTTTTCAATACCACGCTCCAGATCTGGTGCAGCGTCTAGGCCCCGAATGGCATGAGACCCAAATCTATCAATGGGTCAAGGAAAATCAATCCAACCCACCAATACTCACCAATATTTCGGAAGCAGCAGTCAACCAGATCGTTAGGAGAGTGAAAAAGTCAGCACGAGCAGCCCACATAGAGAAGGTAGCAACTGGAAACTCGCAACCGGTAGTTAAGGAATATGCGGGCAAACAGACGCCCAAAAACCGCCGGAGTGGTAAGGCCGCCGGACTACGACCGTCTACAGGAAGCAAGAAACGCTTGCGACATGAAGCAGACTTTGAAGATGAAATGGACCTTGACGAAAATGGGTTACTGGGGAAGAAATCCAAAAGGTCGCATTATTTTACCGAAGAGGATGATGACGGCGATGATGATAACGACAATGACAGCATTGACGAGGGTGACATGGACAATTCTAGCGAGGGTAAACGACACGCAGAAAATGACACAATACCAATGTCCCAACTGGTCATTCGTGCCGAAAGATTACCGTCAACCCAACCGCGAGGCCCCAACCAGACGTGGATCTGCGAAGAACCCGATTGTGGTTATGTCGTACGAGCCGCACATGAAGAAAATGGCCAGAAACTTATCAGTGCTCACTATGAAGAGCACGAGAAAGAAGCCCAAGATGTGGCACATGAGGTGGCCTTGAACAGAGTCAATCTTGCTGTCCAGGAGGCCAGAGGACACTTGCCGATTAAGTATGCTTATTTCCCTCCCTATCTCATCCTGGTTCAGTATGATTAGAAAATACCATGGTGCCTTCACGGCCATGTAGAGCCTAGCCTAGTGGTTCAGGCGACTACAGCCACGCACCTTACGCGCTTGTCCAGCAGGGCCCTGTGTCTATCAGTAATGCGTTCCCTTGTACTTTCAGGTTGCACTGATCTTACAAACCCAACGCATCTCTCCACAGACATGCCAAAGCAAATTCCTACGCATGGCTCTATGGACTATCAGGTGCCACCCATCCGCGGGCGTAATCAGCATTCCCAATCTTCCTTCGCAATTTTGAACCCACCTATTAGATAAATCACATCTAACATATTCTACAGCCACCTTCTCGAAAAGATCCGCAACCTAGGTGAGAACTCAAAACGACGCGATGAGGTCCATTTGAATGGGCATGCGGTCCCAGAGCCGATCAAAAGAACTCTCCTCATTTGATTTGATTTGATGCCGTTGGTTCGTTACGCCCATGTTCGTAACGCCTACTTGAATTGGGAGATCCGCTCTAATTTCGCAGTCCGTCGCTTGATTGGAAGCGCTTGTCCAACAAGGCATGAAATCCCCAGCCAATTCCTAATATTCTTCCTATTGGTTCGCTCAATCTCTGCAGATTTCGTCAAATACATAGAGAAGAGAATGTATATAAATGTATGGTTTTAAGCAGGTTAGGGCATTCAGTCACGGTATAGCCCGGCAGGCATTGGTTGTTATCTCTAGGGGAGAACTCGGTTTCTGGCAAACTAGGATGGATGATACCCTGGCTTCATTTGCATGCGTTTTTCTTCCCAGTCTTTCCATAGTAAACTTTAAAGCAGCAACAAGCTGTTAGGATCACATACGCTGGTGTTTAAATCATTCGATCCTCTCCAGAATGGTACATGATAAATGAAAGTTTCCGAGATGTTTTGCCAACTATGACAAAAATGCGATTAAGAAATTAAACGTCTATTTTAGATATACCTATTAAAGCCACACAGCCTGTAGATTTATGATGATAAAGCCTCGTCAATAACCGCAATTCAAACTCTATATAGACCGAGTCTACATGAAAAGGAGCGAGATTCTGCCTGCAAGAGCGTTCATCGTAAAAGAAGTAGGATTAGGAAGTTCTATCTCCGGGTCGGTCAGTTTTCCCCGGGAAATTTAGTACACATCTCAGATGATATACCGGCAAGACTTATTCGAAGATATCCCCGGGCCCAGGCCACGGTGGGCAATGAAACGATTTGTCCACTTCGATATAGACCCAATGAATAGTAGGTACCCTAATCATCAACCATCCACAATAGCCAGACCACTTAACACTACCCGGCCTCCACAACCAATATCGATGTGAACACGAAAGACAACGAGCATAGACTCGTCCCGAGACTGAAGGTGAGCTAATCGGCCTATTACGATTGACAGTTCGTGGCAAATGGAACGCCGAGGTTAACAGCCGGACTTATAGCTCGGTGATTTCGGCATCGCCGAAGAGACAAAACCGAGGAAGACAAAGTGAGCTAGGCGGCCAATGTGACACCAACACGGATAACTTATGGAGTGATAGTGCCTATTATGTTAAACGTTGAGGTACAGGGAAATTCGGGTACTTGGCACCTGTAGGCTTCTATTTCATGCGTCGGCCCTGCTTCAAAAGCAGGTCGCAGCAGGACTTACTCTCTGGTTAGGAGCAATTCGGTCCTGACGGGGACTATGTACGGAAACAAGATAGCTCGGTCGTCGATACAGACGGCCCCGAAGTCTCCGAGCGGCCCATCGCCGGAAATTACGGCTCTGCCATGGATGTATGGGGAATTGCTATTCTAAGTGTTTTGTAGGTACGATCGCAGCGACCGGAATTCTAAACGCTTTCTTTTTTTCGCACAGACAATGTAGCAAGCCATAACCTACATGTAAGCCCCGTTTCCTCCGCAGCCGCAAACACGGACAGGCCCGCACAGGGACCTACCCTATAACTACTGTGCACGGCTTCTAACCGAGGACATTTTTGGTGTTTTTGACCTAGAGCTCAGAGTAATTATCGCTCGCTGCATGGCATATGACCCGAGGCCGCGTCCGTCGTTGAGAGTGCTTCTTCAGGGTGCTCAGGCAGGCATCAACAAGAACTTTCCCAGCGAAACAGACCAGTTTATAAGGAGTTGGGTTCAAGCCCATATTTACAACCCATAGGGTTCACATTTGAGTGGATGGAGCGGTTGTGTGTGATTAGATGTCCATTTTTGACAGTAAGTTCTGATGGCCACCTGATCAACTTCATGATGTGATCGGTAGGAATGGGAGTGGATTATCTTTCTTTACGGTTGGAGTGTTGCCAGAGAAAGTGTCTAACCTTCTCCTCATGGGCTAAGGAGTACTTAAAATTCCCCCCTGTAGGAGAAGAGGGGCTCGACAAAAATGTAGTTATTAAATACCTACGATGTGGCTATGGTTATATAGCGTAAACTTTTCATAACCTTCCGCTTAGATAGCCAGATGGAAAAGTCGAATTGGAAGGGGTATATTAGATAAATCCTAGGAAATGTATATAACAGCTTAACACATCTATAGAACTAAGCTATGCTTAATAATGAAAGTCGGTAGCGCGAGACTCTGCCTATTAGCATGGTCGAGCGACACTAGAGAAGTAGATATATCCGAGAGAAGGCATGCCTGCCGGCCCTATCCTCGGGTAAACGGCACGCTCTAAAAACAGACAAATTAGATCTATTTTTACTGAACCTGGACGCCGGTGGCCTTTTCGGCATCACTGTTAGACACCTGCTCCAAGTGGGAGTGAGGTATGTGGGCCTTGTGTTCATCGGTCTGGTCGTAGGCGATGAGCAGCTCGCCATCCTTGCCGTAGCGTCGGGGCTCCTCCTTGGCCACGCGCACGACGTCGAAGTAGCCCCTGATGCCGTGTGCCTTGTGGAAGATTGTGTCCATTTCTTCGAGCGACCGGTACGCCGTCTCGGGGAAGAAGAAGTACACGGAGGGAACCATGAAGGCATTGATGACGGCGAAGATGATGTACGTCTGGTAGCCAATGTTGTTGAAGGCAATGGGGGTAATAACTAAAAATACTCAGTTAACCGACTTGTTCTATGGGCGCAAAATCGAGAGGCGTTCTACTTACTGACGACGATGAAGTTGAAGATCCAGTTTGCCGAAGTGGATAGGGCGTTGGCAGGAGCTCGGATCTTCAGAGGCACGATCTCGGCAGGGTAGAGCCAGGTCATGCCTAGCCAGCCAACGGCGAAGAAGGTGTTGAAGATGAATAACAAAGCGATGACGGCAATAGACGGCCCCTTGGGCGGGTTATCTCCTCCAGTCAGCGAAGCAGCGCCGGCAAGGGCCGCCATGGTCGCAGCTTGGCCAGCAGCGCCGAATATCATGAGCTTACGGCGGCCAACGCGATCGACGAGATAGACAGCGGGCCATGAAGCAATGAAGTACTCTGTACCGTTTAGAGCGGCAAGTAGTCGGGAAAGGAAACCGCCTAGGTTTAGCCCGGAATAGATAACCGCAGCGTAGTAGGTAATGAGGTTGATACCGGAGATCTGTTGGAAGACCTGGTTGACATAAGCGAGCAAAGTTCGGTGGAATTCTCTGCGTTAAAGTCAGTCTCTACTTGCATCCGGCACGAGGGAAACAAGAATGCTACTAACCTGTCGTTGGTCATCTTGAACAGATCCGAGAATTTGCCCTTAGACATCTCTAGGACGGTTTCCTTGATAGCTAAGAATTCGTTCTCGACTATCTTATCATCAGTGCTGGTATCAGCCAGCGCAGCGAGGACCTCACGGGCCTCTTGATCGCGATTCTTCAGAATCAACCAACGCGGCGATTCAGGGAGGTTCCAGATGAAAGCCAATATGAAGAAACAGAAAGCAAGTTGGAAGGCGAGAGGGAACCGCCATGCGACGCTACCGGGCGCAAAACTGAAACCAAGATCAATCCAGTACGAGAGCGTGATTCCACCTGTGATAAGTGCACCTTCAATCATAACGAGTTTGCCTCTCTTATGCGATCGCGATGTCTCAGATTGCCAGGTGGGGACCGTAGAAGTATTACCGCCGTTTCCAAGGCCGGTGATGATACGGCCGACGATGAGATGGGGGAGAGTGCTTGCAGAAGCCTGAAGGATGGCACCAATAACCATGATGCTGGTGCCCAACATGATCATGCGCTTACGACCAAGTCGGTCGGAGATGAAAATACTAATGATGGCACCGAGGAAGCATCCCAGGTTGTAACTGGCGACGGTGATACCTTGATTTGTGGATCGCTGCGACTTGAGCGCCGCATTCCCCGCGATGGCCACGTCGTCGGGGTCGATTTCGGGGAAAATACTGAGGAACTGAGGCATCGTTAAGATACCACCAGTGACACCCTGGTCTGCCACGCCCAATTAGCCCCCGTGATGTCAATTCTTCCATCGCATTTCCGAGCGGCCTGGACGGAGGAGTGAGTAAGTGAGTGAAATGACCTGCTGCTTACCATAACCGAAAAGTAAGAAATCGCAACCAGCGACAAGGCCCACGGCATAGTTGAGGGCACTGCCTCGTAGGCCGAAGAATGGTTTGCCCATTTTGTCTGGTCACAGCGGTCTACGCCCGCACCGTCTTTCCGCGATGGGAATGATGAATGTTACCGGGAGCTAGCCGTCTTCTAAGACCTTCTAGAACGACGAAAGTAAGGAGCGAATGCACAGAACAGATTCCGGCCAGCCTACATACATACGAGTGCAGCGAGCTTCGCAGTCCGGGATCAGCGGGTCGCTGACGGCTCTTATATACGCTTGCCCAAGACCTCAAGCCGTTGATACCGGAGTGCCGATCTCTTCTCGTAACGCGATCCCCTCGCGACGATGGACTGAGGCAAGACGTAGTGTGGTGGAGACAGAGCGTGAACAGGAAACCCGCTGGCCGGACGCTGGTCCATTTGGGTGGCCAAACCAGGCCAGACAGCCTGACGACCATCTCAGCATCTCCACTGGCATGCGCATAATCCTTGACTACACGAGTCTAAGCGTATACTAGTCTACCGTACACGGCGAATTTTGAATACCTAGGTTAAAGCTCAACGACCATACTATAGATATATCCCGCTGTAATGAAACCTTGTTTTGATTTCGGTGTTTTTTTTGGTTTTTTTTTTTTACAATTATTTTACTCTTATTTTGTCCTTATGTGGTGTAGTGTAGTTACAGTTCATCCCCAAAAAGACCATACATAAGGGGGGACGGTTCAATATGCGGTGAAGACGGGCAGTTCGGCGTCGTCTGATAAAAACGTAATGTTAGAATTGCATGTGTGGCGAGTTGCTATAAGCATGTGCTATAAGACATGGAGAAGCCTACCTAGGTACTTAGCGTATAACTAGAGCAGTCTGACTAGAGTGCCGAAACAAATGAAATCCTCGGTGATCGAGGGGATATCCCTGCTTCTGATGGAATCGCTCGATTAGGCACAGCATACCCCGGAAGAAGACAGTACTAAATTCTGCAAGTGGTTAAACAAGATAATAGCAGACAGGCGCCTCCAGTTCAGTCCAGGCTACCTAGTTAGTTATGGTATACTAGTGTCACTTGAACGAAGGCGCCCTGGAGGATGCAGGTTCACCTTGGCCTGCATAGCGTGCCTAATCACCATTGTATAAAGATCCTCATTATATGCTGGAATGGTCGCTAAGATGTCCGGCCTCGAGATCTTGTGGGTGGTTCATCTCCCCCAGTGGTGTGTCCCCGGATTCTGCCCAGATTCTCCCAGATTCCTGCCTTTCCCCCGCAAGAATGCCCGCGTTTTCGCCCGCGATACACTAAGGGCCCCCCTGTCCCCAAAATTTATTTTACTACTAGTAGTAGACGATGAAAATTGTGGTCTGCCGGTTTGCCTGATTCGGAAACCCGTCCACATTGCCCCTGACGTAAACGACAAGAGGTAGCGTGCTTGGCATGCGGCACGAAATTCTCGCCTCGGATACTCCCACTTGGCTTTTGGCTATTCGCACTTGGCTTTAAACCTAATATGGCAGATTTTCCGACATCGCTCCACATCTTTTCCAAATTAGGAAAGGTCATGCGTATACTAGCTTAATTTAGACAGATTAAAAATATTACTATAGCTATAGCGCCTCTAACTACTAAAACCACTATAAATATAGCGCCTTTAACTACTAGCACTGCTATAATTACAGCGCTTTTAATTACTAACACTGCTACAACTTATAGATTAGCAATTTTATTTAGCTGCTTAAACCTGTAGGTACTACCAAGTTCAAAAGTATATCTATAGTTAGATAAATCTGTTGATACTTTTATTTTAGTGGTAATCTCTGCTAATATAGTGTACCTACAGATACTGACAGCTCTAGCCATTCATCTAACTCTGTTATCTAGAAAAACCCTATTTGTTATACAAAACAGGTTAGATTGGGACATATATGGGGCGACTTCCGGTTTAGGTTTAAAGCCAAGTGCGAATAGCCAAAAGCCAAGTGGGAGTAACCGAGGCGGAAATTCTTGGTTCTTAAAATATCGACTTGCAACGGTCGGTTTCTTTTCTACGGAGTGTCAAGGCGTGGACTCTTCTGCCATAAGAAATCATCGCTCATAGATAGTGTGGTCGAGAGGGCCGGAAGAGGGCTTCTTAGGGGGCTAGGGTTTACCTGAATTGTCTCCTTCGGCACACCATGTAACCCTACCTCCCCAAGAGTCGGCATCGGAGAGAG
>BDMC01000024.1:540700-710853 GCA_002003505.1 Xylariales sp. No.14919 | reverse complement strand
CCTTATTTCTAGCGACCCTACCCGGCTCTTACATTCTCTGGCGATGTACCACGTCACGGGATACCAGGGTCGAGTTTCAACTTCTCCTATCGGGATATTATCTATTTTCCACGCTAACCGGTGAATTTACACTAGGTTGTCGGGACTCTCGGTCTAGCTATTGTCAAGATAGTCGTTCTCCTTTACTACCGAAGAATATTCTCCGTTAGAGGGTTCCGTGTGGTGAATAACATCTATCTCGCGGTAGTGGGCGCGTGGGGAATCGCGTTCACACTCGTGCTCATCTTCCAATGCAATCCGATCTCAACCCTGTGGGATAAATTCGAATTCGAATATGGGCCGTATTGTATACAAACCCTATCTTTCTACCTAGCCTTGGCCATCAGCGATTTGATCATTGACGTCGCTATCTTTGCTTTGCCGATTCCGTTTATCTGGAGGCTTCAACTCCCCTGGAACCAAAAGCTTGGTGTTGCCGGAATTCTTCTGTTAGGATCCATGTAAGCACAAGTCGGTGATCCTCTTGGGGAGATGGTTGCTTACGCCAGTATAGAGTCGTCGTTTTCGGCATCGTACGCACAATCGTCTTCCAATTCGTCATAGAATTCATTATGACCGAGCCAGAAATCTATAGCGCCGACATCTTGTGGTACCATCCCGGTACGCTCTTTTGGCATCTAGCAGAGAATGTTCTTGCTCTCGTATGCTGCTGTCTTCCTTGCTATGCACCACTATTCCGAGACTCTCTACAAAACAAGTCGAGGGCCACGTATCCAGATCGAAGCGGCAGCAATACGAATACCAGGGGCTACGATAATTTGAGTGGGCGCATTTGCAGCCTCGAAGACGAAGAGCAATTGACCAATGGGAGAGCAGGCGTGGCTTCGAGGGAAGAGGAGTATTCCATGTCAAATTTACACAAATGATAGGGAAAAACGTTAAGACTACGGTTTCTAATATACTTTGAATTCTTGATGCCATATTCGCCCCTCAGATGGGTATACCTTCATGAAACCCACCCGAGTACCATAGCACATAGGCATATTGTAAGCTAACAATCCTAGTCGTGGGCCGACGCCTCTCAAGACACCATAGCCACCTAATTGGGCGTTCTTACGCATATTTAATCACATACTAATATATTTATAACCCCTATTCCGAAATCCGTCTGCTGTTCCAGCAAGAACCTCGGCTCCTCGGTGCCGTTCCGGTGGAACGCCGTCCTGATATAAGTAGGCACGGATTACATGAGGTTGGCGGGAGAGGAGACGGTAAAACCAGGCCACCGGCCCTAGGGTCCGCCTAGATCCGGCTGGTCCGCAGAAACTTGACGATTGAATACCTACCTATCCACTGATCTCCCAGATGTCCTTCTCGGGGCTCTCCTCCTGCGTGGCACCAACCATCTCTACTTCTAACAACGACATGGCGCTTCCAAAGGGCGCTATAACCTGCCGCAGCCGCAGCCCTTCATCCGCCGCCAGAAGCAGCGCGTTCCACTGGTCGAGGTCCCTCTCGTGGCTGTTGAAGTCGCGCTTGCCCGGTCCGTATAGATCCCTGAACCCGCTTGGGGTCCTAACAGCTTATCTCCTGTATATAGCCCGAAACGCGACAGGGGAATACAGCTACTTACTCTATGGGATCCTTTGGGGGATCCTTTGGGGATTTGCTGCGATGCACGTGGCCGCCTAGACTTGGAACGGTCTCCATTTACAGTCCTGTTGGTTGACGTGGACCGCACAATATTCCGCGCGTACCGGTATTCATATCTTGATTATGTATTCATGTTGTAAAGAGCGTCTTCCTAAGTAGTATCTTGACGTCCACTCCATCTGAGACATAACGATGAATTCACGTACCTGTTTCTTGCTGTTCGAAGGATATCAAAGACAAATCAGATAGACATATTTACAAGCAGCAAGTCATTATCATTACGCCGGATTACGTGAGTATCTCTCACTGCGATGGCTCAGGAAGACTCTCATGCAATAAAGACAGGCCCGATCTCGCCATCTTGAAGACGTCCTCATACTCAGTCCGAAGCCAGGCACCCAAACTCGCGATCAAAGCTGCATCCCCCAGGCAAGCTCCCAGCCCCTCACCCATAGGACAAGAATCACTAACCCGCAATTCGGATTTTGCAATAGAAATGAACCTCTCAATCAGGCCGCCAACCTTCCCGAGCTCGTTCAGAAGAAGGCAGTTGGTTAGTGCAGTCTGTAGGTTCCGGTCGTCGGTCTGAAAGTTCCCGACCGTGACAGGCATCGCAAGCACCGAGACACCACTGCGTTTGTCGTCGGCGGTCTCTGCAACGCCGGCCTTGGGCACGATGCTGTCCGAGGATACTGACGTTGGCTCTTGGACGGCTAGCACAGGCGGGACCGACGACAGAGATGACGCTCCAACCGCAGCCGCGCTCCAGGTGGCCTGCCGGTACCACAGCAGCATGCGTGACACGATGGAAGCATATAGCAGGGCCATGTGCGGCGAGCGGGCGCAAGGACACTTGAGGAGTAGTTCCAGGCGCCCGACGACATCGCGGTTGCGTGTCAGGACGGAGCCTAGGTCCAGTGTGCGTGCCAGTACGCCGTCGGGAATGGGAGTGGAAGGGTTAGCGCAGTACAGCACGCGCATGATGGCCTTGGACTCTTGAGCGCAGCTGTGTCGCGATGCCGTCGCATCTGTGGCCGCGCTCGGCGTGCCACTACTTTCGACCGGCTTTCGCGTTGCCGTAGGGCCGCATCGCCAAGTCAGCCCCGTCGTACCCTGGTCAGACCGGCTGGGCGTGAGAGCGCCTATGTCGCCGAGGCCATCGTACGGAAACTGGGCTTGGAAGCCTAGGTTAGACGCGGAGAAGTCGGGGTTAGTCGCCGGGGCACCCTCGGCTAGGTGGAATATGAGGTCAACGTTTGTCCCCGTCGTGTCGGGCTCGCCAGGCGACGCAATAGGGGGTCGTCTTCGCGGAGGCTTCCCGCTCTTTCTAGACACCCCGTACACACATTTGACGCCCTGAGAGATGCAGCGTAAGCAGGCCGGCCGGGTGCGATCGCACTTGGTCTTAAGCCTAGCATGTTAGTCGCTCCCCATCTGAATCAGAGATTAAGGTTGATCTCGAACCTTTGCTTGGCCACAGGCGTCACAACTGGACCGGAGCTTGAAATGGGGGCCTGGAGCTCGTGGCTGGGACGCGACCGACTCGTGCTGGTACGCAAACAGGTCTGAATCCAGTTGGAGGTGCCCCTCATTGGAATTGCCCTCGGAAGCCCAGATGCCGGCGAACACGTCTGCATCCTCCATGGCATGTGGTCGCATAACAGAGCGTTGATCCTGAGGACGGTTGTTAATTGTAAATCGACTTTGAGCCGCGCGATTGTTACGATGGGGGGAGAGGATTACGAATTGACGCCACATTTACGTGCGGCTGGGTACTTGGGTTACAGCGTACACTCAGCCCCTCTACCTAGCAGCCAACAGATACTTCTTTGCGTAGCCGGGGTGGCAGATCAAAGTGGCCATGCGGCACGCAAAAGTCCGCGGGTGCCAACAACAAGTATAGAAAACGGCAGCGAAGAGTGTTAGTTGCAGGCTGGTCGTCCAGACCGCAGACTAAACCCAATCTGGTGAATACACAGAGGTTATCTAAAAGCCTCAATATATATATATTTGGTTAGTTATATATAACATGTAGATAAATTAGCGGTGGAAGGGATCGGACTGTATGTTGGCGACCATTCATATTTATAGGTACTTTTCCTGTCCCAGTAGGCTGCTAGCAGCAGCCGGTCCAGGAAGCTGATTGCTCAATTCAACGAGAAATTAACGCCGAACCAACGTCTAACTTCATAAGTCTACGTTCATGAGGTGGCTCTAACTGCTACATTACTTGAATATAATGAACTTGATCAACGTGGGCTGGTATGTACTTCACCATTTTAACGGCCTGGCGAGCCTAACCGCGGGACAGGTAATTTGACCCAAGGTGGCAACACTAGCCACAATGTCCTACGGTAGCCCCGAACCGTTGGCTCCAATGGCTAAAACATACCTACAGAACGACGTAGCCTCACAGATGGTAAGCGGAATATACCAATCCCCAGAGGATCTCCACGGGATCCCCGGAGGATGCAGTGCAGAGCAGCTCACAGCTCACCTCAGCCACGGCCAAGCCATTGCACGGTGAACTCCCCGTGAGAGTTGGGGGGGCGCACTGCAAAGGTTAGGCCGAGTTATCGGGTCTCACCGATGTCTGGCCTAGAAGATCACTTTTCTAGTACTAGGGGCGTTCCACGTGCTTTACGGAGTGGGATGCCCGCCGAACACCTCTTGCGCCCCGCGACGCGAGAGAGACCACCTCCAAGCCGGATATTGTAACTAGGCCGGAACATCCGGGTTTGCAGCGTAGTCTCGTCCGTAGGCTAAGTGTGTGCCTGCTACCGATGGCCGTTGTAGTGCGTTTATAAGAACCATATCGTGCCTCGCCCGTCATAATGACAAAAAACGGCTACCGACACTTATGACCCCAAACTAGCAATAATTATCTCCATTCTCTTCAAGATGGGTCACCAGAAGATGCTGTATCTGTTCGGGGACCAAACCTTTGACGTGGAGCCGCATATGCCCAAATTACTAGATGCGGGAAACACTAGCGTGGTGCTGAGAAACTTCCTCGACAGTGTGTACGACGTGTTACGCCTGCATATCTTTCAGCTTCCTGTGAACGTGCGTGGGGAGCTTCCTAGATTCACAGGTATAGAAGATGTGATGCTTTGGAAGCAGCCCAAGGAGCGCAGCCGTTGTGTACCGTTGGACATGGCTATGACCTGTTTATACCAACTAGGGTCGTTCATCATTAGGTAAAGTTCACAATAAGAAGCGTGTAGAATCTCTATGGGCTAATGCCGTCGATCAAGTCAAACGGGAAAAGAATATCCCAAATCCGGCGAGACGTGTATTCTTGGACTTTGCACCGGCGCTCTGGCTGCCGTGACGATCGGCGGCAGCAGGAGCCTTGATGAGCTAGTCCCAAGGGCTGTTGAAGCTGTTGCCATCGCATTTTCTGTAGGCTCATGCGTATACGATATGAAGACACGCCTTTTGGTATCAGAGGAGATGTCTCGGCCGTGGTCAATTATGGTGGCTGGGCCATTGGCTTCTCCGGCGGTATGCAAGTTTTGCGAAGAGAGTACACTACCGGTAACCGCACGACCATTCATCAGTGTGTATACGCCTAGCGGTTTGGCTGTGAGCGGCCCGCCAAGTTCACTCGATGAACTCACTTCATCGCTGCACTTCCAGGGTCTGAAGCACAAGGCTAAGGCCGTTTATGCTCCTTATCATGCACCGCATCTATATTCGGCCGCAGACATAGAAGATCTAATAGCGCCCTTCGAGACAGCCAACTGGTTGCACACCCTCACTCCAATTCCTATCATGTCAAGCAATGGGAAGTGGGTTGAGGGGTCGAGTTTCAAGGACCTCCTTACGGTAGCACTGGAAAGCATCCTCCTCGAGCCCATTGACTGGAATGGCATCCTTGACGGGGTACGAACTAGTATTGGGCAGTTAGGAGAAGTTCCCGACTGGAAGGTCGAATCGTTCGGGTCTCGAGCTGACCAGCTTATCTACATGGCACTGAAGCAGCCAGCTGCGCTTGGCCGGTCGTTGACGCCCCGACCGTCGGCTGAGAGACTCTCGTCTGACCCAGGGAACGTTTCGAAGCGTGCAAGTTAGGCCCGGCCCAAAATTGCTATCATTGGGATGTCTGGAAGATTTCCAGGCGGGGCCGATGATATCGGGGCATTCTGGGACTTGCTTAGACAGGGACTGGATGTCCACGAGCAAGTTCCTCCTATGCGCTGGTCCAAGGCACATGTTGATGAGACGGGGGCTCGCAAGAATACCAGCGCAACGCCTTTCGGCTGTTGGCTGAGTGACCCGGCTGCGTTCGACGCCCGCTTCTTCAACATCTCACCGCGAGAGGCACCTCAGATCGACCCTGCGCAGCGAATTGCCCTGATGACAGCGTACGAAGCCTTAGAGCAGGCTGGTATTGTGCCAGATACTACGCCATCGACCAGGAGGGACCGAATAGGGGTCTTTTATGGAGTTACGAGTAACGACTGGATGGAGACCAACAGTGCCCAAGATATCGATACATACTTTATTCCTGGAGGCGGTCGAGCTTTTATTCCCGGCCGGATTAATTATTTCTTTAAATTTAGTGGTCCAAGTTACGCTGTCGATACGGCCTGCTCATCTAGCCTTTCAGCTATTCATGTAGCCATCAACTCGCTTTGGCAACGTGACATCGACATGGCAATCGCGGGCGGCAGTAACGTACTGACTAACCCGGACCTTACCGCCGGGTTGGATCGCGGCCACTTCTTATCTCGCACCGGTAATTGTAAGACGTTCGACGATTCAGCTGACGGACACTGCCGTGGTGAAGGAGCCGGCACTGTGGTTCTTAAGCGGCTTGAAGACGCCGTTTCCGAAAATGATCCCATCTTGGGCTTGATCCTCGGCGCATCGACAAACCACTCAGCCGAGGCCGAGAGCATCACAAGGCCACACACCGGTGCGCAGCGGGACATCTTCTCCAAAATTCTTCACGCAAGCGCGATTGACGCCAGTAGCGTGGGATATGTCGAGATGCATGGTACGGGGACGCAAGCAGGCGATGCCACCGAGATGTCCAGCGTTCTTGAAGTGTTCGCGCCCCGGGACCAACCCGCTCGTCATGACCCTATCTTTCTCGGCTCGGCTAAGTCTAACATTGGGCACGGCGGAGCGGCTTCCGGGGTGTCGAGTTTGATCAAGGTGTTGTTAATGATGAAGAACAATTTGATACCGCCACAGTACGTACTTCCGGGCTTTATTGCTTTGTATACAAGCCCCTCAGAAGCTGGCACTGTCAGTCTGGGCTCCTTTTAGGGGTACAGACGCTGGGCTAAACCCCGGATCCTGAAGACTTAGGGAAGAAGTGTATGCTAATTTGCAAATTCGTGTAGTATCGGTATTAAGACTAAGATAAACCACCAGTTCCCAACAGACCTGGAAGAGAGAAACGTCCACATTGCAAGAGAGGTAGTCCCGTGGCATGCTGGAGATTCATCGCCTAGGCGCGCATTCGTGAACAATTTCTCGGCCGCGGGAGGCAACTCAGCCCTCCTTCTGGAAGAGCCACCGGCGCTAGAACACGATACCGACTATCAGAGCGCCACCAGTGCCAACCTTATTGCCGTTTCAGCTAAGACGGCGGTCTCCCTCCAGGGTAATCTCTGGTTGCTAAAGGGGTTTCTGCTAGGGGGCTTTCTACAAAATGATAAGCAGGGAATTTCGGTGGGACAGCTCTCGTATACGACGACCGCACGGCGTATTCACCATCCGCACCGCGTCATGCTCGTCGGGTCCTCGGTCGACGAACTCCTCGCGCAGATCGAACTCGCCCTTCGTGATCGGGCAGGCATGACACGACCGAGGCGCAGGGCGCCCAAGATTGTTTTTGCATTCACTGGCCAGGGCGCGCAATTCCCTGGTATGGGCCGCCAAATGATGGAGGCGTTTGCGTTGTTCCGCACCGAGCTCCGCCAGCTCGACCACATCTCCCGTAGCCTTGGTTTCCCTTCCATCATGCCTGTATACATGGCCAAAGAGGTGAGGTCCCTGGATGAACTTGCCCCGGTGCAAGTCCAACTGGCTAGTGTCTGCATGCAAATCGCGCTGGCACGGCTTTGGGCTTCGTGGGGTATCGTGCCCGAGGCTGTTGTAGGTCACAGTCTGGGCGAATACGCGGCACTGAACGTCGCAGGTGTCTTGTGCGACTCGGACACCATCTATCTCGTGGGCACGCGGGCTACACTTCTTCAGGATCTTTGCGCTCGTGGGACGCACTCGATGCTAGTTGTTCGGGCTTCGACTGATACCATTGAAGCCACACTGAAGAACACTCCGCACCAGATCGCATGCATAAACTCACCTATCGAGACGGTCCTGGCTGGCCCGGACGACGAAGTATCTATTGCGAGAAGCATCCTCAGCAATGCTGGCATCAAGACGACCAAGCTCAAAGTTCCCTACGCATTCCATTCATCACAGGTCGATCCCATACTAGCGCCCTTCGAAAAGGCCGCTGCTTCTGCTCGCTACCTTCCTCCAAGGTGCCCAGTTTTGTGCCCACTTAACGGAATCCTCGTTACCACCGGGGGAACATTCGGGCCAGCCTATTTGAGTCGCCATTGCCGCGGACCTGTAAATATGCTTCAAGCTCTGCACTTGGCCCGCCAACATGACTTCATGGCAGACCAGTCCATTCTCCTCGAGGTTGGTCCCCATCCGGCCGTGTCGGGCATGGTCAAGGCGACCCTGGGCCCAAAGACGACTGTCGTTTCGGCATTGAACCGTGACTCGTCCCGGGACGTGCTCGCCGAGGCTTTGAGGGTAGTCTATCAGGCTGGTGCTGATATCGCATGGACGACATACCACGACGACTTCAAGGCCTCACAAAAGGTCGTCACCGACCTGCCAGCTTATAGCTGGGACTTGAAGTAGTACTGGCTCCAGTATGTTAATGATTGGTCGCTGCGCAAGGGGGATGCGCTCCCCGTTGCTCAAAAGCTCGTGCAGAAGAGAGAGCTCGAGAGCACCACGATCCACCGTCTCGTGGAGTCATCAATATCTGCAGACGGTGCAAAGGAAAAAATCATCTTCGAAGCGGACATGATGCGGGAGGATTTGAACCCTCTCATGAAAGGGCACATAGTCGACGGCATCCCGCTGTGCACACCGGCGGTATATACCGATATTGCCCTCACACTGGGCAGGTATCTTGTTGAACGCCGGCGAATCACTACATCGGAGGCGAGCGACAAGCAGGTTGACGTCGCAGATATGAGGATATTCAAAGCCCTCATTGCCAAGCCACGAGGTTCACAGTTGCTTCAAGGGCATACTGAGGTCGACTGGGCCAAGAATGAAGCCACAATGAAGTTCGTCAGTTTCGATGGTAAAGGAAAGACACAAGAACATGCCAAGTGCACCCTCCGGTTCACAGACCCCTCGATCCTCTTGGGCAAGTTGCAAGATAACTCGGTCCGGATCAAGGCACGCATGCAGGATCTCCGACGGGGCATCGCTAAAGAAACGGCTGCCCGTTTCAACAAGCCCATGGTTTATCGCATGCTCCGCCCACTCGCTCGGTTTCATGACGATTATCGCGCCATTGATGAGGTGGTCCTTGATAGCAGTAGCCTCGAGGCCTCCGCCTCCGTCAGTTTCGCCGGTATTCAAAAGAGTGGCCACTTTGCCCTACACCCTGCCATCATCGATGCTTTTACGCAGTCCTGTGGGTTCGCCATGAACTGCAACGATCATGCCGATTTAGACAAAGAGGTTTTCATGAACCACGGCTGGGGCAGCTTCCAGGTATTCGGAGACGTACATTTCGATCGGCCATATACTTCGTACACACGGATGGTTGAAGGCCAAGACAAACTCTGGCACGGGGATGTGGTTGTCTTCAACGGCGAGACAATCGTGGCTGCGTTTGAGAAGATTGCTATCCAGTGCGTTCCGAGACGAGCCCTTGGAGTGATCCTTTCTTTAGAGGCTGGTATAAAGTCTAGGAAGACCCTCCCTACCTCTACCGAAAAGTCATCAGCTTCTGTGAAGACCTCCAACACAATTGAAACCGTCCGCACCCGTGCCGAAAATGAAGCTCCTCCGGAAACGACCGCCCAGGGACCTATGCCTGGTGCTTCCAACATCTCAACTGCACTGAAAATCATTTCAGATGAGATTGGAGTTGCCTTGGCCGAACTCACAGATAACAGCGCCTTTACTGACTTCGGGGTCGACTCGCTGCTCGGATTAACTATCTCGGCGCGCTTCAGGGAGGAGCTGGACTTTGATCTTGAATTTGATGAGATGCTTATGACGTATCCAACGATTGGTAGCCTGATGAGCCATATCGAGTGCGTGGGAAAGCATGCTATCAGGGTTGAAGAGCAACACGAATCGTTGTCTATATCCTTACACTCATCAATACCTACTCTCAAGGCAACAGAAAAGTCAGCAGTTACTTCAGTCTCGGGTGAGGCCTTAACGGGCGGCAATCACGGTAGGGGTGTCGACTTCAACCGCGTCCTTAACATCGTCTCGGAGGAGAGTGGCATTCCTCGAGAAGAGTTGACCGATGACTCAAGCTTCATTGACACGGGCATTGACTCACTCTTGTCGCTCATGATCGCGAGCCGTTTCTGTGAGGAGCTCGAGCTGGAGATACCCCTGGATTCCATTTTTGTCAAATGCCCTACAGTTGCCGATCTCAAATCATTCTTGATGGGTCCGTCATCACCATCCTCGTCGCCTAGTTTAACGGCCTTCTCTGAGATCTAGGGCTTCACAGACGGGTCGGTGGTGCTGGGCGAGAAGGTCTTTAGTACGACCGTATAAGTACAGCCTATCGTTATCACCCCTCCATCGTCCGGGGCCAACTCGGGAACCGACGAACTCGAATCGTTGTCGTCCCCTCTGGCCGTGCCTCGAGCCACCTCACTCGTTCTGCAAGGAAATCCAAATACTGCCACCAAGACCCTCTTCCTCTTCCCCGACGGTTCCGGCTCCGCGTCCTCGTACGCGGCTATTCCCGCTCTGGGTGCCAATATATGCGTCGTGGCCCTTAACTCGCCATTTCTCAAGCAAGCTGACAGACTGCGCGCCGCCCGCCTCGATGATGTCATCATCGATGGCTACATCGCCGAAATCCGCCGTCGCCAGGCCCACGGGTTGTGCCATCTCGGTGGCTGGTCGGCCGGCGGCATCCTCGCCTACCGCGCCGCACAGATCCTTACCGACAACCAAGAAATGGTTCTCAGCCTGAGCCTGATCGGCTCGCCGCCCCCATTGAATGGCCTCGACCGCCTCCCGCCGCACTTCTACGAGTACTGCGAGGGCCTGCACCCATTTGGGCACAAGGGGTCTGCCGCCTGCGTGGCTCATCCCGCACTTCAACGCTACCATCGACCTGCTTCACGAGGACCGGGCTGCGCCTTTACGGCCGGTGCGGTTCTCCGACGGGCCGAAAGTGAGTATCATCTGGGCGACCGCCTGCATCGCCGATAACCCGCGTCTGCCGAAGTTGACCCCTCACCACGATGATACTGAGGGGATGAAGTTCTTGCTGAAGCGGCGGACGGATTTTGGGAGCAATGACTGGGAGGCCTTGTTCCCCACCGGGAGCATGACATCCTGATCGATGGGATTACGGGTGCTCATCATTTCTCAATGATCGTGAGTTTACGATTTCAGGCTGTGCTTTGTGCTTAAATTTCCGTCGTTCCGCATTAGTTGTCCTGCCGTTCCGCTGTTGCTCATACTGATCTCTCAATTACACATAGCGCGAGCCATATTCTAAGAAGTTGGCAGAATTCCTCATTGAGGCTGTAACATAAGTGAAATCGGATTATAATGGAATCCCGGGAGAATTTCCTATGTCGATTGTTTAGGTCGTATCAAGGACGAAGGGATATCGAGTATTATACAACGAAGCGTACTACTACTAAGCCATCCTCAGCTACGTTTGCAAACTCAATAGAGAAGCTACCTATAATTTTTGAAATAAAGAGCGGTTATGTGGTATATGCTAACTAGTAGAAGGCTCTGTAGACAGCCCCAAGCCCAAAGGAAGCGGGTGTTCGGTTTCCAAGAGATCTTACATCAATATATGGCCTCAAGACTCTTGGTGGACTATGTGCGCTTGCTGCCAAGACCCTTCATCTCATACCGTTCTAGCGCCAGGGATGCTTGCCATAAGTCGGCACGTTCGCACTGAGGCTCTCACGCTCGTTGGTCTCGTCCTCGATTCTACTTAGGATATAGTCAGGCCCGCGTGTAGCCATATTTCTAAGCGTCGTATTCGCAATAGCTAGGAAACCATTCTCCGAATTGGACCCTTTTCGTCTTTCTTGCCCTTCTTCCCCTTCTTGGCTAGGAAATGTCAACACAAGTGTGTACAGCATCATATGGAGCCTAATTAAATTTCTAAAAGGAGCAGGCAGTAGCAGTCGTGGGTACTGGCAGTTCATGGAGGCGCTTGTTGGACGTACATTGTTGGCACGGCACGGCTACCCTGACAACGATCAAGTTTATTCCGTTCAAAATGGGATTTCATAAAACAGGTATAAGAGCAGTCAATCATCATTATTCCCTCATTATAGATCTAGCTCGTTGATAGATGGGCCATGGGTCTGCAATCTAACTCCGTGAAGCGAGGCAACCGACTGCGCGCGGCCCGGCTTGACTCCCGAAGGCGAACATCATGGGCCAGGGGGGCATATGACACCTAGAATACGTGCTGACCTACTGCTTTTTGAAGGTGTCCCTCATGGCCTTGGGACTGTTGATCACAACCCAGGTGTACCAGCCGACCTTGATGTTGTAGACTTCGCCGTATTTGATAGGCCACTGACCGAGCATCCCAGCGGATATCCGGGGCAGGCTGATACCGATGAGCGGCCACGCAGTGGGAGCCCTACATCTTGTGCAGTCGATGGTTGCTTTTTAACCAGCTATAAAGAACAACAAGAGCTAACAAGTATAAAGGATGTTAACTTGTAAAAGGGGAAGGGGGCCTTGGAGTTCATGTCGATCGTACTAATGCCCTAATGTACGCGGGAGGTAGATCTCCCTGTTCGCGAGCAATGAGAGTAAGCCGGGCGGGCGGCTCAGCTGTGGCTGTGAGTGGGTGATTGGGTAGGTTAGGCCGATAAAAACTCACAGAGTCGCCAGTGGTTATGAAGTTCTCTCCAACGCTGAAATGCCAACCTTTTCTACCAACAATACCGGTTAATATGTACACACATCTCGGAAACTCTGCTTTCTCAATTATCTTAGTTTTGTATCTTAATCTGTACGCTCTGTGCCAAACCGTTCAGTGCCTGCTTGCCTCTCTCATCCCGTGATCCAACCCCGCACGCCGCGAACCCCCCAAATTGCGAAGAGCCTCAAGCTTCCTCATTTCCAATAGACGAAATTTCGTGATCTTCTTCCTATCCCTCTTCCGCATTGTATAATTAACGGATGATATTATGCGTCTATTACATCGTGAACATGCCACCGACGCAATTTGCTTGACCGCAGACCTTCACTCGAACATCCCCCCATATGCGATCCTTTCCCACAGATGGGGCTCCGATGAGGTCACCTTCCAAGAACTCCACGATGGTACCGGTCTGAGCAAGGATGGATATGACAAGATTCGCTTCTGTGGCGAGCAAGCCCAGCGCGATGGATTAAGCTATTTTTGGGTTGATACTTGTTGCATTGATAAGAAAAACGCTGTTGAGCTGCAAACAGCTATCACTAGCATGTTCCGTTGGTACCAGAATGCAAAGCGGTGCTATGTCTACCTCGATGACGTTTCTTATCCCGCATCCCAGTCTACAGAGCGTTTGGAAGAGCCTCCCGCAAAGAGGCAAAAGAATATGGACGCGACAGTCCCAACCGAGCCGCCCTGGCATTCTACATTTCGAAACAGCCGTTGGTTCACTCGCGGGTGGACGCTCCAGGAACTTCTAGCGCCAACGTCAGTCGATTTCTTCTCTAGAGAACATACGCTCCTTGGAAACAAGAGCTCCCTCGAGGGGGTCATTCGGGATATAACACATATTCCTGTCGAAGCGTTACGAAATTACCCCCTATCCGATTTTAGCGTGACGGACAGGTTTTCTTGGATGGAGCATCGCGAGACAACTCTCGATGAAGACAAGGCTTACGCAATGTTGGGTATATTCTCCGTCCACATTCCACTTAATTACGGCGAAGGGTCCGCAAAAGCATTTCGGCGACTACAATGGGAGGTCAGCCAGGCTACTAAGCCTCCACTGATACCAGTCGCTGAAGGGGCGACCTTCGATTCTCGAGCAGAGGAGCACAGCGCACGTTGCTATCCGGAAACACGGGTTGACCTTCTCAGTAATATCGCAAGCTGGGCAGTAGACCCAGACGGAAAACCCATATTTTGGCTGAACGGCGCTGCCGGTACCGGGAAATCTACAATCTCCCGCACCGTTGCCCAGCGCTTCAACGAACGTGGCCTTCTTGGCGCGACCTTCTTTTTTAAGAGGGGTGAGGCTGAGCGAGGGCACGCTGGTCGCCTATTCACTACTCTCGCAGCACAGCTCGCAGCGAAGATACCTCGCGTTGCACAGCAGATCCAGACGGCTTTAGATAACGACCCGAACGTCTGTAGTAAGGCGTTACCAGAGCAATTTAAGCAACTAATTCTAAATACCCTCGCTCATGTGCGCGGTCCGCAGACTCTTGTCATTGTTATTGATGGTCTTGACGAGTGTGACAAAGATGCAGACATTAGGGGCATCATCCATCTCTTATCCCAGGTCAGCGCGATGCCACACGTGCGTTTGAGGACGCTCTTGACGAGTCGGCCAGAACTACCCATTCGTCTAGGCTTTCGCAAAGTCCAAGGCGGTTATCAGGATCTAGTTCTCCACGAAATGCCACAGGAAATCGTTACGCACGATCTTCGTGTTTTCTTTGAGATAGAACTAACGAGAATCCATGAGGAGTACAACGATAGCAGTTTCGAGGACGTACAACTCCCGCCGGATTGGCCCAACCAGTATATTGATACTCTCGTCCGCAGGGCCTACCCACTCTTCATCATCGCCGCCACGATGTGCCGTTTCCTGGAGCCTGCTATATTCAATCCAGACGACCAGTTACAGAAGCTTCTACACTACCACGCGACAGGTCAAACCTCAGACCAGCTTAAGGACACGTATTTACCGGTCCTAAACCAGCTTATATCCGAACAAACTGATGTAAATAAGCAATGCCTACTTAAAGGATTCCGAGATATCGTTGGCACTATCGTACTTCTTGCCGAGCCTCTCTCCGCTCGGGCTCTGTCTGGAATTCTACAAATCTCTCTTCCCGCTATACAGAGCCAGCTTAAGCTTCTCCATTCAGTACTTGCTGTTCCTTCTACGTCGGATGGTCCCATCCGGACTTTCCATCTGTCTTTTCGCGATTTCCTTTCTGACCCATCGAGGCAGGATACCCACGAGTTCTGGATTGATGAACGATTGACCCACAAGAAGCTCGCAGCCCGATGTATTCAACTGTTGTCTGCGGATGAAATCCTTAAGAAAGATATTTGCAGCCTCTGTACTCCAGGAGTATCTCTGTCACAAGTCGATCGCCAAACTATAAATAGGTCCCTCCCTTCTGAGGTCCAGTATGCTTGCAGATACTGGGTTCATCATTTAGAATTTAGTGGTACGGCTGTACAAGACGACGATCCAGTCTATGCATTTCTACGGACGCACTTCCTTCATTGGCTTGAAGCATTATGTCTTATAGGAAGTATATATAGTAGCCTTAGTATGCTACAAGTGCTACGAGACCGCTGCCAAGTAAGGAGACACGCAAATACATGAAATTTAATACGTACTGATCTATCAAGCGTGGAACATGCATTGACAGCTTTCTCCATGACGCCGATCGATTCATCAGAAACTGCATCCACGTTATAGCACTGCACCCATTACAACTTTACTGCTCTGGCATATGTTTCGCTCCACAGAAAAGCGTGATCCGACGGCAGTTTCAGAAGGAGATGCCGGCTTGGATCGTCAAACCTCCATCCGTGCCAGACACTTGGAGTGCCCGCACCCAGATGCTCGAAGGCCATTGGGACAAAATTGAATCGATCGCTATATCGCCTGATGGTCTCTGGCTTGCATCAGGATCAAGAGACCGCACTATTAAGGTCTGGGATGTAGCAGTGGGGGCGTGCACACAGACGCTCGAAGGCCATTGGGATAGCATTAGATCTATTGCTATATCGCCTGATTGTCTCTGGCTTGTATCGGGATCAACAGACCGTACTATTAAGGTCTGGGATGTGGCGATAGGAGCCTGCACGCAGACGCTCGAAGGCCATTGGGACAGCATCAGATCCATTGCTATATCGCCTGATGGTCTCTGGCTTGCATCGGGATCAACAGACCGTACTATTAAGATCTGGGATGTGGCGATAGGAGCCTGCACGCGAACGCTTGAAGGCCACAGCCAGGCGGTCTATTCCATAGCTATACCGCATGGTGGCGACTGGATTGTATCAGGCTCGGGTGATTGTACTATTAAAATCTGGGATCTGGCAACAGGAGCCTGTAGAAAAACACTTAAAGGCCACCACGACAGAATCCGAACGATTTCTCTATCATCCGATGGGTGCTGGCTCGCATCGGGGAGTGAGGATACGGCTATCAAGATATGGAATTTGGCGACGGGTACTTGTAAAACGACAATAATAGCTGGCGGAGAAGTCTGCAGCATCGCTATGTCGCCCGACAGCCGCTGGTTAGCGTCAGCAGCGAACAATGAAACTGTCCAGATCTGGGACTTCGCGACGGGCGCTTGTAAAAAGACTATGACAGGCAACGGCCTGGTCTTCAGCCTCGTCGTATCGCCCGACGGCAACTGGATCGCGTTGGTACTACCTGGGGCTATTGAAATCTGGGATGTAGCAATAAGTACCTGTATACAAGCGTACAGAGGCGTTCCCTATGAGATCGCTTCGGTCGCTATATCACCCGATTGCCGTTGGCTTGCTTCGGGATCCGGAACTGTCAAAATCCGGGATAGGGGCATAAGCACTAGCCAAAAAGAGCCGCAAGAGGATGGCTATATCTCAATCACTCTGTCACCTAATGGGTGCTGGCTTGTGATAAGATTAGGCGATCAAACTGTTAAGATTTGGGACGTGGCAGCGGGTGTCTATTCGCATGCACCTGAAGGTCAACATACCTTGATGGCTATATCGCCCGATAGCTGCTGGCTCGCGTTGGGACTAAGTAATCGAACTACCACGACCGTTAGGATCTGGGAAATACCAACAGGCACTTACAGACAAGCGTTTCAAATTCCCGCGGACTTGGTTGACATTGCCATATCACCTAACAATCGTTGGCTTGCCTTAGTATTTAAGATAGGGGACATTGGGATCTGGGACTTGATAAAAGGCACCTTCAGAGTGACTCTTGATGCTAGTACCAGCTCGAACCTCCTGAGAAACTCAGACACTGCTATCGCAATAGCCCCCGACAGTACCTGGCTTGTGTCACTATCGGAGCGCGGTGGATCATTTAATATATGGGACGTGGCAACAGGAATTCTCAAACACACACTCGAGGGGCGTTCAGCCCGTGCGTATATCCTCTCAATGTTTATATCGCCTGATAGCCGCTGGCTTGTGGTAGGATTCTATGACGGGGATATTGGAATCTGGGACGTGACATTGGGTACCTGGACACAACGGTTTAAAGGCCCCAAACGCCGTGAAATATACACAGTCTCCATATCACCTAGTGGTAGGTGTCTTGCGACAGTATCAGGGTGTGGGAGTCTTAGTATCTGGGACATAGCGACAGGCATCTGCACACAGGTGTTCACACTGGCGCGGAATATGGGGATAGAACGGTATCTCGCCAGTGTAGCGTTTGATTCCAACACCAGTCTTCGTACGGCGATTGGAGACATCAATCTTGATCCTGCTACTCATCTCACGACACTCAAGTCACATAGGTCAGAGACTCTGCCTTTTGAGATAGACAAGCCAAGTCCCTGCTATAAGGGATATGGGATCGACGCTAGTTTGACATGGATCACATGGAATGGTCTGAAGGTTATGTGGCTGCCGCCAGAGTACCGACCACTAACACCTCACAGTGACGGACCGCCTCGATCCTCTATTTCAGGTACAACTATCGCGATTGGATGCGTCTCGCGTAATGTCATAGTGTTTCAGCTTTCGACGAATAATTCTATTGTGTAAGGCGGCAGATGTGCCTTTACTGCTACGCTTTATCTATTATATTTCATGTCTGTATATTTATGTGAAGAAGGGGTCTTCTCCTAGGTCCAATCAGAAGAGCGAGAAGATGCGAACTCATTTGATGGCTAAGTCTCAACATACCGAATAGTCAGTCTCCTTGAAAGAACAGAAAGTTAATCAACTGATATTGCTTAGACTAGAATGATACATGGTCGGTCTTGGAGGTGCATAAAAGCAACCACACGAATGGGTCTGTACAAACGGGCAAATTCTCTGTTATATACAGGCGGCATTCTGGTTAAGCTAGGTAAAACTGTGAATGAACAGAACGCCCGTGCTAAATAGCCTTGAGCACTCAAGCAGAACCCGAGTGTTCTCAATACACCAGGCATGCCTACGCCCCGGAGCGGCGCAGTGGTTTGCTCAGTATGCAACAGACTATGTCACCTTGTTTATCAATCAATGTAGCGAATAGATACAAGTCAACTTTTAACCGTACTATTATTTTATTAAATACAAAAAACTAAAAATATCTAATAGCATTATGCATGATTAGCCTGCGCTACCTTATCTACCTTTTAAGATGCTCCTAAAAATCTTACTGCCGCCCCCTGATGACCTATTCGGCGGGAAAATAAGCTCAGTCAGCCCAAAGTTGAGAAAGCGATTGGAGATGCCGTGGTGGGTCCGGGGTAGGTCCGGGGTAGAAGCATCTCCCAGCCAATAGGGATGAATCTTTGATCCCCGGAGCCTTGCTCCCCTCTCTGTGTGTTATAGAAGCCCGGGACGAGTTTTCGGGGTTGGAGATGATCTCCCGGGCTAAAGAGTGAGATTAAAGATTTCTCCTTTTCTTTAGAACGCTTAAAGCAATTTAATATGAAATGCGCCGTCACTACTTCTACCAGGGGTTCAAAACCCCGACAACCGCTCCGGCCCCGAGTTTAAGTACGCTACCTACTGGCAACTGCGGCTCCTAAACACACGCTTCAGACAGCCAGATGCTCAATCTAACCAGGCCTGTTCCTCTATTTCACTGCTGTAGTAAGCGCACGTTTATACAAGAGCAGTCATGCTACAGACGGTGATTCGGGCAATCGATGGCACTAGCCATGAAAGCTCTGCTGCTCAGAGCCGCAAAGAGACCAAACAACAGGCAGTCCGGCCCTCGCCGACTCCCTCGTATCCGACGGGCTTTGCCTTCGGCATCACCCTGTTTGCCCTATTCATCTCTCTGTTCTGCGTTGCGTTAGATAGTACCATTATCGCCACCGCTATTCCTCGAATCACTGACCAGTTCCACGCCCTGCAAGATGTGGGCTGGTATGGGTCGTCATATCTACTTACGAAGTGCGGTACGTCTTCACACATACTCTCCCTACAGCATCAACATACTATATGAGACCACTGTCGCTAAAACGCACTCAGCCTTCCAATTACCTTTCGGGAAGACGTTTCGGTTCTTTAGTCTCAAGTGGACCTTTCTTGCCGCTCTGTTAATTTTCGAGGTCGGATCAGTCCTCTGCGCAGCTGCCCAGTCCTCGGCCATTTTAATCGTGGGGGTGAGTCTTTCTTTACTCATAGGCTTGGGTGAATAAATAGTCAACTGATCTTGTGAAGCGCACTATCGCCGGCATCGGATGCGCTGGTATCTCCAGTGGTGGCTTGATAATCATCGCGAATATCACTCCCTTGGAGAAACGAGCCACGTACCAGAGTCTGTACGGCGGAATATTCGGCATCGCCTCAGTCGTCGGCCCGCTAGTCGGCGGCGCCTTCACCGATAAGGTTTCGTGGCGCTGGTGCTTCTACATCAATCTTCCTCTAGGTGCCGTCTCGGCCGCCTTCATCATCTTCTCTCTCCGTCTACCGCCGAAACCCAACCCGTTCAAGGAACAAGGCGTTCGGAGCTTACTGTGGAATCTTGACCCGGTCGGGTTTGTCTTCTTTGTGCCTAGCATCATCTCCCTCTTGTTCGCGTTGCAGGTTCGTATTCCCTATGCTCCATCAAGCACTGCCTGCCTGTCTCTCTGACTTATCCTAGTGGGGCGGTACGACATACGCATGGCACAGCGGCCAGATCATTTCACTCTTCGTTATATTCGGCGCAACGCTCCTTGCTTTCATTGGTAGCCAGGCCTGGCTTGGAGAAGGCGGAACTGGTACGGATTGCCGAAAGAGGATAGACGAGGACTCCTACTAGAGTAATGGCTGACACGCGGCAGTTCCATCTCGCATCGCAAAACAACGCACGATCTTCGCCTCGAGCCTCTTCACCTTCTTCCTCGCTGGCACTTTCTTCCTCCTCAGCTACTTCATCCCCATCTACTTCCAAGCAGTCAAGGGCGACACGGCCCTGCAGTCTGGCATCCACACGATCCCGCTTATCCTTTCTAATGTCATAGGCATTCTCTTCGCTGGATTCGGCACCAGCAAGGTCGGCTACTACGTCCCCTTCATCTACGTAGCCGTAGTCCTAGCCCCGATCGGTGCCGGGCTTCTGACGACACTCGAGCCCGACACCAGCACGGCGAAGTGGATCGGCTACCAGATCCTCTTCGGGTTCGGCTCTGGCTGCGGTTTTCAGTTACCCCAGGTGGCTGCGCAGGTCGTGCTGCCGCCTCGCGACATCCCAGCGGGGATCTCGGTGTCCATGCTGTTTCAGGGTCTGGGCGGCGCGGTGCTGATCAGCGCGGCAAACAATGTGCTCAATAACAAGCTGTTACGTCTAGTCGACGGCCTCGGCATCCCCGGCGTGGATGGCATGGACGTAATCAACGCCGGCGCAACGGGCTTTCGCGGAGTCATTCCCACGGACAGTATCAGTCAGGTCGTCGACGTTTATAATACGGCGCTCCGAAAGGCTATTCTAATTGGCGTGATTACGGCGTCTTTAAGTGCACTTCCTGCCGTGTTGCTAGAGTGGAGGAGCGTGAAAAAGGGTAGCCCGGGCTCGGCGCAGCCCAATCCGGAGGCGAGTTCTCCGTCACCGGCCGGAACTGACGTCGAAAAAGGCTCCTCTTAGTGGGTACCCACGTGGTTGAAGGTCTATTGGGACCAACAGTGACAAAACGTGGGAGGTAATTTTTCGAACTTAGAACTTGAAACTTAACATTTAGCGCTTTTCTTTTTCTTTTTTTTCCCCTTAAATTAAAATAATAACTACATTTATATATCTAGGTTGATTTATGTAATTAAATATTATTATAGAAACTATATTTAGACGTAGAGGTAACCTTCTCAATTTCGACTTTAGGCAGCCAACATTGGAAATTCTTGTATAGCATAATGCAATTACGCATTCTGCAGGTCTTACCTCTCTTCTCTTACAACCACAACGGGTATGTTATTGAAGACAGACCGATTGTCAGAAATAAGCGATGGCTGTTCAATTGGCTGACTGTGTTGATTGTGTGTTGTGTGTTGTGAGAGCGCGTCTTGCCGTCTCTCTGAGGTGTGTCCCAGTAAATACCTAGGTTAGGCAGTGCCGCAGTGTGGCGGGTACCTAAACATGTCTTTTAAGCATACAAATTAACGTCGTTATTAAGGGATGAAGCTTGCACTGTGTAATCGCGAGATTAGGACATCCCCGGTAGATTATATATTTTTTCTAGGCTACCTAATCTGGGAGGAAGGCGATTTTGTTATGACCTATGGTACGTACGATTGCCGTCCGTTTGTAAGGTTGTTTTCCCAGGGCTACCTAGGTACCTAGAGCCAGTGAATGGCCAGTGAATGGCCAGTGGATGGCCGGTGGATGGCCAGTGATGGCCGGTGGTGGGGCAGAAAGCGAAGATAGGCAAGCTCCAATCGGCTCGGGTCCCGTCCTCGTCCCCGTCCATAACAAACCGCTAGGTTTGACCTTGAGATCTGTTTGCGGTACCATCACCATCACCATCACTTCGATGGAGGATGAGATTGCTAGGTTGCGCGCGTTGATTGCAGAAGAGCAACGCAGACGCGAGGATGCCGAGAAAACTGCCGAGGAAGAGCAGCGCAAACGCGAAGATGCCGAGAAAACTGCCGAGGAAGAGCAGCACAAACGCGAAGATGCCGAGAAATCCCTAGCGAACTCGCAGCCCCAGGCGCTCCGACAATATCTCGAAGCTTGTCACTCGCTCAGCCTAGCCATCCAGGTGGTCACCGACCAGTCGCTAACTACGCAGGGCGACACCACAGACCCGACCGGTCGCCTCTACCCTCGACGCATCCTTCCTTGGCCTGACTACCCAACGCAACAGGAGGATATTTGGAAGCTACTATCGGTCGACCAGCCCTTCTGTTCGGAACCCGTCTTCCCATCTCGGCACCAGCTCGACTATGTCGCATCCCTGATCTGTCCCATCGCGAGCGAGACGGGCCTTCGGCATTTTGAGCGCGACACCGTCGAGAATGCTGTCCAAAGGCTGGTCGACGAGGCATACAATGATGAGCAGCTACGTGACCGCCTCGGCATCCAGGGATCCGTCACCTTCGAGAGCCACACAAACCTGGGAGACACGGTCGACGCCGTCTCCGAATCCGTCGAGCAGATGACCGTGGCCGAAAACGTCGGCACGGATGCCACGACGCCGGCCCCGAGACGGTCTCGTCGCAAGGCCGGGAGAGGCAAGAAGGGCCCTGCCGACCAATTCTGCATATACCGAAGATCCGACGGCCGAAACGTCCCAGCGCTTGCGATCGAGTATAAGGCGCCGCACAAGCTGACTAGGGACGAGGTCGTCAGCGGTCTGAGAGAGGAAATTCAGCCGGAACGTGACGTCATCAACAAGGACGGCAAGGGCTTCGCTTTCGCGTCGAGGCGCCTCACTGCTGCCGTCGTCACTCAACTATTCTCTTACATGGTCGATAAAGGTATTCAATACGGTTACGTGTGTACGGGAGAGACCCTTGTCTTTCTACATATCCCCGACGACCCGTCTGTCGTGTATTATTCCGTCTGCGTGCCTAATCTGGACGTCGTAGAGGACGACGAGAACCGGCTTCATCGCACCGCTGTCGCTCAAGTATTTGCTTTTGTGCTCCAGGCCCTTCGCTCGCCGCCGCCGCCCCAGGCCTGGCACGACCGCGCAGACGGCCTGGACATCTGGGCTGTAGAGTTCGAAAACGTACTACGAGACATTCCCGAGACCGAGCGCAAGGCGCCCAGAGAGTCCCCCTACAGGGCTCAACGCTGGAAGGGCTTTACGCGTTCCCCAATCAGGACACGCTCCCGCTGTCGACCAGAAAACAGCAATACCCACCCCCAGAACAAGGATGAGAGCGGAGACGAAGATTCACCCCCTTCCCCATCCGCTTCTCGATCCCTACGCTCTTCTAAGCGGGCACTTGCATCGACGGGCACTACGGCCAAGAGCACAAATCCGGGCCGTCATGACAGAGGCAGTACAAGCAACAGAGCCAAAGCACCAATGCAGAAAGGAACACAGATAAGAATTCAGGATCGGCCCTTCTGCACCCAGAAGTGCTTGTTAGGACTAGCGACTGGCGGGCCTATCGATAATAGATGCCCCAACTTTGATGACCATCAGCGAGAGCACATCCACACATCCGAGTTTCTACACCTAATACAAGCTCAGTTAGCTAAAGATCGTGGCCCGGATGCAGACGCTATGCCACTCTACTTATCTGGATCCGTCGGGACGCTTTTCAAAATCCGCCTGTCTTCCCATGGCTACACTCTTGTCGCCAAAGGTGTAAAGCACGCCCACCTGGCCCGTCTACAACATGAAAAAAAAGTGTACGACCAGCTACGTACCATCCAGGGGAGGTACGTTCCCGTATGCCTCGGCAACGTGGATTTGGTTCTGCCGTATCATTACAACGGTAGGATTTCCGAACACTTCTTGTTCCTCGGCTGGGCTGGGCGGCCTTTGTTTGATTTGCCTAGCGGAACTAATACAACCACTATTGTCGACGCGGTCGGTGCCGGGTTCAAAGCAGTTCACAGTTTGCATGTTCTCCATGGTGATGCCGAACCACGTAATATACTATACGATGCCGATAATGGCGATGTGATGATCGTGGACTTTGAGCGAGCTCAACTTCTTCATCGGGAGCCCCTTGGTCTAATTAGTTCGAACAGAAAGCGGAAACATGGTACGTGTCAAGAGAAGCAGGGCAGGACTAATTTTGCAGCAGAGTGGCGGTCTATTGTACAAGGTGTTGAGCATTATTTGAAGCAAGTAACGACACGGTAGAGCGAGCCTTGTCTTTAATAATACCCTTATGCTTTTGACTTGACCTATCCTTCCCAAGGCCGCTCTCTGTTATCGATATTGCTTAAGAAGAATGTGACGACTCGCCTACTTTGCGCGGAGCTGCTCGAAGGCTGGATATGCATTCATCATGTGGAATGTAACCGGTACGATCACGACGAAGAGCTTGGGGGACGACATTATTCATCGGCTAGCTAGTCTTATTACCAACAAGAGATCCTTCATTCCGCTTGCTGCAGCTTGAACTCGAGCACTCTGGAATATTCCAGTAAAGAAGGGGTCAGCTGGCGGCGGGAGCCATGACGAGTGAACATTCCATACAAACCCCCACCCCCTCTCGCCTCGTCTCCTGTTTCTAGTCCTTGGCTTCGCGTTTTGATCCCTTCCTGAGCTGCGGGAGATACTTCTGCAGGCTGCTCTTCTTGCCCTGTGTGGCACTATACATCATCGCAGCCTCAGCCTTTGCCTCTTCACGGGCCTCCCGCTTGAAGGCCTCCATCTCGGCCCTGAATGCGGCCTCGGCAGCCCCGGAAGCCCGTTCTCGCTCCTTCTCCTCCTCGATTCTCTTCCGCGCCTGGATCTCCGCCTTAAGCGACGCCTCCTCCTCTAGCGCCTTCCGCCACTCCTGCTCCTCGAATGCTTTCCTCTGCGCCATCTCCTTGGCCCTCTGCTCGGCCATGATTGCGGCTTCGAGCTTCGCCCTCGCCGCCGCTTCCGCCCTTGCCAAGAGCTCGGCCTCGTTCTTTCGGCGCACCGCTTCCGCTTTCTGCTCCGCCTCTAGCCGCTCCTTGTACCGGTATCTCTGGAGCTCGTCTCGGTACTCCATCAGCTCGGCCCGCAGCCTCTCGGCCTCGGACGTGAAGGGCGGGCCTCGTTGTTGGCTGGGCGCCGGGGTAGGCGACCCGCGCCGTTGATTGAGCTCGTTCCTGTACTCCTGCAGCTCCGCCCTCAGCTTCACGATCTCAGAGTGGTCGGGGCCCGGCTGGCTAGGCGTCGTCGGAGGCGTGTGGTATTTCTCGAGCTCGCTCCTGATCTGCTGCAGCTCGATCTTCAATCGCTCTATCTCGGGAGTATGCGCAGATGGCTCAGCTGCTGCTGCGGCTGGGGAGTGTGATCTTTCACTCCTGTCGGAACGCACCGGGTCGTCCGTTGCGAAACCTGTTCTTGGATGCTCTGACCATGATTGGTCTTCCCTCCACTCGTGCTCGGATGGTGCGCCGTCTTTAGAGGCGGTGCTCTTTAGCATCACCGCCAACGCGAACTCAGCGGCCATATCCTTTAGATGCACATGGGCTGCAATGAGCATGAAGTTCTGGTCTGTTATTTGGGTCAGCTCGGCCTTCCCTCCCTTACCGTATAGCAAGAGCTGGCTGTTCTGGTTAATATTCTCTTCCTCCGGACGGTCGTCATGGATGCTGTCCTGCCCAGACAACTCGCTGCCGGTAGAGCCTGAAGTTCCAATGCTGTTCTCAATGCCTAGTTGGCCTGTTGGACTGGATAATCCGCTACTCCTTAATGATTCTTCAACTCTTTCTGCATCTCGGTCTGCTCTCTCTGCCTCTAACATTGTGGTGCCCATATTCTGGGCCTCCAGCACCATCACCTTGACCTCTTCCTCGATGTATTCCCTAATGTATAATCAGCAATCAAATGAGATGTAATGGCTTTATCAGACTCACAGGTCGCCGTCGATGCAGTCCAAGCTACAGATCAACATGTTCAATGTTAATTTGGCAGAGTTTAAAGATGCATGCCGCAACGTGACTTTCGATCTAGCAAGCATCCATCTCATCTTCTGCGCTGTCCTGAGTTCATGGCTTTGGAGAAAAGGAGCTAGCAAGAGCTCGATGTGCTGAATGTCCGTCTTACATACGGCCACCAGCTCGTATATCACCATTTGCGCCTGTGCAGGGATCTTCTGCGCCTTAAGTCGGTTCTTGAGGCTCTGCAAGATCATTGCCAATGCTTTCGTGTCTGCCGCGATAGCCTTGATGTTCGCTCCAGCCGTGTCGAATCTTTCCGTGATGTCGTTGGCTACCTTGGCTACTTTGAAGCCAGCGGCGACCAAAGTGCCAATACTGGCTATAAGTCCGATAATCTCGGCCATCAGTGAAGCGATAGTAATGCGAGGTGAGCAAAGCAGCGGAGAAGCCAGACAATAGCGACCCGCGTTCGAACCGATGCCACCTGTAGCTTATCACACTCGCCGAAGTAGCGAGCAATCGGGAGCAATCGAGGGTTCTGGCGTGGGGGAAAGTAAGATGAATGTAGTAGATATTACGCATCTTACAGGATATAGGATTGGAGGTTGTATGGTTCACCGAAAATATGCATGCACCCCGCCTCCATAGTGAAGACACAGCCTCACTACACCAATTCGCTCAGTATTTACATGGTGGCCACTGAAATAATGCAAATTTCGCCATGGTGCGATCTGGCATTGTGGACACAACCACAGGTAGTCTATGTGATTTAAAAGATGTGAAAAATGTTATCCGCCGTGGAACGTAAGGGGTTTTGGACCACTTGGTTTCTGTGTCCTGAGGCATGCTGAAAGAGGGGCTGAATCAAAGGCTGAGTAAAGCTAAGGTACAAGTTTTAGTATTCTCTTGATCACTACCTTGAAAGCCTCAGACCCTGGGGTGATTGATTATTAAAGATATGCTTATATGCCAGCAGACTCCGCAATGCTCTTGGCTAAAAGGTTTTTTAATTTATTGGATAATCGATATGATCGAGGATGTTTAGGTATATGGTGGAACCTTCGAATGATTGGGGATGGGTGGGTGGCTGGGTGTCTAAAATCGAGCTAGGGAACTGGACTGGCTTTAAGAGGGAGATATTTAATGGCGGTATAAAAGAGATTCGACTATTGGTAGAAGCCGGAAAGTATAAGCAATTTAGGCGATGGCAACTTGCGGTTGTGGCTGTGAGGCCCGACAGCCTGTAGTCTCACATGACCTACGCTCACGTGACCTGGTAAGCCTGCTAGCTTAGTTTCTCCGAGATAGCTACATACTCATAATAGTCACAGGTCTCTGAGAATACACTTCAATTGCACACTAATCTGCATTGCAGTGCATCGTATTCTGACCGGAAGTGAGTACTACCACACAGCCATAGGCGTCCACATCAGTTAGGGCTTGGCACAACCAATCGGCTAGGCTGAGGGCTGGCATCGCCTTAGTAAAACCGCCCCCTAGAAGTGATTTGATGTAAGTGACGTGGCGGACTTCTTCCGGGGCTGAAAGAGCCACAACGCCACTAATCTAGGCACAGCCTCGATCTAATAAGCAGATTAAATCGCCTTGGGTATATGTAGTTTGAAAAAAGGTACCTAGGACAGAAACGGATTGTGGAAATTCCATACTGATGTGGTATAACGGGCCGCTATGTACTTGAAGGTAAGTGGCGATGCGAGGTAATAAAGGGGTAAAGTTACATGATAGGAAGAAATGCAAAAGGTCTGCAACAGAAATATGGCAAAGGTTGGCCAGGTAACGAACCAGGAGTTTTGGCGGTGTATGCCCAAACAAGTTGTTAAGACGCAAATTGTAAGCGTCGGTTGCAGTCGATGCCGTTGAAGGTTCCAAGGCTCCACCACATAATGACATCCAACGTGGATGTTGTTAGCCAGGGTATAACAAGGGCTGGAATCAGGGCTTGGAACTGCCTTTATGGCTGCCCAAGGTCCCTTGAGGTCCTATTGGATCGCTTCTGCACTTGGTGGCTGGCCTCGACTCTTTATACGAGAGCCCACGGAGTTCCCAAACTGCGGGGTCCGTCACTATGTCTCGGACACTTAAGAGCTGAATAGCTTCAGTTTCAATACAAGTGAGACCTACGCAATACAAGGGCTTACGCCGAAGGTGTAGCCCGAATTGTGCATGCAAAACAGCGTACACGTGTTCAGCGCGTGTAACCATTTATAAATGCTGCATCAAGCCACCGGGCACTTAACTCCACACACGGTTTCAACCTTATCTGACTAACACCTAGCCTGCCTAAGATATTTGTGACGCCGATGTGAATATCATTATTATTGGTCGACTTGCGTTTGAGAGGCTTAAGGTGGCCAATTAGGCACTTGATTCCTGATAAGCGGCGCTTTTCAATAAAATTGGTTGGTTCTAAATAAATCGGCAGCTTCCCGTCTGCATCAAACAATAATGTGTCACACGTTGTATGTTAGCTGTGGTCGTTTGTAGGCACCTTTTAGTCATTTCCAGCTTGTTTTGCTGATTCCTCCCTTCTACTTTCTTGAAAGCAGCTGCGCCTTTTCGTTTTTCGGTCCATGAACCTCTCTCGAACTACTGCATTCAAAGGCCCAGCATCTAGAAAGCAACCTTAAATCCGGAGCTGGACGATCTGCGCGCGACTCTATCCATTGAGCAGCATTATTGTCTGCCCTTCATTATGGCAGCAAACACTCCCTCGGAGAGTATTTCGGATGAAACATTGAGATACATCATCAACCATGTCATACTCCCACCTCAAGTTCCTCAGGGTGACGACTTTAACCCTCTCCATGAGCTAGGCCTCTTACGGACGGTCATCAAAAGCCTGTCCGCGTTTGCAAACGTCGTGAGCGACGAGCCTGCCGCCACAACTATTCACTCTATAACGCAATCCATGGAGACTATGATGAGATTGCACGACTTCACATCAAGCAAGGTCTCCATCGATGAGGCGCGGCTCAAACAAGAGCTAGCCAGTCTCTCTAATCATGGTGGGCCTCCCTAGCTGCTGTTTCCTTTTTATTCCATTCAATACTGTTTCCGAGCTTAGTTGTCTTCATCGGGTAGCTCCTAGCCGTAATTCTGAGGAGTCCTGCTCAATTACAGAGACCTCTCTGCCATGAGCTCACGCCATGACCTGCTTTGACCTCGTCTTGGTACGGAATCAGTTTTGTCCAATGATCCGAATGCATTGTTGATACATAATACAGACACCTATCTCCCCCTTTACGTCCAATCTCAGAATGCTGGTATCATTATACGGTGGGCCGAAAATTCCGTCTGGTTCGAGATGTTTGAGCTTTCGCCCATCAACTCCGCAATCATGAGCACCAAGGGCCGTCTCCGTCGGACCTTTCCGGGCCATGCGGTCGCGGTTCAGGATAAGACGCTTTGTGGCCAGCTAGCGCAGACTGTTGCAAAGACGTTGGCCAAGATGAGCTACCAGGTCGCTCGCGGTACGATGGAAAAAGCCACGAAGAATGGAGAACAACACGACGAAGACCGTGACAGCGTTCATCCGAAGATGGTTACTGAGAACCTATCTGCCTTCTTGACTTCGACCGGGAAATCAGTCGAAGTGCCGGGGATCCGCAAGAATACGAGAGAGCTAGTGCAATTGCGCAACGCCCGTTTTCCGTGGCGAAGGTCATCAATGTGGCTATTGATCCGAGTCACCTTGCAATTACTCGTCTCGCGCCACGAGCCAAGCTCCCAGCGAGAGCCGCGCACTGACGTCTACAAGAACTTCATGCTCTTCTATATTGGAGAAATCCAAACTAGGGCGCGAAGTCACGGTATCTCTAGCGACCTGATCTCCTGTATCAGTGCCAAAATCTCCCGACGCTGTCTCAAATTGGCAGATAATGCGAATATTGATGTCACAGCCCATGGCTGGGCGTCAGTCCAGCGAGCAGATGTTTTCCTGCAAGAGCGTTGGTCAAGCATCCAGAAAGACAATCTTCGAGTACATGACTTCAAGAGTCTCGAAAATGTGGCTGTTACAGCTTATGAAGATACCATGTTACCGCTCCAAGCTCTTGACCGCTTCATTGATGCCCTCGGACATAGGACTACGGACAGTTGCAGGGGTCAATTCCAGAAAACTTGTCCATTGCCAGCCTTTGGGTCGTCGCCACTCAAGTCTTTCCAAGCACATGATGACGGCGTGTACGCATCATTCAAGCTGATTCAACTGGAGAACTGGGTAGCATTGGAATTAAATGTATGGCTAAGGGCACGTCCCTCCGCTGAGAACCTTGAAACATGTAGAGAACTCAAAGTGCTCATGGAGCAGTATCATGGTACAGCCAAGCCGCTGTACAAGCACAACCCCGAGGCCATGTCTGTCATGTACCTCACCTTGTTGGAGCTCTGGGTAGCTATCGATAGGACCGCTGTCATGGGTTTCGGCATTTTGAGTGACTATGCAGTTGATATGATCCCGATATCCCTTGCCCAAAGCTTTCTTTTGCCCCTTAAATCGCAGCTGCAAAGACTTTACGCTATCGAGAGATATGTTAAAGACCGGCACCAGGGATCGAGGTTTCGTTCGACGGACATCTTTCAGTCCTTTGGGGGCCGTAACTCTCTGCCGGTCCGATACTTCAATCAATCAGCCAACCTACAGCAAACACGGACCGATATATTGGCCGAAGCAAACTACACGCGAAAACAGAAGAAAGCAGAACTGGCACGGAAGCAAGAAGAGTATGTGGAGCTGATGCGCAAATACAATTGGAGTGAATGCGACTTCTTCGAGCGAATCGATCGGTACACGGGGATGATTTCTTCGGAACATGAAGAAGGGAACTGTAAGAGATGCCTATTTAAAAGGAAAGCGAAGGAAATTTGCATCGAAATCCATGAATGGCCGCTCCCTGATGACGACGACGATGCCGGGAACGTAGTTTTCGAGTTGCAATTGCCTCCAATATTCGGTTGTTGGCGAGAGTGCACAGTATTCCTCCTGATAGAAGTCATTGGCCTAAAGCATGATGAACAAGAGCCCCCGAGGGCTAGACACAAACCGCAGGATGTTCCAGGACTTAGTGATCATGCCACCATCATCGAGGATACTCCTAGAGTAGTACTTCTTTCGGAAGACAAGCCGCACACTGGTACTCATAGACAGTTGAGGGACATACTGACTGTCCGCGAATCTGATATTTGCCTAGCGAACGGGCTCAGTTTAAAGTACTTTGATAGAAAGGCTGACCGCTTCTATTCTCTCGGCGCCACAACTGAAGCCCAAGAAAGTTGCCAATACCGGCTGCGAGCGACTTCTGCTCCGTTGCAGCCGTTTTTGGACCGAGCAGCAGCAACCCCGGACGGGCCGCCGCCAAACTCTGTCATAGCAACACAGTCAGAGTGCCCTCAAGGTCTTGACCTCGAGGAGTATAAAGCTCTCGCCTCATTACCACTTGGGTTCCGCATTGAGTGGCAGAATATACTCGTTCAGCTCGCGTCCCCAGTCGTCGACTTCTCCAAGGACGACACTCTTCGCTTTGTCCTACAGTGTTCACTGCAAGCTGGTCCACCTGATGGCAAAGGCGTTCTTCGAGGTTCGCACATCATCTTGAGCGATGGGAGATTCGCTGCCCGCCTGTTGGACGAGATTTCAAGTCTTATCCGCAGGATTCAGGAGAATTGGCAGTCTGCCAACGCTTTGTGTGTTGCGATCTCCCTTCTGGATCGCGTCGCGTCGCTCGCAGCCAATGATGCTATTCAACATCGATGTCTTAAGATCTTAGCCTTCGCTCGCGCCACAGGTGATAAATGGGTCGAGACTCTGAGGCGGAAGGCACGCGATGCCGTTGACGAGAAGTCTCGAAATGAACTTTTTGCCAAAGCAGTATTTGCTGCCCTACTCTGTGCCGATTCCTTCAACCTCGAGCAAGATGCGCTTTCTCAAGCTCTCTCTTCGTCGGACGAGGCCGCTATTCTCCTGAAAAGCACCATCATCATTCGTGAAGGGTTCAACTCGATCAAAGGCGAGACTGTGTCTATATCGGCGTTACTTCGGCTCCGCTGGGAAAACTTACTCGCTCGCAGCCTTCCAATCCTTTCGAGGAACATTATTGAACACTCGCAGCCGTGCCTTCATGAGGCCCTCCTGTCAGTATGGTCGGCTTATCCTTACAAAGGGCAATGGCAAGCTGTGGGAGAACCATATCACCATTGGCCGACCCAAAGTGTCGGACCAAGTGTCCATAGCAACGATGTGTTAATTCATATCAGCCTCCTTACCGGCGAGCTTCTTGTGGATGGCGTCCCGATGAACCAACTACCGAGACAATACGAGGCGAATAAGGAATATACCACATTGTTTGGACAGTCCACAAGTATCGAGGTCATGCCTTCTCGCGAATGGGGATTGCGTTTCTCTGCGAAACACCAGTTCCGAGATCATACACTGTACTTCGGCATGTCCACGTCGTCGAATATTGACACGGAGACTTGTATGTTAGTACGAGCAGTTTGTAAAACCTCGATTTACGAATTGATTCCCCCGCACTTCTTCGAAGAAAAGTTCCCGGCTCATTTTAGCGAGGACTTCATCTATTGGTACGATACTCAAGAACACCACATCGAGCTCTGCCCTCGCAGTGACCCCTGGACTCATTCTGACGACAATTGGAGACTCTGTCGGGGGACGCACAACGATCACTGGCGTCTAGTCAGAGGAAAGCGAAAGGCGTTGGTAAATATAGGAACCCAATCGGCGGAAACTCTATACCAGATCTTCAAGCCCCTCGAGGATGCACCCTACGTCCATCTGGTTCTTGACTCCGAAACTCAGGTCATTGGTATCGACTTACCGCGGCTGCAGCTAAACTTTTCGCTCAAGCTTGGGGCTATGGCCATTGACTCTCGCCAATTCCGCGGTATGCAGATCGCCGAGACACAAGAAATTGGCACCCTTATTGGGTTACAAAACAAGATGGTGTTGAAGAGTTCTCGGTCATCTTCTACACAGAAGATCATCATCCCCGACGGGAACGTCTCGTGCACACAATCCGGCGGCCACGTCTTGGTGACGCTCAACAAGTCCACTGCCTCCAAGGTCGAGGCCTACGATGTCGACAAGCTTCTTGGCCGTTTAGTCGACAATGGCAGCTTGCAAAGCAAGCTTTTCCTATCGTACTTGCATGCCCTTACAACATTCTGCCTACCCGACCCCTTAACCGGAGCCACGGGTACGGAGATGTCCTTAACAATCCTGTCATCGGCTGCCGTACGATCTTTTGACCAATTAAGCGAGAAAAATATCGATATGCTTTCGTGTCTCGAACGACTGACGCCACGGAGGCTTTTCTACCCCGAAAATTTACAAGAAATGCAGTCCGTTAAATGGTCTGCTAATGTCGGGTTTCTCGCGCAGCACCCGGCGTTCCGGCCGATAGTCGCCTCGCTGTCGAAACAAGCAGAAGACTCAAGGATCTTCTACCCAAACAGCCCTGTCCCAAAGCTGCAAAAGCAGTGTGGAGATCTCCTGCAGCGCGATCGGATTCACACTGCCTGCTTCCGAGCTTCCAGGTTTGCTGTCCAATGGTATACGCACCAGTATGACGAGACTTACTTAGCACGCGATCGCGGTAATACAGCGAGATCAGCCTATCTGCTCTGTGACATGGTATTCCAGGGAACTTTCCGGCTCTTTAATCGAGTTCCATGGTCTGGGCAGTTGCAGCCGGCCTTGTGGCGCTTCCTCGGGGAGAATTCTTCCTCTAGTATTAAGACAAGTCCGATGACTCCTACCTCCGACTTCCAGTATGATAGCATTCTGCTGTTAAATGCGAAGGAGGGGTTAGCGTCGGGGTTTCTTCGTCACTACCAAACGCTCGTGTCGAGGCAGACGCGGCCAAGCAAGTTCGCCTTCATGATATGGCTGTCCACACTTTCCTTCGCGGAAGATGTCGACATGACGGTTCTGCAGCTCCTTGCTGCCTTTTTCCTATGCGAGGAAATGATCACCGCAACTCCACCCGATTGTCAATCATTCTCTGTATCGCAGGGATATAGCCTCACGAAGGATTCGGTTCGAAACTGCATCAACCCCTCGAAACTACGCACGCACGAAACACCCGAAGTGCGCCCTCGGATGGGACGGTATGAGTCCTTCAGGGATTTTCGGAACCGAGAAGTAAGTGAATATCAGTCACGTTGCGACAAAGTTATGAATGCGTTTGTCGATGGCTTATCAAGCCAATGGCCATGTAAAATGCCTGGATTACCGCCAGTGAGGGAGTGCACATCTTGGGACGATTATTTCTCTACCTCCAAGGCAATGGAAGAAGTACGCGGCTATTGGACGCCCATATATCACAATCATCTGCTATTCGCATTCCTCGGGGAGATTGACCGAGCCCTGCCTCGCAATTTCGTTTATGTCCAGGTTCCAGGTAAAGGTACCATCACCACCTCGGAGATACCCGATAGGGCACGAAGCTTCATTGAAACAAGAGAATATTTTCTCGGGGCACCCCCCAATGATCATCTCTCGATACCAATCACACCTCCTGATATTCCCCCCACTGCTCGTGATATTTTGCGTCCATCGCTGCTTCCGACTCTGCTCTCGACCCTTGATATGAAAGCTAAGTCGCTATTCGAGCGCGAATATATGGACAACCTAAAGAACAGCACCAAGGCACTACGTGATCAAAGAAGAGAGGCTGACGTTCATGTCTGCACTGGTGAGCTCAAAGAACTAATGACCGCTTACCGGAGACATTGCAAGGCAGTAGTCGACGGCATATACGGCACCATGGAGTTAGCGGCCTTCCGGTCGGTGCTGAGTTACAGGAAAATCCATCTTCCGGATCGGGATCTGAACTCACCTCCGAGTCTTTGGCCGCGGCTGTCGCCCAGGCTCTTTTTGGAGAATCTTTCCCGTCACGGATGGGGGACCATGTCAGAAGATTGGAAGAGAATGCACGTTCGGTATGGCCTGGCTCTGACCCAATTGCAACGAGCTGATAGGCTTCTAGACGCAATCAACAGTCACACTACTCTCCTCAGGGAACTCCGAAATCCAGGCCACCAGAACTGGGATCCGATGGAGTACCCTGAGTCCCTCTTGTTCGAAATCGAAAGTGGTCTTATGATACGTCATGTTCAGGAAGAGATAGCCGGCCAAATGCGAAGCCCAGACTGTGACGGCAATGCGGTGATGCAACTCAACATGGGCGAAGGAAAATCAACCGTGATTGTACCAATTGTCGCAGCTGCCTTAGCGGACGGTTCGAGACTTGTAAGGGTAGTCGTCGCGAAACCACAGTCGAAGCAGATGCAGCAGATGCTTGTCTCAAAGTTAGGTGGAATGCTGGATAGGCGTGTCTACAACGCGCCATTCTCTCGGTCTATCCAGCTGCAAGCAGGACAGGCGGAGGTCATTCGGCGTCTCTATGAGGACTGCATGAAGTCTGGCGGCGTTCTCCTCGTTCAGCCCGAACACATCCTGTCCTTTATGCTCATGGGAGTCGAGGCAGCTCTGACGTCCAAGCCGGAGATGAGCAATGACCTCATCGCTGCTCAAAGATTCCTTGACGAGAACTCGAGGGACATAATCGACGAGAGTGACGAGAACTTCAGCGTCAAGTTCGAGCTAGTCTACACAATGGGAATTCAACAGCCCATCCAGTTCGGCCCCAGGCGTTGGCTCTGCATCCAGGAGATCCTCGGCATTATTCAAGACTTGGTCCCAGACGTGGCGACATCTTATCCTTCGTCGCTAGAAGTTCATGCACGCATGCCTGGTCGGTATTCGCAGCTCAGATTTCTCCGAGCTGATGGGCAAGACGAGATCCTGAAACGATTAGCAGATAAAGTTATCACCAAGGGGTTGCAAGGCTTCCCGATTCCGAGACAACCCGAAAATATCAGGAGAGCGATCTTAGAGTACATCACGAATCCAAAGCCGAGTGCCTCGACTATCGGCACCGTTGAGGACGAGAGCGAGGGCGGTATCTGGAGGGTCCCTAACTTCAGGGAATCGCTGCTCTTACTCCGAGGGCTGATAGCTCGAGGCATTATCGCTTTCTGTTTCGGCAGGAAGCGATGGAGGGTTGACTATGGTCTTGACGTGAAAAGGATTAGGAGGCCTGCAACCTGTCTCGCTATCCCCTTCCGGGCGAAGGATAACGCGAGTCCACGCTCGGAGTTCAGCCACCCCGACGTGGTCATCGTTCTTACAAGCTTGAGCTACTATTACTCCGGGCTTGAGAATACCAATATTGAGCTGTCGTTCAGACACCTTATCAAGGCCGACTGTGCTGAACAAAAGTACCAGCTGTGGGTTGCCACTGCACCCGAACTCTCGCCGTCCTATCGTCACCTGACCGGAATCAACCTGGAAGATCGGACCCTGTGTGAGAAGGACATATTTCCCAAATTCCGTTACTCTAAGGGCTTGATCGACTACTTCCTAGCCGAGATCGTATTTGCGAAAGAAATGAAAGAATTTCCTCACAAGCTTTCTGCTTCGGGATGGGATTTAGGAAAGAAAAAAGCACACAAGACAACAGGGTTTAGTGGTACCAATGATTCCCGTATAGTTCTTCCCCTCAGTGTGCATCAGATAGACCTCGAGAAACAGGGGCATAGCAACGCGCTCGTCCTGGATTATCTGCTCCAGGCCAAGAACTCGGTCAAATTAATGCCTGCCCAATGGGCTCCTGGGACGACCAAGGCGGAGCTTTTGATATCCATAGTTAAAGAGATGGAGATGGATCGGCCCGTGAGAGTCATCTTGGATGTTGGGGCGCAGATCTTGGAACTCGACAACTACGGCGTTGCGAAAAAATGGCTTGGCGACACTCAGGGTCAAGAAGGGGTCGAAGCGGTCGTGTTCTTTGATGATAATGACGAGTTAACAGTTCTAGATCGGAACGGAAAAGTCGAAGCCTTGCTGGTCTCGCCGTATGCTAGACAGCTTCATTTGTGTCTGGTCTTCCTCGACCAAGCCCACACACGCGGTACAGACTTGAAGCTGCCTGAAGACTACCGCGCGGCGGTGATTCTCGGGGCCAATCTGACGAAAGATACGCTAGTACAAGGTAATTGTGTTTGATCAAGAACTCACCCCCCTTGGTAATGACTAACTGATCATATTTCGAAAGCTTGCATGCGGATGAGACTCCTAGGTATGGGTCAATCCGTCGTGTTCATCGTACCAGACGACATTAGGATAGAGATCCTCGAGACCATCCCCAGAGCCCGATCGAGCGATAACGATATCAGCGTGTTGGATATCCTCAAATGGGCAATCACCGAAACGTGGAGCAATGCGAAGCACAGTGTTCCACTATGGGCCCTGCAAGGCCGACGATTCGAGGAACACCAACGGGTATGGGCGGAATTTCAAGATGACGGTGAGACTAGCTTGTCCAAGGAGAGAGCAGAAAGATTCCTCGAGGAAGAGGCAAAGTCGCTCGAGGATCGATACAGACCGTGCGTGGAGACGAAACCAGACCACCACCAACCAGGCGTACAGGGCACCGACGCAATAAGTCTCCGGTGTCAACAGTTTCGAGGGCTTAAAGCCGACGCCGCAACCTTTTCGGAAGAGCAAGAGCGCGAGCTGTCGCCCGAGATCGAACAGGAGCGCGAGGAATTCAGGCCGCCGCCGGCCGAGCCAGTAAAACACAAAATCCACCCCGATGTGTTGCAGTTCATAAAGACAGGGAGAATAGAGCCGCGCTCTAAAGGATACATGCCGGCGTGGCAGACGCTGGAGGCCACCCATGCCGGCGACGCTTTACCCGGCGGCGCGAGTCAGTTCAAGCCTGGTCTGTTGGCGACGGCCGACTTCGCCAGGACCATACAGCCTAGCGGCTTGGTCTCTGACCGTTTCGACTCGTATCAGCGCCATGTTCAATGGATCCTGACCGGCTCGGACGAAACCGGCAGCGCTCAAGTCAAACACATGATGCTCATCAGCCCGTTCGAAGCGAACCAGATGCTAGAAACGATCCAAGCCTCCGACCGCGTGGCGTTGCATTTATACGCGCCATTGCTGAACCTAGAGCACAAGGCCCTCGACAAGCTCGATCTGTACACGGTCCCCCAAAGGCTAGCGGACCGCAAAATCCCACAGACACTAGTCGACGAGCTCAACTTGTTCGCGGGCCAGCTATACATGGCGTCGTACGACGAGTACGTGCGCGTGTGCGATTTCTTGGGCCTGTCGTGGAGACCGACCGAAGAGGGAGAGATGACGGCTACGGACGGGTTCTTACTGCGGGACGGGGCCGGGCGCGTAGGCGGTGCGTCGGGCTTCACGGAGAGCCCGGTGGGCTTCTTGCGGATCCTCTATACGCGCATCCGCCGCAGCGGCGACAACATAGATATGACGCATATGGGCAGGGTGCTCAACATGGAGCTGCTTACAGTGAAGGACTTTGGGGATGCGCAGGAGGGGGAGGGGTCGGATGCGTGATTTCGATGTTCGAGATGGAGACATTAGTCCAGGGCAGTCGGGCTGGCAAGCAGCTTTCTCAAGTGAGGGCCTTTAGGGGCTACAGAAATCACCGATTCGATACTGGGCTGACTTGATACGGCTACACTGCATACTGCGGGAAAAAGGGCTTCTTGGGTTGGCCGCGAAGGCGTGTGTGTGGCAATGATAAAGACGTACTAGACATGCCTGACGAGGAATGTAGTGAAGATAAGAACCCTTTACATTGAAAACTAGATCTATCTTGTAGTAGCCGCAATGCAGCAGAGCCCGGTGATGAATAGATGCCAGTTAAATTTCACGGTCAGTGCTATTGATCGATGTAAGGAGCGGTGTTTATTCAGACTAACATAAATAGTGTTAGGTAGTTGTCAGAATAAGCAAGCCAGTTAATTAAGGTCAATCGTGTGTCTATTGTTAAATATAAAGGATGGTATCATATTAAGTTAAATCACTAGTAATAATAAAATATACCTTTAAATATTATATTAAGATAATTATATTTAAATTTTATATTAAATATATAGTTATAATTAATATATTATATAAGTAAGTTAATTATTTAATTAACTTAATTATTTTTTTAAATATTATTATATTTAATTAAAATAAATTAACTATAATATATTAAAATTAATTAAAATTAATTAAAATCTGCTTTAATATTGCTATTTATATTTATTTTATATATATATATATTATATTTAATATTGCTATATATATTATAATGCTAAAAATTACTTTAAGCTTTTTTTATAAAATAATTATTTTTGCTTTTTTTTTTAACTATTTTATTATTATTTTTTTTTAACTTAAAAATTATTACTTTTAGCTATAATAAGTAATTTTTTATGCTATAAACATTTATTTTTAGTTTTTTAGCATTTAAAAAATATATAGTTAGTTTTTTAAAACTTAGCTATATTTTTTTTTAAAATAGCTATTTTATATATTAACTTATATATAACTTTTAATAATTAAATATAAGCTTTAATAATTAATATTAAAAAGCTATTTAAATATTTTAAAAACTTAAAAAATAATAAGTAATTTAAGCTTTAATAATAATATTTTAATAATATAATTAATATTTAATATTAAAATTATATTTTTAAAATTAAAAAAAATAAGTTTAATAGCTTTAAAACTTAACTATATAATTTTAAGCTAAAAAGCTTTTTAATATATAATATAAAAGCTATATAAAAAATCTTTTTTATAATATAAGTTTAATAGTAATATATTAGTTTTTTAATAAACTTATTATATGTTTTTTTTAAAATAAAAAAGTAAAAAATATTTAAAAGCTAAAGCTTATAAAATAAATAAGCAAATATATAAAATAAAATTATATTAATAAACTTAAAATATTTATTAAATTTTATTAAATAATAGCTTTTATAATTATTTAAAATAAAAAAATATTTTATATTTTTTATTTAATTTTTAATATATAAATTAAAATATATTGCTTATTTTAAACTTTTTTTATTAATTATTTAGCTATTATTTAAAACTATAATTTATTAATTAAAAAATAAAAAGTTATTATAAGTTTATAATATAAAATAAGTTTTGCTTACTAAAATAATATAAGCAAATATAATAAAACTATTTATATTAATAGCTTAAATAGCTATAAACTATTTTTAATTACTTTGCTATGCTTAGCAAAGCTTTTTATATTATTTAGTATTAATTATAACTATATTAAATAATATTATATTTATTATAAACTTTATTTTATTAAAGTTATAAATTTTTTTTTTTTAAATGCTATATATAGCAATTATATTTGCTATTATTTAAAATTACTTGCAATATATATTAAAATTTTTATAAAAAAATTTTTAATAATTAATTTTATAATTAAAATATATTTTTAATTTAAAATAATAATATATAAAATTTAAAGCTTAGTTTTTACTAACTAAAAATATATTATATTTATATAAAAAAATATTAGCTATTTTTTTAATATTTTAAAGCTAAAAAAAAAATGCTTATAAATTTAAGTTTATTATTTTATTAATAATAATTTACTTTTTAATTTTTATAAGTTTTTACTTAAAAAGATAAGTTTTTATTTATAAGTATATATTATTTTTATATTAGTTATAAAAGATAGTATAAAAAATTTAGTAATATTTAGCAGCTTTTTAAATAAAAAAACGTAGGTTTTTTTAAATTATATTAATTATAAAATTAATAAAAGCTTTTTATAAAAAAAATTATATGTTTAATTATTAAAAAAAACGCAGTTAAATATAAAAGGTAAAAATATTTAAAAAAGTAATTAAGTTAATTAAATAATTAACTTATTTATATAATATGTTATATAAAGTTTAAAGCTTAGTTTTTATTAACTAAAAATATATTATATTTATATAAGAAAATATTAGCTATTTTTTTAATATTTTAAAGTTAAAAACAAAATATTTGCAAATTTAAGTTTATTATTTTATTAATAATAACTTACTTTTTAGTTTTTATAAGCTTTTACTTAAAAAAATAAGTTTTTACTTATAAATATATATTATTTTTATATTAGTTATAAAAAATAATATAAAAAATTTAATAATATTTAATAGTTTTTTAAATAAAAAAACATAGGTTTTTTTAAATTATATTAATTATAAAATTAATATAAGCTTTTTATAAAAAAATTATATATTTAGTTATTAAAAAAAATGCAGTTAAATATAAAAGGTAAAAATATTTAAAAAAGTAATTAAATTAATTAAATAATTAACTTATTTATATAATATATTATATATAATATATAATAATAATTAATTAATATATTAAAAATTAATTACTTTATATAATATTTATTATAATTATTATATATTTAATGTTTTATAATTTTAAAAACTTTTATATATATATTTTTTTTTAAATTAACTTTTATATTTAAATATTTAAATTAAATTAAAAGCTTTATTTTTTTATAAAGTTTTTTAATAATATTTTTTATAATATAAATTATTTTTTAAGTTATAAATATAATAATATTAAATAAAATATATATAATATTATATAATTAAAATAATAAATATAATTTTTATTTTATTATTTTATAAAAAAAAAAAGCAAAAAAACTAAAAGGTTATATAAAGTAAAAGCACTTTTATATATTAACTAGCCTTTTAGCTAGCTTTTTAGCTAGCTTTTTATATAATATATATATATATTATATATATATATTACTTAAAATAATAAATATAATATTAATATATTATATAAATAAGTTAATTATTTAATTAATTTAATAATTTTTTTAAATATTTTTACCTTTTATATTTAATTGCGTTTTTTTTAATAACTAAATATATAATTTTTTTTATAAAAAGCTTATATTAATTTTATAATTAATATAATTTAAAAAAACTTATGTTTTTTTATTTAAAAAGCTATTAAATATTATTAAATTTTTTATATTATTTTTTATAATTAATATAAAAATAATATATGCTTATAAGTAAAAATTTATTTTTTTAAGTAAAAACTTATAAAAATTAAAAAGTAAATTATTATTAATAAAATAATAAATTTAAATTTGCAAGCATTTTTTTTTTTAGCTTTAAAATATTAAAAAAATAGCTAATATTTTTTTATATAAATATAATATATTTTTAGTTAATAAAAACTAAGCTTTAAATTTTATATATTATTATTTTAAATTAAAAATATATTTTAATTATAAAATTAATTATTAAAAATTTTTTTATAAAAATTTTAATATATATTATAAGTAGTTTTAAATAATAATAAATATAATTGCTATATATAATATTTAAAAAAAAAAATATTTATAACTTTAATAAAATAAAGTTTATAATAAATATAATATTATTTAATATAGTTATAACTAATATTAAATAATATAAAAAATTTTATTAAATATAATAAAATAATTAAAAATAATTTATAGCTATTTAAGCTATTAATATAAATAATTTTATTATATTTGCTTATATTATTTTAGTAAATAAAACTTATTTTATATTATAAACTTATAATAACTTTTTATTTTTTAATTAATAAATTATAGTTTTAAATAATAGCTAAATAATTAATAAAAAAAGTTTAAAATAAGCAATATATTTTAATTTATATATTAAAAATTAAATAAAAAATATAAAATATTTTTTTATTTTAAATAATTATAAAAGCTATTATTTAATAAAATTTAATAAATATTTTAAGTTTATTAATATAATTTTATTTTATATGTTTATTTATTTATTTTATAAGCTTTAACTTTTAAATATTTTTTATTTTTTTATTTTAAAAAAATATATAATAAGTTTATTAAAAAATTAATATATTATTATTAAATTTATATTATAAAAAAAAAAATTTTATATAGCTTTTATATTATATATTAAAAAGCTTTTTAATTTAAAATTATATAATTAAGTTTTAAAGCTATTAAACTTATTTTTTTTAATTTTAAAAATATAATTTTAATATTAAATATTAGTTATATTATTAAAATATTATTATTAAAGCTTAAATTATTTATTATTATTAAAAAAGCTGCTTTTTAATTTGTTTATATTAAAAATAAAATTTTAAAATATTTAAATAACTTTTTAATATTAATTATTAAAGCTTATATTTAATTATTAAAAGCTATATATAAGTTAATATATAAAATAGCTATTTTAAAAAAAAATATAGCTAAGCTTTAAAAAACTAACTATATATTTTTTAAATATTAAAAAATTAAAAATAAATGTTTATAATATAAAAAATTATTTACTATAGCTAAAAATAATAATTTTTAAGCTAAAAAAAAAAGTAATAATAAAATAGTTAAAAAAAAAAGCAAAAATAATTATTTTATAAAAAAAGCTTAAAATAATTTTTAATATTATAATATATATAGCAATATTAAATATAATATATATATATATAAAATAAATATAAATAATAATATTAAAATAAATTTTAATTAATTTTAATTAATTTTAATATATTATAATTAATTTATTTTAATTAAATATAATAATATTTAAAAAAATAATTAAATTAATTAAATAATTAACTTATTTATATAATATATTAGTTAATATAATATTATTTTAATAATAAACCTTTTAATAAGCTTTACTTATTATATAAGTAAACTTTTTACTTATTTATATTAAATGTGTTATTATTATATTTAACTTTTATAAGTATATTTTTTTTTGTTAAGAGAATGATACAGCTAGGTAGGGGGTCTACCCATGTAGTGGGTGGGACCCACCGGAAGGTCTACTATTCCTACTGCCCGGAGGGCAGTCGGAATAGTAGAACCTTCCTTTATCATCAATATACTCACTACCTCTGTAACACTTTACCAGAGAACTTAGCTGAGCAATTCTAATGCCTTGCTGGAATTTTCTCATCTTTATGACCCTTGACATTTTTCTGCTTGTTACAACATGCCATTCCTTCAGAGATCCTGCTGGACAGGAGCGCAAGCAGTAATGCCCAGGGAAGGATGACAATCACCATAAGCTCCCCGGAGACACCGGCAACTAGACAAGTGCTCGTTGTTACAACAAATGTCGAGACAACAACCACACCATGATGCTTCTCTTGACGCGCCCGATTATATGCTATCAGTAATATGACGGTGGTAGTGCAGGTCGACAGGAGTATGCCAGTGTCCCATAGTTGGGCTCTCGTTAATCCCCACGCTCCGGTAACATTCGCAGGTTGGATCAGTGCGTCTAGTATGGGCCAGGGTCTCAGATACTACCTCCCGTTATTACCACGTACGCATAATCTTGATATCAAACTCACCCGTGGATATTTCTGTAATACGCAGAAACTCAGTATTGCCAAGGAGAGGGCCGCGGCGGCGAGGTCGGCGTGGTGATAGAAGTCGGCTTTTCTTGAAGACATGCCGTAATTGCTTCGATCAGCCGAAAGCAGTGGCAGTCAGTGCTCCTGAGAGTAGGATGAAGGGATATCACGATCAGTCGAAAAGTTAGAGACAAGTCTAGAAAGGGACTGAAAACTGCGATACCTGTCCGGTCGCGTTGAACGGCTTTGATTATGACCAGGTGGTCATTTGGTTCATAATCGGCTCGCAATAATATCTTGCCGTCACAGTACATATAACTAAGATTTGCCATTCGCACTGGCCTCTAAACCTAATATGGCCTCTTACGCGCCACAACACTAGCCACCTTGACGTCATTCTTGACGTCATCCTTGACGTCATAGTACCAAAAAGAGGCCACGTGTCCTATATTTTAACTAGATTACCAGAGCAAGATTCTGTCCTCCCACCTTACTTTTACATTATCGTAACCAGAGATATCATCAGAACAGCCAATACATAACGTTTCGGCACCTAATCCCACAGATCTGTTAATACTTTCATTTTAGCAGTAATGCTTGCTAGTGTACTTAGCGATACTAACACCGGCTACTTAGCCTTTTGTTCCGTCAGTCTAACAACTGACGAGGTGCTGTCCAGAGGATGTCTAGAAAGCCCAATTCATAGTACAAAACAGGTTAGTTTCAGACGTTTGTGGAGTTCTGGTTTATTGATGAGGTCGCGGTTGCTAGCTCCCCACAGCATGGGCTAGACTAGGTACTATAGTGAGTTCCTAAGCTGCATGCATGCTGCCAATCCCCCCCCCACCACAGCAAACCTAGGTAGGTTTCGGATACCTTCCAACTCTAATCATTTGCCCTAAACTCTATCCCCCCAACCAGAACAAACCGACAAGACAGAAACGCTCTCTAAGGATGAATGACCATAGTGGTAACATTGATCTGGAACAAGGGTTGCATGTCGGTCATACCTACCAGGCGGTTCCCCCGCTCTCTGCACAATATCCCTGGATTCCCACCCTCTCAGGTATCACCATGACCGTTACTGCGATGATTGTGATCCTTTTCAGTCCAGACCACAATGGAATAAATGCCGATAACCCCTTCCTCGGGCTAAGTACAAATCTTCTAGAAATCATCTATGGCGTGTAAATGACCATTTTGCGTCTGCTTGCTTTCAAAGAGTGTTGACAAGTCCTCTACAGACTTTATCTCATCTGGCTACTTACTTTCATCCTCTTCGCCCTACTCGGCAAATGGAGTCTGCTACGTCCCATCCAAAAAAAGTGGTAAGAATTTCGTTCCTAGCCACTGTGCTGCTTTTGAAAAGATACTAAGATTCCTCCCGTAGCCACTTTCTCGCCTCCATTATCTTCATTGGGCTCTTGAATCTTCCTTCAATCGGCATTACAACACTCCACCCTATCCCGTTGTCTTACCAACCGATTACCGCTTCCGCGATTGTCGAGCTCCTATATCTAAGCATCGAGATCACATGTTCGGTGGTGAATACTATCGGCGTGCTGGTACAGATGTTTCTGCGAATGATTGGGGGCCTACTACTGGCGATTCGGAACCGATTGAGAGGGCAGGTTAGGATTAGGTTTAACGTCAACATTGGCTAGAGGCTTGAGGACGGCCATGCACCCTATACCGCGGATCTCGAACGCTGCAGTTCCATGCCAAACCGGAGACGGCTGTGGTACCAAGCGTACATAGCTGTGACGGGCAGCCAAGCGGCTGTATATGAACATGCTGTTAATAAAAATACGTACGGAAGAAGGAAGGGAAGCATGAAGGCTCCGGCGACCCTACGGCTATATATACGCTATCTGACTGGCCAACCCAGTCTAACACCCAAAGGGCTAGGCCCTGACCTAGCCCGTAACAATGGAACCCCAACGCCGCAGCCAGGCTTGTAACATCATAATGCATACACGCTTCCCTATGTTAGGTCATATACTGGAGTTCCGGTTTCATTACTTCGATTTTTTGGGTGGTAGTTTTATCTTTGGTGTCGTGGTTGCTTTCGGTAGTCCCGGGGATTGAAGGCCCTTTTGCGCCGTCGAGGGCCCGGATATAGTAGATATTCTCTTCGATAGGTTATACACATACTTTGGTTAGAGCAGCTTCTCTACGGGAAATCTTCCCAGCTCAACACCTTGAGAACTGAAAAACTATAAGGTTGTAACTAGGTATCTTCTGTCGCGGCCGCCTGCCAGGGTACTAAATACGTCATGTTACCCACGGAAAGGCCGGGCGTTCCTGAACGTTGGGTTACCTGGTGCCTGTCACAAAGAACATACATAACCTTCTATGTCTAAGCTATTTTATATTATTTTATATAAGTACCTTGGTAGCAATTGAGCTAAACGCAAATACTAATAGCGCTTTGTAGCGCTGTTAGGATTCCAACCCAACTCACAGTATTTACCCCGCCTGGTCATCTAACACCCCCCCCCCGCTATAGGTACCTACCCAGGTGTAGATAGGGACCTGTAGGGTAGCCTAGCTTCTACTGGAGCTTGGCTCCCAACACAACTCGCTTTTGGTCTTCAATACTCTTCCAGCTGGCGCATGTACTAGTAGGAATACCTTGGCGATGGGATAGCTGATAGCTTCTTCCCGCCCGTCAGATGCTTCGACAAAAAGCCAGAGATATTACACAAGATTAGCACCAGACACAAAGAGATTTGATTCGACGACAAAATAGACCCTTAGGAATAGCCGTGAGTTTAACGCAAGGTAGTCCTCACGCTATCTTTAATTCTACGCTAACCTACCCGGTGTTGCTATAGTCTCTAGCAGGAAGAAGTATGGGACATTTACGTCAATAGGCCGAGACGAATATCATTATTCTGTTTACCGCCACCCCTTCGAATCCTATCTATTCACATACCCTACTAGGAGATCCCGATCAAGGGATGCCACCGCAAAATATAGCATTCGAGGAAATCTTGCCGTCTCTGCAGCCGGCTTGACGGCCCACCACAAACATGAGCTCACCGACATGGCGGAGCACATTCCCCAGAAAAGATAGAAGACAGACAATGGCGATTGGAAGGATGCGGCCATACGTATTGGCTGCGCAAAACGGATTGCAGTATACCCGAACCCAGATCTACGATTTGCATAAACCACGGCAAAACGTATCAATATGCCTAGGCATTAGAGACGAAAGGTTACTAGTGATAATGTGTTATCCTGGTTTTTGAATGAGCATCACTAACCCCCGGGTATGGTGGGCCACTAGTCCGACGGGCCGTAGCGCGTCTCCCACATAAAGAGAACAATCGCTTACTATAGTAGATGGCGTCAACGTTGTCGGTCCTGTTCATAGCAGCCACACTTTGTAACCAGGGCTAGAATTCTATGTAGGGCTTGATGGTATTATATAATAATGTTTCTAGGCTCTCGAACGACTTTCGCCTGGAAATAGTCTCTTCTCTATGGCCCTTTGGCTCCTAATTATGCAAGACCGGCCTCAGCCATCTTCTCGACTTCGACTCTCCGATCTAGGCCCTTAGGATCACAATGTTTCATACTGTACACGACCTAAAGCCTCATATGCTAGCAAGGTTGCCCCGTCCGCTGCGAGTGGTAGAAGCGGACACGCATCCTTCTCCGCTTTAGAGTTGTGCAGCCACAATCTCAATGTTTGAGCGAAGATTTGGCCGCTTCGTGTTATAACCCTTCATTCTACCGGATGATAAGGAGCACGATTTGGAACGCCAGGGACAAATCTATTCAAAACGGATCGGTGCCTGATAACTGAGTCTGGCATCAACACTTACGGATAAAACTGAACTCGTGGCGCGGACAAGCTCGAATGAGGTAGGTAGTATTTCAAAACTTACAGAGCTAACTCACTGCAAACAGAAATTCCTAGATTGTTTTAGACAATAAGATTCCTTTAGCTTAGCTATTCACGCTGGTAATTATAAGTAGCTAGTAAATACAAGCTCAAATGCCGCCTTACTAGGGGCATAATACCTATTATTCCCTATCCAATGTAATTTTAAGAAGCACAGTTAATTAATAACGGCTACCTTTTACTCTATATTTCGCAGAATGATCTAAAAGAAACACTGTCGTCTATAATGCACTTATTTGCTAACTCAACCAACTATATTGCCTTCCTAGGCAACACAGTAAGTTAACCAGGAACGAGAGGTTTGACTGAGCTCTTGTGCCGGTTTCTCCTAGGCCGAGAAGGCAGGTGACCAGGGGATGAGCTTGCGAGGGAGGCTCGTTTTACCTATTTCGTAGAAGGTTGCCACGTGAAAGGGATCAATAATAATACGATATAGACAGGGCCGGTAAAGTCGCGGCGAAGCTGTCCTAACTTCGAGTTTGATTTTGTTTGGCAAGACAGGTTGGAGAGCTTGTCGGTTTTAATAAAAGCGAATGCTTTGAGCCCCGGCAAAGCTCATTCAGCGCCACCACGGAACGAGGTGCTGCTAAATGGCATCGCGAGAAAGACAATACGGCGTACCACTTTGTGGATGGAACTATATTCGAGAGAAGTTCGTACGACCACCTTCATCAAAATGATACCCCAAGACATGAAGCAATGAAAAGGATCCGTCGTTCCTTGTATTTTGAGTAATTTTCTGCTTGGGGTAATGCTGCAATACCCGCGATTTGGGGTCGAGCGGACTCGTCGGATGTCCTCCGGCTATGATCTGGATGCTCAAAAGGGTCGGGAGGCCGGTCATACATGAAGATACGAGCCGACGGAAGTCTTCCTGGAAGCATGTTATTGTAGAGCCTGTTGGCACCCGGGGCTCCTGGTTTAGGCTACCAGGCCCACATATCAACCGAAGTCGTGTCGAGGCCATGAATGGCAATGATGACGATGTCGGTTTCTGTGTTCGTCTCCGGGGGGGGGGGAAGTGGGTGGAACTTGATCGAGGTGAACACCTCAATGAGTCGAGCTTTTCGTTGTCAAGCGCCATGAGAGAGGGCTGTTAGATAGCTTAAAAGATGTGACTAGTCGCTGGGGGAGGAGAACATGAATGAGAAGGGCGAGTACCCAACGTAATCAGCAGCCGGTTAGCGGGTAATTGATGGCTGTTTCTGCGTTCGACGTTCCTTTGATATTTAGAAAGAACAATATGTGACAGACGGGTTGAGTGGGCAAGGCACCTACTCATTCCACTGTGGCTTGCGCTCTTATGTGGGAGAGTCTGCTACCATTAGTAGCAATTGGGGTATCCTAACGCGTTCATCAATCAGAGGCCGAAATCCATTTCAGCTACCCTAGGATCGCGCATTTGACCATGTATTGTAGTAATCGGGCACTTGGGATTTACACCGACTGGGAGAGCAGGTCGCGTATCAAAAGTGCTCCGACCAAGGTATATGCTATATGTATACCTTTATAACGTTAGTTCCCATTAACGCATATATAGAAATAGGAGGCACATAGCGACTTTGGAACCTTTCGAAGAGTGTAGATGACTGTGGCGCAGGGGAGTGGCTAGTGATGAGGCGCGCGGGGGGGGGGGGGGGGGAGGATAGATTGTAATTGCCAGGGCCTCCGGCCTTGGCAAGAACCTTCCCTCTAATTAATCACAGTTGACCACTCAGTGCTTTACCCCTGCGCGTGCTATCACTACCTCTATACTAGGTATATTTAAAGAATGAATTCGAGATAAATGCAACAACATTATCGCGATGGTTCGCCTACCTGGGTAGTTATTCGAAAGAGTGCCGGCGGCTAACAGCCGTTCACCCCTGGCTTTTCCCCCCTCTCCCCCAGCATTCTTGAATGTCTTGCATTCAGGGGTCTAGACTGCCCCCCGGCTCACCCCGTGCATACTCGGATCCACCCGGAATGCTATTTACCTACGGTTAGGAGGTAGGTAATCAAACTCTACCTGATAAAGCAGCGATCCAGTATTGCAGGTTCCCTCGTGCTGTTGACATTTCTACCACCTAATTACCAGTGTGCCTAGGTAGGTAGATGCCTATACTCACGGACCGAAATATGTACCTGCCTACCTGGGTAGACATACCTGCATATACGCGGAAGCAATGACGTAGATCGCGGCTTAACGAACATGTCTCATAGCCGCATGAAAGCATGTGCCATCGTGTGGGGGAGAGGCTCCAGCCAACCACCGAGATTCCTCCCCGCGGGTGAAGGACAATCCCAGGCCCCCTTTCTCCGCAGCCAAGCCGCACCAAGGATAAATATCACCGACCTCTATTGACAGACACCGGATCCCACGAGCATGGTCTGGTGCGTCGCAGCAAGGCAAGGTCCTAGATTTTACCCCGCCGCAGCAAGACGAGTCCCCAAAGTGGTGCCGTACAGACTTGATGTTACCTCGGTAGCCAATAGACCGGACGATGCCCGCTGTTGATGATGCGGAATCATTCAAAAGGTCCGTACTCGACCCTTCTTTCTGTTCTTGTTAGGCCACGGTCGACGAAGGGACTGTAGCGACAACTGGCAGAGCGAGTATAGAAAACTAAGTACTGACGCGGTCCGGCTATGGCAGTATCCATCTCTCAAGTCTCGTTCGAGCATCATCGGGTTGCCCTCGGCATCGGCGAGGCCAGCCCGCGGATCTCGTGGCTGTTCGATGGTGACGCGACGGACTGGTTTCAAACCGGGTATAGCATCGAGGTGTCCCGTCAAGGGAAGTCCGATGTCTTCAACGTCACATCTCCGGACTCGGTCCTAGTGGACTGGCCGACGGTGGCGCTGAGTTCAGCCGAATCGGCTGTCATCCGCGTCAAGTCTTACGGCGGCGACAGCGGCGTTGAAACCGACTGGTCGAAGCCATTCCCGGTTGAGACGGGGTTGTTGGCAGACGAGGATTGGTCTGGTGCGCAGATGATTGCTGCCAACAAGACGACGGAGCAGAACTCTCCCCATCAGCCAATTCTTCTACGCAAGAGCTTCTCCTTAGATGACGATATTGTGTCGGCCCGCCTCTACATCACTGCTTACGGAATATACGAAGCCGTTATCAATGGACGCCGCGTGGGAGACGCCGTGCTCGCCCCCGGCTGGCAATCTTACAATCACCGACTTGTCTATGATACATACGATGTTACGAGTTCGCTCCAAACTGGCCCCAATGCGATCGGTATCCAAGTGGGTGAAGGTTGGTATGCGGGCCGTATTGGATTCGACGTGAACCGGAATCTCTGGGGTGACACCCTGGGCGCTCTCGCTCTTCTAGTAGTCACCAAAGCCGATGGCAGCAAAGAGACGATCCCGACAGACCTGACGTGGTCATCTAGTACCGGGGCTATCATCACCTCAGAGATCTACGATGGTGAACACTACGACTCAGCGCATGACCAACCCGGCTGGACTACGGCAGATTTCAAGCCTCCAAAAAACGCTAAATGGATTGGTGTTAAGGCGCTCAAATCGCCCCTGGGCCAACTGGCCGCACCAGACGGACCGCCAATCCGGCGTGTGGAAGAGGTTGAACTACAAGACATCATAACCACACCCTCGGGCGCTACGGTTCTAGATTTCGGGCAGAATCTCGTCGGTTGGCTCCGCCTCAAGGTGACTGGACCAGCCGGCACAACGATCAAGATGGTCCATGTAGAGGGTAAGCAAGTCCGCTTTGGCGCCGTAGTAAACCAGCTTCATACCCCCTCGACTAACGACCGCTTCAGTGCTCGAAAACGGGGAGATAGCCACCGCCCCGCTGAGATCGGCCAAGCAAACGGACTACCTGGTCCTGTCTGGTAACCGCACACAGACATGGGAGCCGACATTCACGTACCACGGCTTCAGATACGTGCAGGTAGACAATTGGCCAGTCGAGCAGACACCCCTAGACAAGCGCGCCGTCAAGGCCATCGTCGTGCATTCAGACATGCAGCGGACTGGCGAGTTTACGACTTCGGACTCGCTCCTAAACAAACTCGTACAAAATGTCCTGTGGAGCTGTAAGTCGTCTTGTCTCACCCCATGCAACGTGGTCCCCGCGTGATCTCTTATAATAAATCGGGCAATCCACTGACGTTACTCAACCTCGCGATGCAGTGAAGGGGAATTTTATGAGCGTTCCAACCGATTGTCCCCAGCGCGACGAGAGGCTTGGGTGGACCGGGGATGCGCATGCGTTCGCCCCCACTGCGAACTTCCTATATGACACCGCCGGTTTCTGGAGAGGTTGGTTAAAGGTTAGTCCATACCTCCCCCTAAATGTGACAAGCTATAGCCGCAAGTCCGATGATTTTAACCCGGGTTTGGCTAACTTGAAATTAGGACGTAGCATCCGAGCAACTCAGCAACAACAGTAAGTACCAAACCCAGTTAACACCCAAGCAATCAATAAGCACTACGAGAATATCGGTATACTGACTCCGCACCAAGACATCGTCCCCGTCGTCGTCCCCCATGTCCCCGCCGTAGGGGCCGTCTACCCAACCGCAGTATGGGGAGACGTAGTAGTAGCCAACGCGTGGAGCGCGTACGAATCGTTCGGGGACCTCGGCGCGCTGAGGGCGCAGTACGTGGGCGCCAAAGCGTGGGTCGACAGCGGGATCCCGCGGGGCGCCGACGGGCTGTGGGACCACAGCTACTTCCAGTTCGGCGACTGGCTGGACCCGAAGGCGCCGAACGACAGCCCCGGGGCCGCGACGACGGACTCGGGCCTCGTGGCCGACGCGTACCTCGTCTACGTCACCGACCTCGTGGCGCAGATGGCCGCGGCGCTCGGGCTACCCGCCGAGGCCGCGCACTACGTGAACGCGACGCGGACGTTGAAGACGGCGTACCAGAACGCCTGGATCGACGCCAGCGGGCACGTCGCGAACGAGACGCAGACGGGGCTCGCGCTGTCGCTGTACTTCGGGCTGTTTCCCGCGGGCCAGGACGCGGCGGCGGCGGCGCGGCTGCAGACGCTGATCGCGGACAACGACTACCTCGTGGGCACCGGGTTCGCGGGGACGCACCTGCTGGGGCCGACGCTGACCAAGTACAACCTGACGGACGAGTTCTACCAGATGCTGCAGCAGACGACGGTGCCGTCGTGGCTGTACCAGGTCGTCATGGGCGGCACGACGACGTGGGAGCGCTGGGACAGCCTGCTGCCCGACGGCACCGTCAACCCGAACATGATGACCTCGTTCAACCACTACGCCTTCGGCTCCGTCGCCAACTGGATGTTCCGCACCATCGGCGGCCTCGCGCCCGCGGCCCCCGGCTGGAAGACCATCCGCGTCGCCCCCGTGCCCGGCGGCGGCTTAACGAGCGCCAAGACGACGTTCCTGAGCCCGTACGGCGCCGTCGCGACGGATTGGCACATCGACGACGCCGGGTTCCATCTTAAGGTCACCGTCCCGCCGAACGCGAGGGCCGAGGTCACGCTGCCTGGTGGCGAGGGCAAGGTTTGGACCGTCGGCAGCGGGACGCGTGTGTTTAAAATCTCGGGCTTGAGGTCGGAATCGGCGTGATTCTTTTACTGTACTTACTTTTTAGTCCGCGGACTCTTATTACAATGTTTATAGGTATTAGGAATTATAGTCTTATACGCTCACTTACCTTGTTCTCATTGCCTCACCTGGTGATCTTACTGTAGGGGGCTCGTCATGTTGGTAATTGATAATTATTTCTGAGAGAGTTGAGTGAATGGCTTAGAGGTCTTTGGCAAGGAGACTGTAGAATATCTCTAGCTTAGGAAATGCCCCCCCCCCCCCCCCCCCCTACTTGCCTACGCATCGCCAACAGTGTAATTGGCACGCGACTTTATCGCAAAGGGTATGCTCCCTCATTCTCTCTCTTATTGCAATATCCTAAAGCCCGGCCCTTTGAAAAATATCCCGAAAGATGAATCGTGAGGTAGTTTCTACTCATTATTCTCTCTATCCTACAGAATAGGGGATCACAGATCGACTGCGGAGTATCACGTCCTCAATGGACCGTCTTTTCCGCCTCATTGTCGAGATGTGGATTTCGGGGCAAGCCTCCAGTAGCGGACTCTTCTGGTGATGGAAGACCGACACACGCCGACCGAGAATATCCGCCCTCTTCAAAACTCTCGGGAAGATAGGTGCTTGCATTAGCACATGGCGCCGTTGCTATAGATCTTAGCCCAAGAGGCGGTCCCTTTAGCATTGGGTTTGCATCGTATCATAACCGATTCCGGAGATCGAGAGCCGGAGATTTAGAAGAGTAGCGTGCGTCGGGCGAGGAAACTGGTAACAAATGCAGCAGTCATTTCAGATTTCCCGCATCACCTCCGCCACAGCCTTGGCCGCAGCGCGCTTCCGCTGATCCTCAGGCAAGCCCGCATTCGTTTCCCTCACCGTCTGCAGCTTAGCCATCAAGCGCTCTATTTTCTGAACGCCGTCTTCATCGAGAGATTCCTCCGTCTCATCCTCGCCCTGCTTCGCGCCACTCGTGGCAGCGGCAGCGGCAGCAGATTTCTCCCCCCTATCCGAGAATTCCTCTCCGTCCTCCTTCTCTGCATTCCATATCGCACGCTTCAGACCCTCGAAGTCTTCGCGGTCGAAACCGAAATCCAAGCTCTCAGGGTCTAAATCCGCGGCTTCGGGGTCCTCTCCATCAGCTCCTTGGCGTTTCTTCCGCCCTTCCAGCTCCGCCTCTATATCTTCAAAATTAGAATCGAGGTCGCCGGCTGACGCGTTCGCCCAGTCGTTTGCTTCCAACGCCTCCAGGGCACGTGGTATTCCAGTTTTCTCTATCAGTAAACTATTAGTTATCCTTCATTGGGAAATACCAAACAAAAAGAGGTACCTACCGCCAAACTCATTCCGCGAAGGCGTCGACTGGTTCCTGACCTGCACGAATTCTAAGCCGGACTCAGCGCAGCAGTCCTCCCAAACATCGACATCGTCGATCTCGCCAACGCCAAGACACAGGCCAACACCGTCCCATTCCCAGCCGCCGAGGCCGTCTTTAACCACTTTCCCAACTTGCCTTATCAAATCCTGCGCAGCCTTCCCTTCATCGGAGTGCGAGTGAACCGGCAGTGCGAAAACTACCATGACACCGCCGAGCACTTCAAGGACCTCTTTAGCCTCCGCAGAGAGGAACGAGGCAGACCATTCTGAGGGCGATGATATCAGATCCAGCCATATCGGCACTTCTGCCGTGTAATATGTTGTTTTGAGCGAGAGGTTGTGTGATGCCCCCGCTAGGGACGTGGATGTCTGTTCGGGTATCGTTCCCGTGAGGTCTGCGATGAGTTAACCACTTAATCCGACTACATGTAGCGAATCCGGGGATTTATGAGCGGAGATCACCTTTCAGAACCCGAGCTAGGTGCTGTACTGAATCGGCGGACGAAACAGCTAGTATCCGGCGAGGATTTGTGATATCCATCTTGTAATGTCCGAGTCCCTAGTGCTTCGTGATTCCTCTAACTAGTGATGACGTTGGAGGGGCAATGGTCGGACCAGACAATGGATGCCCCGCAATCATATCCCATATGCGGGTAACCCCATTCTATTCATTGTGAAATGCACTAGTCGGTGTATACTATATAGTGTAGTTACATAAAATGGTGCATCGATCCGTTACCTATCTCATCTAAGGAGCACCTAAATTGGTGATACAATCTATCATGAACATAATATCGGCAAAGAAGTAAGGGAAAGGATGGACTTTGAACGAACTCGGTTAAATGAAGGACTCTACAACTAAGCGGGAAATAGTAAACCGTACAAACAATCCGACCGCAAAGACATTAGTATATAGTATAACATAGCGCAGGTAGGTATCTCCGTACCGCAACTGCGACCCTATTCACCAATCAATGAGAGTGTAGCATCAAGCCTCCGTTGGAGGAATCAACGTAGCCAACCACGCCGACGACACACATATCTATCTCTAATCCACTCACTACATCTCGCATCCCTTCCCTGCTACCGCGCCTCTAATCCACCTGTACCATGCCACACCCCGAACCGTCTCAGCCCGTACATGTAACCAAGGGCACGTCCCTCGCGCCCTCAGGCGGGCAAACAGAGGGCATGGAGCGCTCGAACGCGATCGTAGACAAGTGCGCCGGCATCTGCGCAACGAGCATGCTAGCGAGGCCGCACACGGCGTCGGCCGTGCACCACCACGGGGCGCAGGACACGATCGTGTACGCGGTGCGCGGGCGGGGCGCCGTCGTCAGCGAGGGCGGCGCCAGGCGCGTGCACCTCGAGCCCGGGGACTACGCGCTCATCCCCGCGTTCATGGAGCACCAGGAGGTCAACGACGGCGACGAGGACGTCGTCTGGAGCATCGTGCGCAGCGGCCGGGTCCCCGAGGTCGTCAACCTCAGCGGCTGGGGGGGCGAGCCGGTTTAGCCGGTGCTGGAGACCTCTCGAAGCACGCACGCACGCTTAGGTAGACCTTTTATGGCTATGGATGGGTGGCCCTTGGTACGGAACCGTATTCGGCGGTATTTACCCAAGACATCTCGACGCCGTCTATTGAACGCTGTATATACGCTGTCGCTGTTGCTGCTGTTGCTATCCAAACACAGATTTGTTGCTCCATATGTCGCTCGCTCGCTCGCGGACTCCAGGCTCAAAAGTGCAAATATACCCCCTCCCTCATCTCCCACCCGTTCCTCCCTATATACGTCCATCCCCTCCTCAAAATACCATCGCCAGCACAACATCCACGCACCTAGCCTCTCCCACCATTATAATCCGCACCCCCCGCCCTCCTCAGCCGCGGCACGATCTCCTTCTCATCGAGATCCGCGCGGTCCCGCGCATCGACCTGGATGCTGTGGTGCGCGAGCACCCGGCGCACGTTGGCCGTCTCGAAGCCGACGCGCGCCTTGCGCATGACCTTGGTGTGGTCGCCGATCCACACCACGAGCGCGAACTTGACGCGCTTGCTCTCCGTGTCGTTGGCGTACTCGACGCGCACGTACCCGTACTGCGCCTGCGCGTCGTCCAGCTGCGCCGCGAGCTCCGGCAGTCCCCCGACCCCCGTCCCCGCGAGCTTCAGCTTGTCGCCCACGGCCCCCGCGTACGAGATCAGCAGCCAGTTCGTCTCGTCCTTGTCGGAGCGCACGGCGTCGTAGGCGGCGAGGATCTCGGGTGCTTCGAGGCCGGACATTCTGTATTTTTCCTATTTTCCTATTCCTCTTTTCTTTTTTTCCTTTTCTTTTCCCCCCTCTCTTTTCCGTTCTGTGTTATTTATGTCTTGGGGCGTCCGCGGTGATGGTTGATTCTGGTGGGGGTGGATTAGGAGGGGCAGAGAGGGAGGGGTCGCGTGCTTCGGTGGTTTCTGTCTAGGACAATGGCATGGGAAAGAGATAAAACAACGCTGACATATGAGAAATAATGGCCGAAAGTGGGATTTTAAGACGGGATTATTGACATTAAGCCAAGGTACTTAATTTTAAGAAACCGAGAGGGTTCTAGGTTCGTCCCATCATTATACTTATGTGTCTTGTTTCGTCTTGTTTCGTCTTGCATGACTAGCTCAAGTGGCAGCGGCCCGCCGTCAACCGGCAAGCTGTCAGAACCCCCCCTTTGCTTTCCCACTGACATGGGACAGGGCCGGCTTTAATCTAAGTAGATTATAGGTAGAGCATAAGTCCTACCACAAGCAATAGAACATGAGGCTTAAATATAATCCTCGTAATTTAAGTACGAGCCCACTATCTAGCTATCTTCCACTCGCACTTCGCTGGTGAATGGGGACACCAGATGACCCTAGCTTGTCACCAAGATTCATACATCAAATCACGAAACTTTTTATCAAACCACCATGGATCTTCAACACCGGTGCTATGCCTATGTCACCCGCCCCAGGCTGCTCCCGAACCTGAAACCCGAAACCCCAACACTGTTTGTCACAAAGACCTATTTCCCGGCATGGTTTGCACCGAGCATGATGTCTTCATCTGCTCCCGCCGTAATCCACTGTGGGTTGCTTGTTCATTCACAGGTCAAAATCGTAAACGGGACGAGAATGACGAGTCAATGGTACCTCGGGAGAAGATCTGTATAGTCATCGGGCCACGTGCTGGGTGTCATCGATATGGCTGGCCATCACCGTCGTAAATGTCGCGTTGGCTCCTATCTACCTATATCCCCCTCTACATGCTAGTCGGCTCTAGAATGTCACCCGCCGTAATAGTTGCCCAACCAATGAGACGCCAATGCTTTTCAATACGCCGACTAAGAGCAATTTTCTCTGTAGTGGTGATATCCGTCAGTATTTGCTACACTCTAAATCGAACAAGGGTTGGGGAACCAAGAAGGATAACGCAAACGCGGCAAAGGCCGCAAGATTCGAATAGGATCGTAATGCTTACCTCCGATATTTGTACATGCTGGACTTGTGAGAACAAGCTTAGCAGCATCTCGCTTAATAGCAGCAACCTTGGCTCCGGTTGACGTGGATCCAATGTTGACCATAAGAATTTCGTTCTTGGCAAGCTTCTCGACCTTGCGCTGCTTGCCGTCTGCGACACCGAGAAGACGTCGGAGGAGGTAGAAGTTGACCTCGATTTGGCCATAGATATCGGGGGATTTGCCCCTGAGACCAAGAACGAAACCAACAAGACGATCGGCTCGGCACAGCGTCGGGTCAATTCGTGTACCAACACCGATCAAACCACCAGGCACGGCGTATTTCAGATCGTTGGCCTCGGAGTTGAGGGAAACAACGCGGCTGAAAATCGGGGTACATCGGAGATTGCCCTTCTCGTCACGGGTGACGATACCCGGACGGATTTCGATCTCGTCTCCCATCTTCAGCATACCGTGGAGGATACTTCCACCAGCAACACCTCCCTTGAGCTCATCGATGTCGGCACCCGGTTTGTTCACGTCGAAGGATCGAATGACCATCATGTAAGGGTCCATTGAGAAGTCTCGCAGAGGAACTGGGATATTGATAATTGCGTCATTGACCGCATCGATATTCATCTTCAGTTGAGCAGAGATGGGAATAATGGGCGACTTGCTGGCGACGGTGCCTCTTATGAACTGCTGAATCGACTCTGGCCAGTGTTAGTGTATTGACTTCGGTGTGAGACTAAGCGACGTGGACACCCGATGTCATAGCAGCTCCACCTACCGTAATGTTTCATAGCCGTTTCGCTCTTTATTAGATCGACCTTATTTTGAAGGATAATAATGTTCTCTGCCGAATTGTCAGAAACTCGTGGCTCATTATGGTACACACAAACAACGTTTGAAGCATCGGCCCGGGTCGGAGATGTCAGAAGCCTTCCAAGAGAACATACCCAATTTCATGATCTCGACGGCTGCCAAATGTTCGGACTATTTTCATCAGCTAGGCTCTCCAATGTAGACCTAGGAAGGCGCTTACGGTTTGAGGTTGAGGGCAGCTTTCGTTACCAGCAACCAACTATAGCCCATTAGCTTCTCGCACTTAACACACAGCGCCAGACAATAGGCACTAACAAGTAGAGCGGCGTCCATGACCGCGGCACCTGATAACTACTCGAATATTAGCATCGTGGGCGCATCGGTATCGAGATGGCCAGTTAAATGTACCATAGTACTCATCAGAATATCGTGACCTGCACTCAGAATTAGACGCTACTCGTTACATGTATGCTAGAAAAGACGACTACGTACCGGGACAGTCGACGAAACTGACATGTCGGAGCAGTTCGTATGTGCCGCCACATCCTTCACGCTCACATGGAGGGTCAACTCGTTGGTCGCTCTTGTAAGATCGGAAGCAGGTAGGGCGCGGGCATTCCTCGTTGGAACACTTATATATCTTGGCGTTTGCGTAACCCAGCTTGATGGTAATGTTACGGATCAGTTCTATGGCAGTAGGTTAACATTGCCATTTTTGTTATGGGGGAAGACGAGGCTATGTATGCCGGAAATACGACGGGAGGACGACGGGAGGATGACAGGAGGACGGAGGTGAGACGGACCATTCTTGAAGCGCACAGTCTGGACGCCCGAGATAGCCTTGACGACGGTGGATTTTCCGTGGGCGACGTGGCCGATGGTGCCTATGTTGATGGTAGCCTGGCGAGCGATAATCTCCGGTGTGGTGGGCGACAGGGTCGAGATGTCGAGGTCTTTGGGGTCGGTCTGAGGCGGCAGGGGCGGTCGCTCGACAGCAGGGGCCGCGGATATGGGCGTCTTTAGCTGAGTCTGGGGTTCAGTCTCGGATTCGGAACCGCTCTCCGACCCGGAGTCTACTATCTCGGGGTTCTCAGGTTTGTCGACCGTCATGGTCACGGATACGCTGCTTGGGATCGTGGTGTCTGGCGGTTGTCGCGAGGTTGTCGTTGCCGTTGTTGTTGTTGTGCAGGGATTGATTGATCGATCAAAGTCTCTCGACGACACTGGCGGCAGCAGAAAAGGACGGAAAATTGAATAGCAACCTGCAAGTCGGAAGTGTGATGTTATGTTATGCTAGAAGAGGAAGAGATAGAGAATTAACCCCACCACCCCTCTGTTCAAGCCTACCTATTCTACCTATTCTACCTATTACTGGGCAGGTGCCCACCTAATTGCTATGCTGGAGCACAGGCCATCATCATCTTATTTACCTTGTACCTACCACAAATTGATTGGGGCTTCGATGACTCACGGCAGTTTGCTAACCTAGTTCCTTATCGATAAGCAAGCGAGGAAACCAGCAAGCTTAGATGCACCAAGCTAGACTCGACTTCTATGCTTATAAGTTATTGCTAATCGTCTTTAAACGTAAATAAGAGATCTAACTAGGTAGGTAGTTAAAGTAGGTAAAGTTATCAGTTAATCTCTTGGCAACATATCAATAGAGGTACGATGAGCTGCTGAGAATGAGAGTTCGAGTTTCTACCTCCTGATGACCCAGATACCTACCTAGGTACCTAGGTACCTAGCAACAAATTCTGCTTAGCTAAGGTTCAGTCAAATCTCGCCCAACTCTAGACTACAAGAATACCTACCTACCTAAATAGATACTTAGTCTCATATCTAGTCGCCGAAGGAGTCAATTGACTTTGAACGTCGCCTATAAAATGATATCAGAAGCATGGGGGTTCATGACGTGTCACACCCTCCGGCTTCTGGAACAGTGAAAACGCCGTAAATGCACCGGGCACTGGCTCTTTGCTCGGCAATAATTTCTTCATCGTACCCCTAAAGTCTCGAAGTGTGTGGATGGCGTATATTTGCAGTATATACCTTAGGTACCTAGGTAGGTAGTTCCCAGTAACGTGTCGTGCTGGATTATACAACACACATTTCCCGAAGGATGAGGCGGGGCATTTTGTTCTCCCTCCTATAAGCGTATTACAGATATTATAGACCTCTGCCCAAAATTGTCATCGTAAACGCCAACTACGACTTTATACCAATCCGAATTCTTACCGTACCTAGCCATCTAGGAAGGTGTGGAAAGTATGGTCAAATACCCCTCACGATGGTTATCTGGTGTCAATCACTCCATTACCTCTACAACACGAATATCCCACACCCTGGCTCCAACAGCCACCACGATAAGGAAAAATAATCTGAGCATACGGAGCTTCAGACAAGCTTTATAAACAGAGAATTTCAATATTCCGTTCTTTGTTCCTTTCTCATCCGCCGAGTTGTAATGCCCCAAACCAGGTTTTGAATTACACAAAGGACTATGGGGATCTGGAAGCGCGAAATGTAATACATTTTGGCCCCTAGCCCAGTCCCAACGCTTTCTCGCGTATCACGACACCTGCGAAACCCCCCGATTCAGCAACACCCCTCCATAATGCGGTCCTGTGATATGGTAATCAGGGGTCTCGGGTATCACAAACGTAACTGACCATCCTGCCACCCCCCCCCCCCCTTCCCTCCCTTATTCACCTCCCTTGTGCTCTTTCTAATCATCGACATATTCAACCGGTTACTGGGTGTTATGATCATTCAGGGTGGCCGCTTTCCAATGATTCTTCAACTTTCGCGCCTCCTCGAGCCACAGACGTCATCGTCTGAGTGGCCGCCTCATGTTCGGTGCCGACTTGCATATATTATATAAAACCTTTTCGGTCAGCCATGCCTCTTGTTTGGTAGTGATGCCTCCACACCACCACGCAGTCAACCGTCTTTCCACCCTACTATTAGACCGAATCTGCTGATTGCCCGACGGCCCAAGAAGCCCAGCCAATAAAGTGATGGGGGCGTAATGTGATTTAGAATCTTAGCATTCGATTCGCCTGTCTGGGTTTCCCGGACATTAGTCGGTACTTCGCATGGCCGTGAATGGCGGACTACTTGTCACATCTCTATAACAAAGAGGTGTTCTGTCTGTCACATCCTGGGCACCCCTCTTTTCATATTCAAACAACCACCAAGGCGGTTATATAAAAACATTTACTCCCATCGTACCCTACCGCTGCTACTACCTTTGGTCTAGTTTCGTTCAATATTTCGCTCAAAGCACGTCGTTCATACTCAGACCAGATTGTACTTACTCGCGTTCTTTTTAGAGTGCGTTAGTATTCCAAGAATAGCTTGGGAGACATCACTTCTCTTTTCGTTACTCATAACTTTCTCTTCCACTTCTGTTGCCGTACGCTATCGCATTCCCCACTCTTGAAATCGATACTGCTTTGCCAGACACCAAGAGTATTCTATCATCGTATTCTAGGACTACCAAATATCAACCGCAATGGGTGACAGCGTCAACGACGTTATAGCCTCGTTGGGGGGACTAAATGTGTCTAACGATGTACCCGGAGACGGGGTTTCCCCCAACCGAAGCTCAAATCCAACCACCCTTTATGATCTTACTCAAACACTTATAGAGTCCTCTGAGAACACTATTTCGAATGCGAAACATGTGGACCCCTTTCTTGACGACATGGAAAGTCTCGGGGGCATCGAAATCGGAGAAATACTTCTTCTACGGCCAGGAGCTGTAAAGCTGGCTGACGCGGCTCGCATTATCAACGAAACTGCCGCGAGACTAAACGAGGCACTAGAAAACTCCGTGATGGCCCGTCTTACCTCCCTTCGATCCCCAGAATCAAGCCCTATCAGTCCAGATTCTCAGCTTGGGACACTATTGACCCATTTCGACGAGCCAATAAAAAGGATTATCCGGTCTACTCTAGATGAGCCTAATGAGGGCGACTCTTTCCTGTGGAAGGTGTCTGAGGAATGCTACAACCAATCCACTCGCGTAGGTGGCACATTGTGTGCTAAGGATTATAGTGAGGTAGAAAAGCAAAGTTGGATCGGATTTTGGGCTGGGGTGCTATGTCGATCTCCCGATGGCCCAACGCTGTTCTCGCCACCCGCTGGTAAATTTGGCTCCTCGGACCCTGAATTGGAGGAAATTCCCCCGTATTTGTTCCGAGTTTTTGACTATAGAAGCTCAGGAAAAAATAGCGCCACCGTGATGGCCTCGGAGGCGAGTATTAGGGGGGCACAAGACAGTCGAATTGACATTCAGTCTTTAGACGAAGGTACAGTAACGGAGAGGCTACACTATCATCTCGAACAAAAATCGCTGGTCGACGCAGAAAAGTTCGATAACCTCGTATCATGGACGAGCTCGCTATTATTCGCACTACAATATGCAATCTATAGAGACTACAAGTTTGGGGTCGGGACGGAATACGTTAAAATATGCGTCGTTGATACTGGGAAGTTTCCGCGCGGACAATTTGTGAGCGATATGAGGCTTATACAAAGATATCGTCAGACAGCGGAGGACATCGGGGGGAAAGCTGAGAACTTCTTCCGCTTCCGCTGGACTGACGAACGATACTATAACGGGGAGTACCTTTCCCAGGGGAGAGTTCATCTCTCTGGCCGTTCTTCGGTTCGTTCCTTGAAGGATCTAATCCAACTTGGATTGTACAACCTGTATTCTGATCTTGGCGAGGCGGAAGGCAGAACCCTATGGCCGAAGCGCGTACTTAAAATTCGACAACGTTGGAGCGAAGAGAAAAAAACAACACGCCAAGAAATACTGCTTGCCCTTATAATAGCGAGGAAATTTGATACATGTCCGGCATTGGATCTGGCAATAGTGCTCCTAACTCTCAAGAATCGGAAATACAAATCCACAATGTTAAACGGTGAGTCGTGCGCAAGGTTGATGTAATTTACTACTTGGTATTGAGGAATGCTAACATCACACGAGTTATCGCGGAGGACCGACGAGGGCCCCTGTTAGACAGACGCCCACCCGAAGTCCCAAGGTTCCTGGAAGCGATGAAAGTGGCGAACCAGTACAAGAATAGGGGCATTCTCAGCAAGCACAACGTACTGGTTAATCTCCGGATTCTGGAAGAGGTATTCGAATGTACCTAGTTAACTGTTGTATCGAAATAATTGTATTCTAAGTTTTGCTAGGCGTCTAAAAGGAAAATTTAGCCGGTCTTGCTTGTTGAGGACTGGATGTGACCCCCTGAAAACCCTCGTGTGAGGAGCCAGGTGTTGAGCCAATCGGATAAAATATTCACCGACCCACTTCTAAACCCGGCAACTTAGCAGCGAACAACAGACAACACTTACTAATTATAATAATAAGAGTAGAAAGAAAAAGTCAGGTGGAATTCAGTTTAATCTTGTTATTCTTGTTAACTTGGCGACTAGTAATAATTTAAGACGCTTTTATTACTGTTTGTTTTTAGGTAGCGTTAGCAAATGGCCTATCTAGACTATTGGCGCGGGCTGAACGATTGTTGAAGCTGTTGGTCGCGCCACGTAGTAATATGTCCCCTTTAATCCGGCCATGCATACTTACTCCATTATATCACGGAGTTATGGCATTGGAAACGATGATAGCTACGGCTAACCTTACCGACCCTAGGAGCCGCGGATGGTGGTTTGACTACGGTTTCTGGCCTCACAGGAGGTTTGATTTCTATCGGCCTAGATTGAAAGATAGGTAGTTCAGTGTGGGCAAATAGAAATGATCTTTGATTTTCTATATGTTAAGATGGCAAAGGGAGATCCGATTAGCGTACGATAAGCTTACGCAGCGCCTCAAACAATAGAGCCACTCCATCCTATGACCGTCGACCGTAGTGTTCTCTTCGCGCTCGTAAGCTATACAATGCTACCCGATAAACCACCCCCTAAAACCTTGCTTATATCGTAAACGGACGCCGCGTTGGCAGCCTCTAGTACATCCCCAAATCTCCCGTCGGTCCGCTCTTCAGGACAACATGAGTATATCTAAGGCCCACCCCCCTTTAACATCCACACGCCATAGAGAGTAATAGGTAGTTTGAGGTTTCTAAACGATCTCTCGATATCAAGTCTCCGCTTACTTATAGTCTAGCGAATAGACCTAGTAGCCAAGTGCTTGAACCTATCGTCTACATTAGCATCCCACATTAGTCTGGTGAATCCCATCCCATTCCCATTGCCATCCTCCGGCACATCCAGGACGTCCCCTCTCTCGATAAACGTGCTCGCAGCCCAGAAAGCCCCACCATCATGCGTCAGCAGAAGCTTGAAAAGACTCCCGTTCTCATTGGAATGCCTCACAATAGACAGGAGTCTCTTGACTAGATATTCGACGTCGTGTTTGTGGTGATATTCTAAACATGCTAACCAGTCCAGCACGCAGATGGTTATCGTCTTCTGGGGCAGCTGGAAGACCAAATTGTCGAAAACGTCGCAGAGTGTCTTGAGATCATTGTCCTCGCGAATGGCGACGGCATGGCTTCGCTTGATGAAATGGAGGTCGAAGCTGCCGTACGCATGCACGAGCTGTCCGATGAGCGACCGGATGACCCCGTGCACGTTTGCGTCGGCGTCGCTACGCCTGTTCTGATGCTGCTTTGCGAACCAGAAGAGGCCGATTATATGAGATGTACGCTGCGCTTTCTGTGTAGACTGGACGAGGTGCGCCGCCGCAAACGAGATGGCGGATGTGTCGCTTCCGACATGCTCGGGACTACCTCTAATAAGGAGAGCCCCGTTCTTCGAACCGAGCAACCAGGCCTTCAGGGCTCCACTCTCAATAATGAACACAATTCTGTCTTGTGCTGTTAGGCTGAGCCCACTCCCTTCATGCATGATAATCGCCAAGTCATTCCTGGGAACATCTTCTTCGTAACGAAGGACTGCCTCGCAGAGTGACTGTCTTGATATGGCCCTTCCTCTTGGGGCTGGGACTTGCATCATAGAAAGAGAATCTAGCCGAAATTGGCCGGTGCGGTAATCAACCATGGGGTGGCTCCGCAGCAATAACTCAAGTTTCTTTAGAACGTCCAGACTCTCCCGCGTGCTCTCGTCTATGGTTTGGAGACGCCGGGAGCCGCAAATCTCGGCTGTATCATATGTCAGTCTCATCCCTTCGATTAATTCATTGATGCGAGGATTGACTCTCAGTAGCAAATGCAATAAGGTTTCACACATTGATGAAGCTCAATTTTTGTATGTGGACAATTGAACACGAGAGATGGTACATACCTTCATCTCTTACTGACGAAATAGCTGTCCTGAATGTTTTGACTTTGTCCTCCAGTTTCTTCTCATATGCATCTTGATACAGGAAGGCCTTCCCGTGCCGCTTGAGAGACTTCTCCTTATACCAATCAATGATATCATTAAGGATGTCAAATACTGTACGGTAAAGAGATGAGACACTGTTGTAGAGGCGTCGGTTTATGTCCTGGTCTGCATTATACTCGATTAGTAATTGGGCCTTTTCTACCTCATCCGGGATTGCGGCCATGGCCCCAACAATAAACTCCTTAATCTCATTCATTCTCGTGGCCGCACGCAGAATCAGCTTGAAGCCGCCGCATATCAAACTTCCATATTCGCTCTCGGTAGGAAGCAAGTCAAGCCAATTAGTTATGGCGGGTGAATTGCTTCGAAGTATTCGGAAGAATCCACGTATCCTACCGAAAGGCGACTCCTTATCTGCTTTTTTGTTGTACTTGATCTCGGCGAAGTGAGCTTCATTGATGACCTCTGCCCAGGTGTGTTTTTCTTGGAGATTGAATCGGGTTTTGAGATTATCCGGGAGGGACTCTTCGAAGGATCGGAGCACTTCTGCGAACTGTTTACAATGTACATCCGCTCTGGTGGTATCCCCGGGGACTGTGTTGGCCGATTGACTTGAAACTGGGTCTTCATAATCCTCTTCAGCCCCCGATCGCATCGGTTCAGCACCATTTACCGCGACTCGATTATGAACAAATTCCTCGGCGGGGTTCGTGAGCTTTACTGGTATCATACCAGCTTTCCTTCGAATAAAGTTCTTCATTTTCTTTGCAGAGTAGTTTAACGAAGTTGGTGTTGTAAGTCGGAGGCATCTTATGATCAAACTCTTCCAAATGGGAAAACTTCCCTTTGGATAATCAACATACATGCAACAACCTCTCTTAGACCGATATTTCTATATGTATGGCCCCCAATCGCTTCCCCTGCAGGAGGGGTAGGATTTTCTTGGCGCCTATTGCGGCTCTCATATTACTGTAAGGCTTTCACGCTGACAAAATTGGAAGCAGGAGTTTCCGAGGGAGCCTACTGTACATAAATCATACGGCGCTATCCTCTCACCGAGGGGTGGGGGCGGATTCCTGCAGCATCATGCACATGGAAGGGCTGAAAGCTGAGTCTGTGTCGCAGAACAGGGTAGCATTTTGGAGATAGATATTATTTACTGTATGATTATCCTAGCTGTGCAGCCAACAACCACCCGTAGCCCGCTTGCCATCCGGTAAAATCGCCCCCATCTTCCATCGTCTGTGACGGATTCTGACAAATATTGGCTCAAGATAAGAAGCCGGGACGAGAATAATATCTCCTATTAATAGTCGAATAGCGTGTAACTTTCTCTTTGGTGTTGGAATCGAGGCTGTTATAGTCGGCTTTTACTTGCACTGCCCATATCTGATTGAGGAAGACGTGCTAATCATCTCTCGAACGTCCGGCGGTCTTTCATATTAACATATGACGGCGTTACGGAGTCCCCAGCATATCTATTAGCCACGAAACCATGGAGAAACCCGAGGGTATGGAAACTGGTCTGACTGACCCGGAAGGAAATATTCAGAACCTCCCAATCCTGCAAGGGAAGACTGAAAAGCAGGTCGCAGGCGACAAAGTTGGCGATATGGGTGCCAGCGCTGGGGATAGTCAAATCACACAAGAGAAAAAGAATTCAAGCCCGGAGGAAGAGGGGAAGATTACTCGTAAGAACTTTTTCGTTAATTTATCTCTCCAGGGTTATTCTACTGCACATGCGCTTCCTATTCCCATCATAGAAGCAATAGTGCCACAAAGGCCGCAACATTTCCCGAACCCCGCCCAATACACTCACTTGCTAACCCTTGCTATGTAGTGATCCCAGAGATCAACTGTCTCTCTTGGCCAGAGTGGCGGAAGATCCAATTGTCCGAGCACGATACCGACAACAAGCAGAAGGATGCCGCCGCAACGAACAACAACAAAGCAGCTACCAGTCCGAAACAGTATGTCATCGACATTATTGCCTCCGATACGGGCGACGTGGCGTCATCTGCGTACACGGAGAACCAGTTATCTACCAGAGCCCCTCGCTTATTTAACCGTATACGCATCAATTCCCAACACATACTTGATATCCTTACCGACATCACAAACATATTCCTACCGCAACGCTGCCAGATGCTCCATCCTTTCAAAGTCATCATTGACAATCTACCGAAAATCGAAGCCTATATGGACGTTCTAAAAATCGAGCTAGAGAGAGCCGAGGCCGCCTTTCGGTCAATCAGTACGGCGAAGCCATCCGTACTATCCGATAATAACAAGTCGATCCAAGAGTCAATCACGGCAACGAATCATACCGATAGTACTAATCAAGGCGAACCACTCAAGTCCGAGGAAGAAACAGCACTCGAAGTGGCCCAAGAGCGTTTGGAACACTATCGGTGCTTCATGGATTTAATAGAAACGAAACTAGCCCTCGAAGTTAATGTGGCCACGGCCGTGAAAAACGGTACGGCGGACAGGATCATGTTTTGCCATCTATGGTACCTCTTCCCGCCGGGTGAAACAATATACTACCAGAAGCCTAATCGCGACGAGCCGCCACAGGCAGCTCAGATCCTCAAGGTCAGCGGCGGGCGGTCGATGCTTCCTAACTCGTGGAGGTGGCTCAGTGTGAGTACTTATACCTCTGCTAACTACGCAACTAACGTAAATGATACAGATTTTTGGTCAGGAAGAGCGGAGAGGCTTTCAACGAGTCTCGCCATTCACCATTGATGCCTTTCACCTGGACTTTGATGGGAAGAAGTATCGTCCCTTCCAAGTGAAGTACGAGATACCGAAGTACCCCGGGGAAATTCAGATTACGTCTCTGCCTGTTTTCCCTCTTCGATTTCTCCCAGAGCCTAGGAAATCGGAAAAAATGTCGTTGCTTCTCACTAGAGGGCTTAACTTCCGAAATCTAGCAGGCGTGGAAGCAGCGCACCGCGAATACCGCGGCAGGACTCTGGACCCCGAGCCAGAAGACATTGACGGCCGAGTCATTGTTGATTTCAAACAAGCATCTCTGGTTAATAACCTCCGTCAGAGGGATTTCCAGACGAACGGTAATAACGACGACGACGTGGGGCGTGTCTTTGGGCTCCGATCTCTCAGCCAGACTAATAGACTTGAGGTCTCGGAAGTCATAGGACGCGACGAGGATCCCGAGTTGGCGTTGTATGATGACCACAATTATGATATTGACAAGACTGAGAAGCTTTTCTCTCACACTGAAAACAAGGTTCTCCTAGCGCCATCGCAGGAGCTGGTTGGAGATGATCTGGCTGACGACGAGCTGCGCCTTCTTCCTGGCACCGTCTACGCATACGTCCTTCGCAGCCGCAAGTATTGTAAGTATTACCCCCGATGGATCCTGATAGGTGGGCCACCAGCTAAAAGCTTTCAGGTCGGTGCGATATCAGTTTCATTAAGGAAATCAGCCCCAATAAGGATGCTATTAATAGTTTGGTCCTTCCGGAAAAATATAAGAACCTCCTGATGTCGTTAGTTGATCGCGTACGTAAGCACCAATTGAAACAAAGCCCATTAAACCCCTAGTTAGAAACGTTTGTTGAACGCAGCACGGGCTAACATCGTGGCAGCATTCCCTCGGGTCGAGGCCAGTGGAACAAAAGACCAATAATACAGATCGACCCCCCGTAGAAAGAACAGAGTCGCGGTCATCCCAGGCTAGCCATAACGCCAGCGACACACTCAGCATTGTCAAAGGCAAGGGTAGGGGGCTTATCATTTTGCTCCACGGCGTTCCCGGCGTGGGTAAAACCTCGACTGCGGAAACTATCGCCGAAACAACGGGGAGGCCGCTTCTGCCCGTGACATGCGGCGATATCGGAGAAAACGCGAGCGTTGTCGAGAAAAATCTCGAACAAATCTTCACAAATTCCCATCGATGGGGTTGTGTGCTCTTGCTTGACGAAGCCGAAGTGTTCCTAACCAAGAGAAACCTCCAGGATTTAACACGGAACGCCATGGTTTCTGTCTTCCTGCGGGCCCTCGAGTTCTACTCGGGCATCCTCTTTCTAACGACAAATCGCGTTGGGACAATTGATGAGGCTTTTAAAAGCCGGATACACATAAGCCTATACTGTGAGTAAACCGTCACCGTTGACTTGTGAGCCGTTTCTTACTGTTATATAAAGACCCCCCTCATGATTGGAAAACGTCGAAGCAGATCTGGCAGGTGAACCTCGACCGCTGCACGGAGAGGGTGCAAGCAGACAAGGACGAGATCCTCAGATACGCAAAGAAGCAATTTCATCGCGCAGACAAGGACAGCCGCTGGAATGGCAGACAGATCTACAATGCGTTCAAGACGGCCATTGCGTTGGCCGAGTTTGAGAGGTCAAATGGCAGCAGTAAGAAGAGCCAGCGGGCCGTCCTCACAGAGTCTCACTTCCGGCAGGTTGCCCAGGTGGCTAAGAAGTTCGACGAATATCTCCTTAAGACTCACGGAGGCTTCAGCATGGCTGTTACCAACCAGGTGCAGAATGTCAGAGCAGACGGGTTTGGAATGGACGATGACGACCCCCCTAAGCTAAAGCGGCGTCCGACAAAGTCTCGGAAGCTCGACTACGACGAGATGTCGTCGACATCCGAAGGGGATTCTGAAAGTGATAGCGATGTCTCTACTAGTTCTGAGAGTGCTGAGTCCGAAGTAGAGGTGAAAAGGTCGAGAAGAAAGGGCGCGTCTTCAAGCAGGAAGGCCCGCAGTTGAGAGGCGAACCCATCTCACTACTGACTCCGGGATCGCGTATACCCATATAGAAAGTAACTAGACTGTGGAGGGCGTGAATCTGCTAAAGTGCGGAGAGCCTATGAATCAGTCGAGAGGTGTGGAGGTCCTATATTAGAACCATTCTTTGAAATTGTATAGTCTGCATTCATAACCTGTTTCTACATTCATAGCTTTCATGTTTTATGTGTTGACATTATTAGAATCTGTCTAGCTTCAGCTTAAAAACTGATCATTCTCCTATAATAAATCTCCAAAGCGATATTCGTCGCTTTTTCCCCTGACCAGGTATTCAAAGCTTACTCAGGCGACCCTGAATGAGGTCTGCTATCATCAGGGGCTCACGCCCATTATAAGCCACAGAGTTATAAGAGCATTTCCAGTACTATCACTTCAACTGACTCCCTCCCCTATGGCCTTGACGCATAATCTGTCCTAGCCCTGTTTCAAAATAGACGTTCACTGCTCGCCGAGGCCGGCAGGAGTCTCACAGAGAACGTCCTGGCCAAGCTGTAGTTGTTACGGCACGTGTTAGTATATGGATCTCAAGGCAGGTAAAGAAATGAAACTCGAGCGTAGAGTGACTTACAACGGGGACGACGCAGCAGCGCGCGCGCTGGCCACCCGCGGCACAGATATTTCTGAAGCTGATAGCGCTAGAAGGAGTTGCAGAGGCTGTGTTATTTCCATTGTTAGCCGAGGGTGTTCTCCCTCCTAGTTCGAGAGATGAAGTGTGAGACTCACGAGAGCTACAATTGAGGTCAGCAACTCCCAGGACGTCGGTGGCACAGCATTGCTCGACGGAGTAGAGACCATCAGGGCAGGCGTCATAAGGTGGGTTGTTGTAGGTAGGATTTGCAGCAACAGCGGTAGCAAAGGCGCTGGTAAGAGTGATCAGAGTGAATTGCATTATGACGAACGTTGATGTACGTAGCCTGTTGGCGGTAAAACTTCTTAAGGTTGATGAATGGGGAAGAAGAAAGACAGCATGTTAAGGGAGGTCATCGACCTCTTTTTATAGATGACGGGAGTCGACTCCGAGCCAGTTGATCTAACTGCAACCCTACTGTCCTACTCCTATAGTCTATGTCGAGATGACGATCACTGACAAGTTTCCCGGGTGTATCTTCACGATGGCGACCTATAATACTTCGCATCTAGCATGCCCGTGCCTTGTTTTGTTCTGTGGCGCTACTCTAGGCTCGTAACCCAACAACTAATATTGTTGGAACAAGGATCACTAGAATCCTCCCCCGGTCCTGCGATTGAGTGATAGCTTAGTTCACCGCTAGATGCGTAGATGCTCTAGAGTACGAGGTAAATTAGGTTCCCAGAAACTTCTCTAGTTGAATCGGACATCTATCTTTCCACTGAAATGCATAGTAACCATTCTTTATCACAATATGATGCCTGAGACCCCACTAAGGTCTTTCATAATATCTCCCGACGTGATCGAACATACAAAATATTTACACTCCAGATCTCGATAGAGCTGCAGATCGCCTTCCATAACCCCTGCGAACCTCTGCAGATCGAAGTCAGCTCCATGGTATACGGCAGAACTGCAAGGCTAGACACTGGAAGTTACATACAACAAACTAGTAAAGCAGCCAGGATTATTGTTGCCAACAAAGCAACAACTGGGGGTACAGAACAATATAGTTGCGTCACGAGTCACTTTTGAAATGAATAAATACCTTTTTCCGGGTGTCGCGTGCGGTTTATGTAAGATCCCCAATTTTACCTTCACCGTTCGACTCTGTTCGCTGGAAACAAGAGATGCGACATTCATGTCTATAGTAGATGGGTTTCGGGTTTCTAAGGCTATGCGGTGATAATAGACGGGACAGTCATCTGACATCATAACGAAACAAGACTGAAGCGAGTCTCTCAGCTAGCTGGGTGCGGCTGAAAGTCCCCTGTATCGCCAAGGAATATTGAACAGGATTGACAAGATTAAGTGGGGAATAGTTTCCTGTTTAAGCTTCTAGACTTGGCAATATGCAGAGTCGAACTTTTTTGGTGGTTAAAGAACCACTAGTCATATTCCAAGCGGGAAGGTCCATGGAATTTAGCGAAGGGGCAACTTGGCCAACCCTTCCCCGTGCATGCGTCGAGGATGGAGCCTGGCTACGCGCGGCATCCTCCCGACGTAGTTGCGGCGAGATAACCTGGCAAGATCGCGGTGGCTCGACAGTGCTGTGATTTCAATGATGATCAGGATTGAAAAGAAGAAAAAGAGGCAATGGCACGCCACACGCGGAAAGGCAAGATTTGATGTATGTACATTAGCCTAGATCTGCATCAACTAGGGAGTCGTGAAAAGAGGAAAGCAAACAAAACACAAGAGCGTTAGTAGAGTGGTGCTCCCCCTCCTCCCTAATCTGATTTGGGCTGCAGATTTCTTGCCGGCTGAGTTACGGTTCCTGGTCTTACGGGTTGCCTAATGGCCTATATCATTTAAGTATCATGCTTTAATTACCGTCACGAGAGAAGTCCTTTTTGGAAGGCAAGGCTTCTAGTTGGGGTATCTAAGTGTATATTAATCTAACAATAAAGAGAAGAAGGAAGGAATTCTATAGGGCTACGCGTCTAGGTATAGACTGTACCTACTCTTTAGCCCCTGTGATATTTTTAAGGCGTACTAGATGGCCTTGTGTTCGTTGACATACGGAGTAGTAGCATGTAGCATGTAGGTTAGTTACTTGATAGACTGTGCCACCTGCCTGGCAACTTGCAACTCCATTGAATGCACCCATACGGCCGTATCATATTTTGTAGTAACAAAGGTAGTGAACCAAGTAAGATGTAGTCCCATCGTCTAGATAATCGGCTGACTAATCAGCACGTTGGGGCGTACCCCGCAGCGGTCTGTATCAGTATTATCAAAAGTCTTTTTATATCTCCATTTTTACTACGTATATCACGCTGTAGCTTAAAGGGCTCTCTGTATGCCATTAAAAGAAAAAGAGCGTGGTATGCTGTAGCAGATTTAGTGTGCGTCATGAAGGTAGAGCAGCCGTGCGAAACAAGCTTCAATGAGTCTTCCGAAACCTCGCAGTTCTACCGGGAAAGACCCAGTTCCTCAATGAAGATCTCTGCGGCTTTTTCGCCAATGACCATCGCGATATTATTGGTATGAGCCCCAACATTGCGTGGTACGACGCTTACATCCGCGATCTTCAACCCGGTGACGTTGTGGACGCTGAGATTCGCACCGACTACGCCGTTCTCATGTAGCGGTAACATTTTGCATGTGCCTACGGAGTGCCATGTCGTAGTAAGTCAACGACCCTAGTCACGAACATACCCACTCACGAACCCCCCCTAAAATAAAGCTTTTGCTACACAATCTATTTACTTCTAACCTAAATAACACAACAACTATTTATTTGCTTAATTAGCTAGTTTGCAAAATTAACAATAATATAATCCTTTATATTGCTATTGCTTTTTTTTTAGATATTTTAAGTGTTTTTTTATTTAAATTTAGCTTAATTAACCTTTATAAATAAGTTTAGCTATTTATATTAAACTTTTTTAATTAAATTACTTGCTATATGCTAACAAATTACTTATTTAGCTTTAAATTAACTTTTTTATGCTTTTAAAAGTATAAATTATCTAGCTAAGCTTTTAGCTTGTAATTTCTTTAAGTTAATTTTATAATTTTAATAGTTTAATTATTAAAGCCTTTTTTAAGCTGCTAAAATAATAGCTAAGCTATAAATAATTAAAAAGTATAATAGTTACTACTAAATATTTTAATAACTAGTTTTAAGTTTAAAAAGCTTTTTAAAGTTATAAAAGTAGCTATTAAAAAAATATTTTTATATTTAAGCGTTAAAGCTTTTAAAATACCTGCAAAACTAATAGTTTAAATGCTTTAATTAGTTATAGTTGTATTTAATAATATAAACTGCAATTTTAATAGCTTTTAGCAATTATATAAATATATTTTAATAGCTTGCTATTTTACTAATATATTAGCTTAAATAAAAGCGTTTTTTTAAGCAATTTTAAAAGCTTTTAAAAACTTTTGCTTATTTAAATAAAACTAATATATTATATAAGTAAGTTAATTATTTAATTAACTTAATTACTTTTTTAAATATTTTTACCTTTTATATTTAACTACATTTTTTTTAATAATTAAATATGTAATTTCTTTTATAAAAAGTTTATATTAATTTTATAATTAATGCAATTTAAAAAAACTTATGTTTTTTTATTTAAAAAGCTGCAAAATATTATTAAATTTCTTATACTATCTTTTATAACTAATATAAAAATAATATATGCTTATAAGTAAAAATTTATTTTTTTAAGCAAAAACTTATAAAAACTAAAAAGCAAATTATTATTAATAAAATAATAAACTTAAATTTATAAGTATTTTTTTTTTAGCTTTAAAATATTAAAAAAATAGCTAATATTTTTTTATATAAATATAATATACTTTTAGTTAATAAAAACTAAGCTTTAAACTTTATATATTGCTATTTTAAACTAAAAATATATTTTAATTATAAAATTAATTACTAAAAATTTTTTTATAAAAATTTTAATATATATTATAAATAGTTTTAAATAATAGCAAATATAATTGCTATATATAGCATTTAAAAAAAAAATATTTATAACTTTAATAAAATAAAGTTTATAATAAATATAATATTATTTAATATAGTTATAACTAATATTAAATAATATAAAAAGCTTTATTAAATATAATAAAATAATTAAAAATAGTTTATAGCTATTTAAGCTATTAATATAAATAGTTTTATTATATTTGCTTATATTATTTTAATAAATAAAACTTATTTTATATTATAAACTTATAATAACTTTTTATTTTTTAACTAGCAAATTATAATTTTAAATAATAGCTAAATAATTAATAAAAAAAGTTTAAAATAAGTAGTATATTTTAATTTATATATTAAAAATTAAATAAAAAATATAAAATACTTTTTTATTTTAAATAATTATAAAAGCTATTATTTAATAAAATTTAATAAATATTTTAAGTTTATTAATATAATTTTATTTTATAAGCTTTAATTTTAAAATATTTTTTGCTTTTTTATTTTAAAAAAAGCATATAGCAAGTTTATTAAAAAACTAATATACTATTATTAAATTTATATTATAAAAAAAGATTTTTTATATAACTTTTATATTATATATTAAAAAGCTTTTTAGCTTAAAATTATATAATTAAATTTTAAAGCTATTAAATTTATTTTTTTTAATTTTAAAAATATAATTTTAATATTAAATATTAGTTATATTACTAAAATATTATTATTAAAGCTTAAATTATTTATTATTTTTAAAGTTTTTAAAATATTTATTATTATTAAAAAAGCTGCTTTTTAGTTTGTTTATATTAAAAATAAAATTTTAAAATATTTAAATAGCTTTTTAATATTAATTATTAAAGCTTATATTTAATTATTAAAAGTTATATATAAGTTAATATATAAAGTAGCTATTTTAAAAAAAAATATAGCTAAGCTTTAAAAAACTAACTATATATTTTTTAAATATTAAAAAACTAAAAATAAATGTTTATAATATAAAAAATTATTTACTATAGCTAAAAGTAATAATTTTTAAGCTAAAAAAAATAATAGTAAAGTAATTAAAAAAAAAAGCAAAGATAATTATTTTATAAAAAAAGCTTAAAATAATTTTTAGCGTTATAATATATATAATAATATTAAATATAATATATATAATATATAATATAAAAAGATTAACAATATAAAAAGATTAATAACTTTTTTATACTTTTATATATATATCTTTTAATTTTAATTTTTATTACTTATAATAATAATATTATTATAAAAAAAAGCAAATATATAGCTTATATTATAAGCTTTTAAATATAATAAAAAATTAATTATTAATTATATAGCTAAAATTTATAATATTTTTAATATAACTTTTTATAATTAATAGCTTAATATAATAATATAATAAAAATATATATATAAAAAGTAAAAATTAACTAAATTTAAAAAAAATATTATTATATAATATATAATAAACTTAATTTTATAATTATTTTTACTTTAATTATTTAATATTAAAAATATAGCTAATTTTTTTATATATATATATAATATAATTTTAGTTAATATTAACTAAGCTTTAAATTTTATATAATAATAATTTATTTTTTATATATATTTTAATTATTAAATTAATTACTAATAAATTTTTTGTAAAAATTTTATTATATATTAAATATAATTTACTTTTATATAAAATATAAAAGCTAAATATAATATTTTAAATAAAAATATTTATAATTTTAATAAAATTAGCTTTATAATAAATAAAATATTATTTAAAATAATTATTATAACTTTTAATTAATATAAATAACTAAAAACTTTATAGCAAAATAATTAAAAATAATTAAATATATTTTAAAAGATTTTTTTATATAAATATATAGTTTTATTATATATTATTTTAATTAAAAAAACCTACTTTAAATTTTAATATAAAAATAATAAATTATTAAATAATTAAATTATTATAATAATAATAAATAGCTAAATAACTAAGAAGTAAAGTTTTAATTAAATTTAATATTTTAATTAATATATAGCTTATTATATAAAAAATATTTATTACTTATTAATTTTTAATAGTTATAAAAGCTATTATTTTATTAATTTTAAACTTTATACTAAAAAATATAAAATTATTACTTTTTATATACTATTATATTTATTATATTAATTTTAATTTTTTAATATTAGCTATTTTAGCTTATTAAAATAGTTATATATTAAAAAAATTAATAATTTAATATAAATATATATTATTTATATTTAAAAAAAAACTTTTTTTTAGCATTTTATAAAATATATAAAGCTTTTATAACTAAATTAAATATTTAAAAAAGCATTAAAAATATTAAGCTTATATTATATTATTTAAATTATATATTTTTAAAGCTTAAAGTTTAATTATAAATTAAAATATTTTTAAAATTATTTAATAAACTTTTATTGATTTAATAATTAAAAACTTTATATAATATAATTAATATATAATTATAAGCTAAATATATTAAAAATAAAGTTATATAATATTAAAATAGCTTTTTAAAAGCTATTTTAAAAGTAGTTAATTATATTATAAAAAATATAACATATTATATAAATAAGTTAATTATTTAATTAAAATAAATTAACTATAATATATTAAAATTAATTAAAATTAATTAAAATTTGCTTTAATATTGCTATTTATATTTATTTTATATATATATATATTATATTTAATATTATTATATATATTATAATATTAAAAACTACCTTAAGCTTTTTTTATAAAATAACTACTTTTGCTTTTTTTTATAACTATTTTATTATTATTTTTTTTTTAGCTAAAAAATTATTATTTTTAGCTATAATAAGTATTTTTTTATACTATAAACATTTATTTTTAATTTTTTAATATTTAAAAAATATATAGTTAATTTTTTAAAGCTTAGCTATATTTTTTTTTAAAATAGCTACTTTATATATTAACTTATATATAGCTTTTAATAATTAAATATAAGCTTTAATAATTAATATTAAAAAGTTATTTAAATATTTTAAAATTTTATTTTTAATATAAATAAATTAAAAAGTAGTTTTTTTAATAATAGTAAATATTTTAAAAACTTAAAAAATAATAAGTAATTTAAGCTTTAATAATAGTATTTTAATAATATAACTAATATTTAATATTAAAATTATATTTTTAAAATTAAAAAAAATAAATTTAATAGCTTTAAAATTTAATTATATAATTTTAAGCTAAAAAGCTTTTTAATATATAATATAAAAGCTATATAAAAAATTTTCTTTTATAATATAAGTTTAATAATAATATATTAGTTTTTTAATAAACTTGCTATATGCTTTTTTTAAAATAAAAAAATAAAAAATATTTAAAAGCTAAAGCTTATTAAATAAATAAGCAAGCATATAAAATAAAATTATATTAATAAACTTAAAATATTTATTAAATTTTATTAAATAATAGCTTTTATAACTATTTAAAATAAAAAAATATTTTATATTTTTTATTTAATTTTTAATATATAAATTAAAATATACTGTTTATTTTAAACTTTTTTTATTAGTTATTTAGCTATTATTTAAAATTATAATTTACTAGTTAAAAAATAAAAAGCTATTGCAAATTTATAATATAAAATAAGTTTTGCTTACTAAAATAATATAAGTAAATATAATAAAACTATTTATATTAATAGCTTAACAAATTATAAATTATTTTTAATTGCTTTATTATATTTAATAAAGCTTTTTATATTATTTAATATTAGTTATAACTATATTAAATAATATTATATTTATTATAAATTTTATTTTATTAAAGTTATAAATATTTTCTTTTTAAATGCTATATATAATAATTATATTTATTATTATTTAAAACTATTTATAATATATATTTAAATTTTTGTAAAAAGTTTTTTAGTAATTAATTTTATAATTAAAATATATTTTTAATTTAAAGCAATAATATATAAAGTTTAAAGCTTAGTTTTTGCTAACTAAAAATATATTATATTTATATAAAAAAATATTAGCTATTTTTTTAATATTTTAAAGCTAAAAAAAAAATACTTGCAAATTTAAGTTTATTATTTTATTAATAATAACTTGCTTTTTAATTTTTATAAATTTTTGCTTAAAAAAATAAGTTTTTACTTATAAGCATATATTATTTTTATATTAGTTATAAAAAATAATATAAAAAATTTAATAATATTTAATAGCTTTTTAAATAAAAAAATACAAGTTTTTTTAAATTATATTAGTTATAAAATTAATATAAGCTTTTTATAAAAAAAATTATATATTTAATTATTAAAAAAAACGCAGTTAAATATAAAAAGTAAAAATATTTAAAAAAGTAATTAAGTTAATTAAATAATTAACTTATTTATATAATATATTAATGCTATTTATATATAAAATTATATTATTAAAAAAAAAAGTTGCTATATTTTATAAAGCAAATTAAATATTTAGCTAATATTATTATATAAAAAATAAATATATTTAAAATAAAAGATTATTTACTATATAAAAAAAATAAGATTTTAAAATTAAATAAGCTATTATAAACTAAATATTAAAAAAAGTATATAAAAATAATTATTATATATAAAATATATAATAAGCTTAAATATAATATATATATTTATTAAAATATTTTAAAAATATTTAATAAAAATATATTAAATTAAATTTAATTAATTTTATATATTATAATTAAATTATTAAAGTTATTTATATAAAAATATAAAAAAGTTGTTAATTTTTTTATATTATTAATTTTTTTATATTATATATTATATATAAAATAAATATAAATAGTAATGCTAAAGTAGATTTTAATTAATTTTAATTAATTTTAATATGTTATAATTAATTTATTTTAATTAAATATAATAATATTTAAAAAAATAATTAAGTTAATTAAATAATTAACTTATTTATATAATATGTTAATATTATTTTATATATAATTTTATTAAAATATTATATTAGCGCTATTTTATAACTAAAAACAAGTTTAAATTATATAGCTAAAAAATATAAAAAATATATATAAATAAAAAAAAAAGCTTTATATAGTTTATTAAATATTTTTTTATAAATTTAACTATTATATAATTATTATAACTATTTAAAATTAAAGCTTTTTAATTTAAAAAGTTTATTAGCTATAAATAAAAAATAAATATTTTTTTAAGTTATATAAAAGTAATATATTAGCTTATTTATTTATTTAAAAAATATATAAACTATTAGCTATTAAAAATTTAGTTTTTATTAGCTAAAAACTATTATTTTTATATTAATTTGCTTTTAAAAATAATATATAATATAAAAAGATTAATAATATAAAAAAATTAATAACTTTTTTATATTTTTATATAAATAACTTTAATAACTTAACTATAATATATAAAATTAATTAAATTTAATTTAATATATTTTTATTAAATATTTTTATAATATTTTAATAAGTATATATATTATATTTAAGCTTGCTATATATTTTATATTTTTATATATATAAGATATTATTTTTTATATAATAATTACTTTTATATACTTTTTTTAATATTTAGTTTTTAATAGCTTATTTAGTTTTAAAATCTTATTTTTTTTATATAATAAATAATTTTTTATTTTAAATATATTTATTTTTTATATAATAATATTAGCTAAATATTTAATTTATTTTATAAAATATAATAACTTTATATATAAATAATATTATATTTTTTATAATATAGTTAATTACTTTTAAAATAGCTTTTAAAAAGCTATTTTAATATTATATAACTTTATTTTTAATATATTTAGCTTATAATTATATATTAGTTATATTATATAAAGTTTTTAATTATTAAATAAATAAAAATTTATTAAATAACTTTAAAAATATTTTAATTAATAATTAAACTTTAAGCTTTAAAAATATATAATTTAAGTTATATAATATAAGCTTAATATTTTTAAACCTTTTTTAAATATTTAATTTAATTATAAAAGCTTTATATATTTTATAAAATGCTAAAAAAAAGTTTTTTTTAAAATATAAATAATATATGCTTATATTAAATTATTAATTTTTTTAATATATAATTATTTTAATAAGCTAAAATAGCTAATATTAAAAAGTTAAAGTTAATATAATAAATATAATAATATATAAAAAGTAATAATTTTATATTTTTTAATATAAAGTTTAAAATTAATAAAATAATAGCTTTTATAACTATTAAAAATTAATAAATAATAAATACTTTTTATATAATAAGCTATATATTAATTAAAATATTAAATTTAATTAAAACTTTATTTATTAGTTATTTAGCTATTTATTATTATTATAATAATTTAATTGCTTAATAATTTGCTATTTTTATATTAAAATTTAAAATAAGTTTTTTTTAGCTAAAACAATATATAATAAAACTATATATTTATATAAAAAAATCTTTTAAAGTATGCTTAACTACTTTTAATTGCTTTGCTATAAAGCTTTTAGTTATTTATATTAATTAAAAGTTATAATAACTATTTTAAATAATATTTTATTTATTATAAAGCTAATTTTATTAAAATTATAAATATTTTTATTTAAAATATTATATTTAGCTTTTATATTTTATATAAAAGTAAATTATATTTAATATATAATAAAATTTTTATAAAAAGTTTATTAATAATTAATTTAGTAATTAAAATATATATAAAAATTAAGTTATTATTATATAAAGTTTAAACCTTAATTAATATTAACTAAATTATATTATATATATATAAAAAAAAATTAGCTATATTTTTAATATTAAATAACTAAAGTAAAAATAATTATAAAATTAAGTTTATTATATATTATATAATAGTATTTTCTTTAAATTTAGTTAATTTTTGCTTTTTATATATACGTTTTTGCTATATTATTATATTAAGCTATTAATTATAAAAGGTTATATAAAAAATATTATAAATTTTAGCTATATAATTAACAGTTAATTTTTTATTATATTTAAAAGCTTATAATATAAGCTATATATCTGCTTTTTTTTATAATAATATTATTATTATAAATAATAAAAGTTAAAATTAAAAGATATTTATATAAAAGTATAAAAAAGTTGTTAATCTTTTTATATTATTAATTTTTTTATATTATGTATTAACTAAAAAAAGTATATAATTATTACCTGCGCTAATAACTTTAATTATAATTTTTTATTTGTAATTTTAAAACTTTTTAGTTATAATTTTTTTTTAAAATATATTATTTATTACTACTTTATTATTTTTAACTTTTTATATAATTTTATATTTATTAGCATTATAAAAATTAGCAAGCTTAACTTAAGCAATTTTAATAGTTATAAAAAAGTTAAAAAAGTAATTAATATTAGCTTATAAAGCTTTATTTATATATTTAAAGTTAATAATATAATTTTTAAAAGTTTTAAATATAAAATAGCAACTAAAAAATTATATATGCTAGCATTTTTTTAGCTTTTTATATTTACTATAAGCTTTAAATATTTATTTTATATACTTTTTAAATTGCGTAATTAGTAGTATAAAGCTTAATATGCTTTAAATAATTGCTTATTTAGCTAAATAACGCTTTTTTTAAAAAATAACGCTTATAAGCCTTTGTTTATCTTTTTTTAAGTTAATATTCCGTTAATTTAGCAGCAAACGTAGCTAATATTAACATTATACTTTTTAAATGCTAATTTAATTAATTAACTATTTTTAATAGCATTAATTGCTTTTATAGCGCATAATTAAACATTATAGCTTATTATATTAAAAAGCCTTAATTAAAACAATTATAGAAATATAATTCAAAAAATTTACAGATGTATAGGTAATAAGTTATTTAATAATATATAAATTAGGAGGATTGGGAAACGCGTCGCGTGAAGGTGGGTTCGTGAGTAGGTATGTTCGTGACTAGGGTCGTTGACTTAATGTTGCTTCGGGGCCACTCTTGAATAGCAGCGTCATCTTTAGCAGTGTACTCTATGTTCTTGGGATTAGCCGCAGGCGGCCCTTCTAGTTCAACACAGGCGGCCTTCGAGTCTGTTGCGAATGCTGGGTGGAACACAGCGAGCTCGCCCCGATAGACGCTCATGCGACGGGCGATCTCGCGCTGCGCTTTGTAAGCCCAGACACACTTCTTCATGTCCACACCGGCCTTGTCTGCGAAAATGGCGGGATCAAAGTCTAAAGGGTCATCTGGATTTGGTCCTGTTACGTGTATATGACCAGTTGATTATGGATACAAATTGAAAACTGAATGGGTGAAATATTGGCCTATTGGGGCCTTCGAAGGATCTCCAGCATTACTAGAAAAGACTGTTAGCTTCGGTCCTGTCGTAACGTCAATGGTGTCCCCTTACCTAGCAACCAAGGTTAGGCCGACCATCGGTTTGTTTGGGTTATTGGCGAAGGTTTGGCTCCACTCGGCTTCAAAATCTGGCCCGAGAGAAGCGACATCAGAAGCATTGGGCCGCAGCTTGCCAGTGACTTCGAGACCGTTCCAGCCCAATATCTCATCGTTACTTCCCATCAGGGCAGGAATGTCAAACTTCCCATTGACGAAACCATCTAGAGTCTCTCGGATATCAAGACTCGAACGGTACGGCGACGAGGAGGCGTGATGATCGTCGTAGGTCGCCCCAACCTCCGGGACCCGCGCATGTTTTTTTTGTGGCAATCTTCTATCAAGTCTGTTTGCAGTCAGTATTTATATTTCCTTTATCTTACTACATATTCAGAATTGTTCCAATCACATATGTTAGAAGTTAGCTTATTCTTCTCTTTGCCCTCCCAGATCCAGCACTCAACATCCCTATGGCGAACCCGAGAGCAAAGCCTGCAAGATTGAGATAGAACACCTTGCTGAGGTTTCTAGCTACGATGCGAGAGACACTACGGCGAGTGTCTGGGTCAAAATTGTCAAAAAACAATGAACCAACTCCGCTGATGGTCGCCTGGATAAGGGAACGCGGGTAGTCAGGGAGAAGAGCTCCGATCCTATCAGTGGCACGGTTAAGGAACACGTCTGTTGCTATTCCTAGAGCCAATACCATGCCAGCCATCTGCGCACAAGTGAGAAATGCTGTCACTTGACCCGCTTTACGCCGAGGCTTTGGCTTGAACCACTGTAGATCCGCATCCCACTCCTCGAAGACCGGCATACTGGTTATGGCAGCACGAGAGGTGCCGTAGTCACGCCTCCATCGACTGTGCTGAGCCGATGACGGTGAAACCAACTTTGAATATAGTGAGAGTAATGAGGTAGAGGATCTTATTCTTGAAGTAAAAGTTTACTTTGCCTATGCAACTATTATGAGCGTATGATAGGGTAGAGACGATAAGAATAGTGACTAACCAAAGAGTATTTGATTTCGGGCTCTCCCTGGGTCTGCTGGCCTTCTTCTGGAGCTGATCGTGAATGAATTGCCTGTTTTGCTATCCTCTCTTCACTAGCCGAGCTTGACGGCTTTGACATAGAAGACAGGGCCTCCCAACGAGTTCTGTGGGGAGGACTGATAAGGAGGGTTCTATTAACGCCTAGTCTAGCTAACTTCAAGGCAATGCTGCATGGGTGGTGTGTGATACGCGACGCGTGATGCAGAGATACTAGAGATCGAAGTACCATCTCGACATTAGATGTACTGGAGTATCATCTCATAATAGGGCAACAGTGCCATCGTCTCGGGTAGATGCGCCACCAAGCGGGACACCCATTTCTAGCGATAGTGCAGGTGGCAATCCAGTTATGGCATTCCGAAGGCACCTATCGCGCCATTCCGACGCTATGAGAGCTCCCCTACCTCCGAACGCCAGACTAGTTTCACCGCAGGTTGCACACGATAAGCTGACAGGCCCAAATTATAGGAGTGAGGCCAGCCCTCGATTCAAATCGGACTACTTGCCTTATTCTCACCTACATTAGGGGGCAAATGCTTACATCGGCGACAATTCCCCGCCCAACCCATATATATCGCCCATTAGACATGGATTCTCAACTCTTGTCCGAATCCTCGTCACTGTAAGTACGGCAGAGCTCTTGGAGGACAAAATCGTCGGGTGGGTCCGCGACACGCGGCGAAAAGGAAAATAATTTCAAGTTGCACTACGAAGACGGTGTTCCACACGATACTCTTTTAGTAGGGTCAATACTAGGATAAAGACTAATGTAATCATAATAAGGTGTAAGACTTTCTCGCTAAAGTGCAAAGAGGGTTCCAATTTACCTGGACCTTGGAATTACACGATGAGGCCCTTCTAATAGCCCTGCGGCTTACATGTCTCGTTAAAAGAACCCACTATTGTATTCGTACCGCTGTTCTTTAGAATGTCGTCTTGTTTTGCATTTGTAGCCGGTCTTACGCGAGAATGCTAGCTACTACAAAGTAGTTGAGGTTTCAAACCTGCCAAGTCGGAACGATATCTCAGGCCTGTGTCCCCCCCCCCCCCCCAAAAAAAAGAAAAAGAAAATTTTTTGAATATACTTGCTACTATTCAGCTAGTTTTATTTACACATAGAATTTCACCTCATCGCATATCCGAGGTTAGGTCTAGATCCTAGCCTACCTTGTAGGCGCTAGTTGACGCCCGTTTTGTAGTTGTTGCACTACATGCCGCCACAATGCATAAGATTACTATCCCCCGGGCTAAGATGGGCCTTCTGGTAAGGATTGTGAGGTGAAGGGCTAATAGGGAATCCGTATTGTGATCCGATGTGGGAGGAAGCGCTGAACGTCGAAGGACCGCACAGCGACGCCATTATGCACACTGAGGCGCCACATGTCACATATCCTGTGGGCTGATAGAGCAGAGATGGTTGGTATCAAGAGTGTTAGCTGCCGTATAACATAACAATATTTAGCTGCCGTTAATGATTACTGAGGTGGTCTGTTGCCTCTTACGCATGTTTCCATTTCTCTCTCTTCAGTACGTCGTCGGCTGCACGTTCTATGTTCGACGAGGTAACATATTAAAGTTGTTCACCGGCTCGGCTGTGGCGGGCTACACGTCGCGCTACACTCAAAGTAGGTAACGTTGTATAAATCGCCGAGACATACTTCCTCCTACATTAAATGAGACAAGTCTGTTGAGGCGTCAGTCTGGCCTATATAAAGAAGCCAACGACTATCGGGGATACGGGATGATCACACTACCACGCCACGTATCATTCCATCGCCAGACTTCCCATAACCCGTATTTCGCTCCTCAAATGGATGAGCCCCGTGATCCTCTTCTATGCTTTGTTGACGTAGGATTTGGAGCCGATGATATCACGACTGTGGCGCATGCAGGTCGCATTCTTATCGGTACCCCAACGGAGCAAACCTTGCGAATACTTGCTGCTGACCAGAGTCTCCCCGATGGGATTGATTATTCTGCAGCTACAGGTCAGGTCTTTTGGTCCAATATGGGAATGCCACCGTCCATTCCAAATGGGGCCGTGTTCAGCTGCGACCTTGGCGGAAGTGTTCGACGCACCATTCTCTCGCCAGGGGTTGTACACACTCCAAAGCAACTCTTGGTTGATGACCGGAATTCCAAGTTATACGTGTGCGACCGAGAAGGATTACGTGTGTTACGCTGTAACTTGGATGGCACGAACCTCGAAATTCTGATCAAGACCGGCGACTTCAGTCGTGTAGAGGAACGGTCCGACGCTACCAGGTGGTGTGTCGGTGTTTCTTTAAGCCATGCTACGGGGAAGATGTACTGGACTCAGAAAGGACCATCCAAGGGGGGCCGAGGTCGAATATTTCGGGCCAACATTAATTTCTTGCCCGGCGAGGATGCAGAGAATCGCACTGATATAGAGTGTGTATTACACAACCTTCCGGAGCCCATCGATCTGGACATTGACGAAGAGAGCGGCAAACTGTTCTGGACTGATAGGGGCGAGCTTCCCTTGGGCAATAGCATTAATGTGGTCTCGCTAGACCGGCTCAGTTCCATTGAGCAGGACTCTTGTCCACCAAGTTGGCCAGGGAGAAACTACGAATTACTTGTTCGCAACATGCATGAGGCTATTGGCATCAAATTGGATCTTTGTAACAAGTACATATACGCGACGAACTTAGGTGGGACTGTTTGCAGATTTGACCTGGATGGTAGAAACAAAACGACCCTGTATGAGAATAAGGGAGCCTTTGCAGGTATCACATTAGCTTATGTTTGAAAACCCCAGTCCTATCTCCCTATAAAGTATCCAAATGCCCTATTAGCCCGTAGTACGGCGTCTGTATTACGGTATGTGAGGATTCGCTCCCGATTCTCATCACTTATTACCTATCCTAGGTAGTCGGAATGTTGTATATATAATTACAGCCCAACCAATTACTTTGTCAAATTTTAGTTCTCTAGCCCCCCCTTCTCTTATCGGTATCCGAAAATCCGATGTGTTCTAAACATACTGATTGAGCAGGGTCTTGAATCTGAAAGCCCAATGGCACCTTTGACAGAACACCTGCCTGACTATGGGAGCCAAACCTTCACCGGCTTTATAATCACGCATCGACTGTCTGTCCCTACGGTAATGAGCCATATATAACCCCAAAACAGGCGGCGATGGATGATAGTGGTAATTATGTAGGTTAGCCATTTGATAGTGTAAAGATGAGAAAGTTTTGGCTAATCTAACTCATTTTCATATTTTATTAAGAAAATCATCGTGACGGTGCGGGTAGTCTAGTATGGGCACAAAATTTGTCTCAGGGGGTTTGATAGCATGACGTACGTATCACGATTGGTCGCGCCCATTTGAAGCAATCGCGACGCAAGGGGTAGCTCTTATAACAGATCTGACCCTGCATCTAACCTATAGATATTTCATTCCAAGAACTATTTGCATGCTCACACTGGAGTTTGCTGGGACGGCCCGGCTAAGTTCTTGTACGATATGCAAGGGGGGGGGTGATTGGCGAGGCGTTGTTGAATAATTAGCTATAAGTTATTAGAGAGCTCATCGACCAGGGACAGTTGTCGCCCGATATTGCGCTGCAAATCATTTGCGAGGTATCATTATAATTAGACTACGCTTCAAACAGCACCAAGGAGTGAGAGCAGTTTTAAGGGATTTGAGAATAATAGACCTGTCTAGCCGCTTCATCCCAAAGCAATGCTACCAGGCTGTATTATTGTTTATTCCCAAATACGCCGTCACCACACTACGACTTCTCGGTTTTTATTACCGTACTCTCGTTCACCTTTACAACTACAGCGAAGTGCCCGATATATGATGTCCGGCTCCCAACAATTTGCTTTCGTGGCTCCTCGAGCTAATTTGGCATGGAAACAAAGACGTACGATGGCAGAAATGCTGTTTGAAACCGAACTATCAGATATTACATACCGGCTATGTATCCCAGCTCGATCGCACAGCCATCTCCCCCCATCGCGTCGACTTCAGCACCCGCACTGCAACAATATCGTTACGATCCATAGCCTTCCTCCTGAAATACACCGAAACATATATTCTTTCGTCGGGGATATCATCGACGTCATTAGTCTAGGTCTCACGAGCCGATACTTCTGGTCTATAAGCTCCGAATACGTCGAAGATTACTACACGCCGAATGTAGGGTCATGGGCTGGTATGAATCTTGTTTGTGTTGGTGACGGGGTCCAGCGCAGGGACTATCCTCCAGGCCTGTTCGCAGCCCAAGAACTCGCGGAATTGAATCAGAAAAGGTGCCCCGATAACGAAAGTCAGCCATTTACCCTTCACAGTTTCGCGTCGCCCACCGTTTCTAAAATATACTCGGGCGATACTCCCCCCGAATCAAATGAACTGGTGAATCGTTGTGCCGTAAGCGGCATAGATACGGACCCTGCGTACCCTTTTATAAAACCGTACCTGATAGATAGTTATACGCCCCGTTTCGCCATCAACCAGCATTGGGTTCTTAGGAACCTCACAACAAAACAGTTTGTCCGCTCGGAGGTCATTGCCCCATACCGAGGCTATGCACGTGGCCCCTTTATCGGAGGAGGTATAGGGTTCGGCCAGGTTCTTGTGTCACGCATTTGCTGGTCGACATCCCCGTCTACCGATATAGAGGACGTTACGAATATAACCAGGGGTGTGTGGGCAGGGCACCGCTTCGATATTGTCACGCGTTCAACAAATGAGGCTCAAGCCCGTGAGGAGAAGTGGTATGACGTGAGCTGGGAGATAGCAAGCGAGACCGGTAGGATCTGGGAAGCCCGATATGGGCCTGAGTGGCGCGAGTATCTCCATTTTCGCTTTGAGAACCCAGACGTGAGATAGAGCTTGGATTAATCAAGATACGGTCCCACTCCGGTGGCTATTTTGAAGCCCCTGGGGGTATTAACTCATACATTACGAATCACTTCAAGTTAGTTTGACTTGAACATATAGCCAAATTTCTCGGTGCTGTAGTTGCATCAGATAGATATATACTTTGTGTATTGCCCCTTCATTGAACTTTCACCTCAATGCAGATCGCCAAGTGAAAGAAAATATACTAAAGAGTAATATTGAACACTCAGCACGGAAAGGTCTGCTGACTTATCGTAGCGATGCGGCGGGCCCCTAGGAATACGGAACCGTCCCACCCCCGAAAACACCGCTCCTTCTCCTCGGCTAGTATTGACGGATTTCGGACACGCCCACGTGCTGATGCCTAAGCGCATATTCGCCTACGCCCTACGCGAGCGGCGCTTCGTGCCAGTCAACACGCACTTCTTGAGGCCCACTTTCCGCCAGCCCGGTATTTTTGAGAATGCATATATCATTAAGGAATACAAGGATATCGTCCGAGATCTCATCGCCAGCCACTTCCAACGGATAGCGCTCCAGCGCCGCGACACGGACGTGTCGGCCGTGTGACGGAGACTGCACAAAGCAGTTGTATATGGAACAACGTGCTTGTGGAGCATACTTTGCTAGTTTAAGTCAGCCAGAGGCGACCTTTGATCTATTATCGAGAGCTACACAAACTACGGATTCGGATGATTCTAATCACTCTGATCTTAACATAAGAATCTAATGGCACCTGGATCACGCGGATCGCGGCCTCAAGTACATTAACCCTAACCCCCGATACGTCAAGTTATTCGTTATTATTCGTCTTCGTCATTTTCGAACAACAAAAGATTTAAGTAGCCAGATTGGTTGTATCGCCGTTTTTGGCAAATGAAACCTCAGTCCACCATCGTGCATACCTAGCAACTCCTCTATGTCTCTTGCGACAGCAATGCGATAATTACCGTATTTCCAAACTTCCTTGCCAGATCAAGCGGTGAAAGCGTTGCCCCGTCTGTCTTCATAATGGACCTCGTAGGCAACGTCTTGTCAGCACCTCGCTCTAGCAGAAGCCGCACCATATCCTCTTTTCCAGCCCAGATGGCAAAATGGAGCGCGTTTTGAGACCCAATCATCATGTCCTCGCACGCATGATCAGCAGACGCCTGGTATGTTTTGTAGAATGCATCGACTGAGTAGCCTTGATCCAAAAGGTATCGGACCACCTCTACACGGCCAGGGCGGCTCCCGACGGCGTGCGAGTAGGACGCGCGTGCCACTGGAGCGCCGCCCGGCGCACGGCCTGCCAGCTCTACCAAAGTTCTTACAGTACTGAGTGGGGCGATGCTGGCCGCGACTTCAATGATTGATAATCCTGACGGGCTGGATAACCCAGGGTCGGCGCCTTTGCTAAGACACCAAGACACAAGGTCGGGGACATCGAGTATGGAACTAGGTCAGACGGTTAATTATAGTCGTGTTCTACATCGCAGTCACAGAGGCGTGTAAAACAAAGACTCCATGTTCCTAGAGAGGAGGTCAAACGTACCTTATCAGCGGTGGCCTCGTCTCCCCGAGCGGCTCATTGATATCCCATCCACTATCAAGCAGAGTCTGCATGATTGTGGTATCATGGGTTTCTTTCAACTTTGAAGCCGCATATATGATTGCAGAAGGGGTAATAGAAAGCCCCCTCCGTAGAAGAAAGCGAACGACGCCCGGGTCATTGTTTGTACACGCTAGTCGCAGAGCGTTCGTGTCGCTGAACCAGGCCAGTATATTCCGCTGTACGATAGGTCCACTCGATGAGGCGACCTCCCATTGTCCCGTGAAGCTCTCAATCTCACTCAGGGGTGCGTTTTTCCCTACCAGGGTCTGGAATTCCAGACTGATGCGGTCCAGAGCTTTCGCTCGCTCGGTTAGATCGCTCTCATCACGACTGCCTGTGTCTTCCGTAGAGAAAGGCCGTATAGTGTGTAAGGCATAGAAACGTGGTTCCTCCCATGTGGGATCAGAGGGGTCTGAAGCAAGTTGTGAGAGGTCCATTGTGAAAGAGTTGAGCGATTGTATTATGCGTCTGAGTGAGAACCAAGCGTTCAGGATTGGAAAGATGTTAAAAGTGTGGTGATTAGAGGACGATGTACGCTAGCAACTGACTAGTAGTAGTCGATCCGACCCGAAAAGGCAATACGAAGTAACACAACCACTAGAAGTCGAACTGTTCAATTGTGTTGTAATATTTGTCAAATCGTGGGATTTGGGACTTGTTATGAGAAAAAAAACGTCATAATTGATAAATGGAAGCCACTACTTTATTTATAATAAGGCAATACGGCGTACGTTTCTAAGAATTCTCAGGCATTCCCAATGACGTAGATCATCGGCGGCTGTGTCGCGTGTCAGCATCTGTTGATCTACTTGGCATGGCCGATCGTCACTGCTAGAATCCAATTCGATCGACGTGGGCACTGATTCCTCTTGATATATTTAGAAATCAACAATAAGATGTTGTCATAGTTGCTTACATCCACCAGGCTGAATGTTTCGCGAAGCAATACCATTAAGCAATTCAGTACTGAAAGTCTTTCAAGAGGCTCGGCAACGTCGATTGTTGCGCACAATAAACGATGGCTCGAGTTGCGTCGGACAGTTATATAAAGGGCAGCATCGTCTCGTCTTGATACTCACTTAAACTATTGCCATCCACATCTATATCACAACTCAACAGCCTTTCTAAGCACTCTACGCTACATCTTTACCCCTGAATCCCAATATATCGCCCATTAATCTTTACCCTTTGATAAAGATATCCTAAACCACAATGCGTTTCTCCCAGGTTTCGCTGCTGCTTGCCTCGGTCGTCGGTTTGGGCCAAGGCTTCGTCGTGCCCGAGAGAAGGTGAGATTCAGCTGGCTTCGCTAGAACCGATTATTAATATGTTACTATAGCCGAGCGGTGAAATCTGGCAGCACAGCCAACGCGCTCTTTGCGCGTGATGACTTTCAATGCCCCGTCGATAATAAGGACGAGTGCACCTCCTGTCCTGATATCCTCTTCAATGGGGATTCTATCTCGGCCCGTGCCGATATCCCCATGAATGCCATTGGCTCTGGCTCGTGGAGAGGGGGTGACGTTCTCGAGACTCACGGGCTGAGCGTTTGCACGGTCATGGCGCTCTGGGACAGGGATCACTGGATCAGTGAGTAGCCTTTGGAGCCATCCCCTCCGCCCCCCTGTTCTCCTAACTCGGACCTCTAAAATAAGTCGTTTCGAGAGCCTACATCAAGAATATTTGATTGAATCAAAAGAGCATGACTGACTCTAGCGGTTACAGTGGTGCATATTCCCCCAGCGCGCGAAGGGAACAACGGCAACCTGGCGGCGACGGGCCAGGACCTTGTTGACGAGTACAAGGGCAAGTTTGCCGACCGGTATAACGCCGAGAGCTGGGACGAACCCGTTGGCTATCTCCTCGTGAGCGAGTATCTCGACGGAGACCTCAAGACCAACCTCGAAGATTGGTTCAAAGACAGGAATATCGACCCGACAGTCGAGACTTACAGCCCCAGCGACGTTATGGACGGCAGCGGTAACCTTGTCATCTCTCGCGAGGGTCAAGATTATCCCCCGGCCGTTGTCTACTTCTAGACATGATTAGATCGAGGTGTCCAGGAATCGGCTGTGGGACTCAGCTGTCGGGCGAGTAGCCCATATTTGTATTATAGGAGCGGCGCGTCATCAGGCGCTGCCCGTATGTGGCAGGTCTACATAGTTACTTTAGATTGAATTCATCCCTGTTTTGGCTTATATTTTCGCAAACCACTCTTCACTTAATTTCAAGAAGCGGGTAGCTTCTCGAAGCCTGCATCTGCTGCGTTGAAGCGGAGTGACGCACCCAGTGTCCCGCTTCACTTCGCCAGAGATCCATACACAATCAAGTCTATCATCACGGTTAGAAGATCGCGTAATTGAGGTATAATGTTTTTTAGTTGATATAGTAAAATAAGGTGGATTATATTATCTAGAACGAAAATTTAAACTCGCTGGAAGCTCTGTAGGCGGAACCAACATCTCGTGAATTTGATTACCCTGCTTTTCAAGCACAACAGTCGAACCCCCCACCGTTTGTGGCATCCAGACATTCGGCTTCACAAGTTCCTTCTCCGAGCTATATCGAATTGGGGCTACCTCGTCCTTTTCCGGGACCAGTTGATTCAGTCTTCTCCTGAAATGCAGAGAAACCCAAACCAAGGCAACAACGAATCCCAAAACGACGACCCCAACACCCACACCGATCCCAGCCCACGCCGCTTGGGATAAGCTGCCGTTCGAAGCCGGGGAGGCAGCCGCGTTATCGTTTCCCGTCCCGCTCGGTGTTGAAGTCGTCGTCCCGTTATCCGTGCCGTTGCAGATTAAGTTGTTAATAACGCGGTCGCGCCACTGCGACACGAGCTTTGAGCAGTTGAAATCGTCGTTCCAGGCTTCGATAGTTACTTTGCCCGGGATATACGTAAGAGCGGGAAAGATGTTCGGGCCGGCCGTCCTGTGGCTTTATTAGTATGGCCGAGTACCAAATATCCCCGTGACCGGAGAACATACGTATTAATTAACCCCCGGAGGTGTATATTCTCCGCTCTCTCCAGGTTTGGCAACAGTGGCAGCGTTGTGCCGACGTTATCGATCATCTCCAGATTCTTCCCTATGGTCGATATTTGGCTAAGATCGCCAGTACAGTTCGTATTGTTGCGAAGCGAAATACTCCCGCCAACACTTGCCAAGCGGCCGAGAGCGAAATGGGCGTTTTCGTTTGACGTGATAGTCCCATCTGACCCGACTGATGTTACCGCGCCCAGCTGGACGGTGTTGCGGTAGACCGACCAGCGATCCGTCTCGTCGACCACAGGGTACGTTGAGGATTCCACGAGGAGAGAATTGTTGACTTGTAGTGTCGATAGGGAAAGTCCCATGTTATACGCGTTGGTCAACGTTAAATCGACGACTGAGGATAGAGAGAAGCTGTAGCCACAGCCCGAATCGCCGATTAGGTGCAGCCTATCCACCGACTCGAGGTCGTCTATAGCTAGGCAGCTGGAGATCTCCAGCCCCCGAGTGGACTTTACATCCGTAAGGGACATCTGGGAGAAACCATCCACCGCGTCCCCAAAGTTGACGAGTTGTAATTCAGCAAACGTAGTCGCATTTTTCATGACGAAATCAGCCATATAGGGGGCTCCAGTGATGTTCAGCGAAAGCGGCGCGAACTGTATTCTGTCACGCTTCGATTCATATGCAGGCGGCGTGGATGACAGCATCGGAAGTGACAGGCTAGTCAGAGAGGTCGCTTGGTTTATGAGCAAAGAGGATAGGATTATGAGCTCGGGGAAGCGCAACGTTGTTAGCTGAGGGCTGTTGTGAACAGTGATGTCTGTCGCACTTGTGAGATTGACGAAGTTGAGCGGGCCGGATGCGTCCTCGATGTTGATAGACAAAAGCTGGTCACCACACGTAGAGAGGGTACCATTCTCGATATCATCTTGACTCGTGATAGTGACATTCTGGGGACATGAGTTTGACACTAACAAGACGAGAGTTAGTCTACAGTACGAAGCCTTCTTCGATTATATTTAACGTACTTGTTACGCTACTAGATTGTGAATTAACAATATCGCCGAATTGGGAGGCCCTACATCAGAGTGGGTAGTAATGTTGTGGACACGGTACCATTGACTGACGCCGGAAAAGAGAGCAATCGGGCACAAAGAGGGTCAAAAAAGTGAAGCTCGATATTTTATTACCACATGGGTCCAAATCATCTGCATAAAACATGAAACGCAGGTACCGTATAGGTCTGTCTATACACGAGTTGTGACACAGGGGGCGGCGCAGAGTGTGAGAGATGTGACAGGGCACAATCCCAATCAGTACATCTAGCTTCATACCTCTTTATGATACAGGGATGATGTTCAAAGATGCAATTCACTACTTATGCACTCACTGGATACCTACTCGCTCTAATATCTAAAAGAACCCGTTAGCAGAAACGAAGCTAGGGACATGACTTATCATTGGGGGAGCACGATCTCATTTGAACCGCCCTCGGGGTTAAATAACGTTACGATATATCATCAGCCCTACCACCGGGGAGGGACATACCAACTAGAATCCGTCCCGGTTTCTCAAACCACGTTGATACACATTCCCTATTTCTTGGGCCAGAGGGGCCTACTATATTCAGCATGCGGGTGCCCAAGATAAAAATAGACGCCCCGCATAGTCCAACATCCACCCTAGACGCCAAACCGCCCGATTCGATCAGTAGCCGGGGTAGAAAGAGCGATTGTCATGGGTAGTGATTGGCTGGTGTTAAGCAAAGCTGAATAATATAGCCGTCGACGGAGCAAAGTAGTAGTAGTAGTAGTCTTGCATAGAACATTTTCGCACAAGTATTCATTATACTTTGCTTTGTATGTGAGATTCTAGCAATCAAACATTATTTGCAAGGCAGTTAACTTGTGGTTGTGGATGCTTGGACCTTCCTTTCTGCACCTTACAGGACTGAGTGAAATATATAAAGTCGATGATAGGTGCGGCGGCCCAAGCGGGTTCGTAGCCAGAAATATGACTAGACAGCAGTAACTACTAGGCCAGAACTCGAACAGTAAGCGCCATAAACACATTGGCATTCTCAGCCAAGGAAACCACTGCGGCGCCATCATAAGAAACTTCGACACCTCACTAGTAACACAAAGTTGACGTTTAATATGCATGTAACATGTAACCCTGTTCATTTCCTAGATCTTGATGTTGTGCCACCGGCGGGGACCGGGGTGTTTTTTAACTGGGTACTAGGTTAGGGAGGCGGACGGGCCGCCAATTGTGTTTGATTCAAGCTCGATGGGGCGTATTGATCGGCAATTTAGTTGACACAATCAATATAAACAAGACGCTTTGTCATTAAGCCCAAGCCCGTCTTATGCTGAGCGGCACCAGCTCCATGGGAGAGCAGGTCCTACCCTGCAAACTAGAATCCGCGGAAGGAGAAGCTTGCAACGTGTCTTTGAACCGACGGTTTCCATTGCATCCATTGATCGGTAAAATATAACATCATTTCAAGCATAGCTCCGGATTTATGACAGCAGAAAAACTACTCGACTGCCTCGAAAGAACACCAAGGGATATAGTATGCCTATGGCGGTGGCGAGGGTATGGGATTAAAAGCAATAAAATACAGCCGTTGCGGCTTAGCTCTGATAGACTTGATGTTAAAGCATGCTTCCTATGCCATACTCATGTTCATACCCATGACTGCCTTTGGTTCAAGATAAGTACCCTTCATGCTCGCATTCTAGTCTCTTAGGATCCTACGGCTCCCGAGGCCGCAGACACGCTCACACGTGAGCCAACATAGGGTGTCGACTCTACTCTCGAGAATAGGACCCATATAAGAACCTGCAACGCCCAGCAAGCGTCGAATGCACGGATTGCCTAGCCTGCTTGGATAACCCGCGGCGATATATCATGATAACTAGGGGGTTGGCCATCAATGACCATGGGAGAAGGATTATGTGTAATGAATTGGGCTGGATTATTATGGATCATCCTCGTGACGCCTGTGTCGGTATCGTGTTCCCATTATATGCCGAAAACAGATCGCTCACGCTAAGCTTGCGGCCAGTAGCCTGCGCGGCCGGCCCGGCCTCTGCCAACGCAGCGAATGTTGCAGGGTCCGAAGCGGCGGCCTGAGCCCGAGCGTCGCGGGTACTGAGTGCTTGGGACCACATGTCGGTGATAAGAGCGGCGTTCGTCTCACGGTCGCTTTTATCCTCGGCATATGTCCATAAGCCCAGGACAAGAGGGGTGACAGCTTCTCCAGTTTCTAGATGCACTTCGTGGGCGGCATAGTCTAGCTTGAAGATGAGCAGGTCACCGGCAAGCTCGAAATCGCCGACGTCGTCGAGATCGAGGACAAAGTTCTGCAGGCCTTTACGGTTGAGAATGAAGAGACAACCGGTCTCGCCTCCCTCGCCGGGAGCCTTGCGCTGCGAGCAAATAAACATGGTCCCCTCCAAATTGGTCCGCTTCCACTCAGAGGGAGGTTGGAAAGTATAGACAACGGCATTGGCGGCGATGGAGAGGACGGAGTTGATACTGGGGAGGTAGCGCCTTAGGACGCCGAGATTGAGATCGGTGTTTGTTCGGCCGGCTAGAGCAGCAGCAGGCTGCATGGAGGAATGAGGGGGGGCCATGTATTGGGCGGTGTCGGACTCGTAGTCGGAGGTAGGATGGAGTTGTTGTTGTTGTTGCTGCTGTCGCTGTGCTTCTTCTTGAAGCTGGCGTGATCTAGTTCTTATATGGCCGTGGCCATGTGGGTGGCCGAGATGGTTGTTCTGTTCGGGTAGTTCATTGGGGTTGGCATTAGAGTCGTCGTGGGTGTGGAGGTTGCCCGTAGGCTGAGGGTTTTGGTTTCTGCGAGGGGCTGGCCGTGACATGATGTATGCTTTTCCTTTGCATCTCTCGAATATGCGGCGTGTATGTATCTATGTCTGTGTCTGTGTTGGTGTCTGTGCGTGGCGCCCGGAGGAACAGAAGCAATAACGTGGTTAAGCGCACTTCCTAGTGTCCCTCCTGCTGTCGAGGGTTGGGATCGGGAGTGTGAGATTGGAATACCAATCAACGTCACAATGAAGCCAAGACGGGTGGTTGGCGGGTGCTGCAAGAAGAAATCGTGTGATGGCTGCAGGTGGTGAGTGAGTGGACCATTTAACTTGTGATGCTGTTCCGAGAATTTCAGCCTCTTGGGTACATACAGGTGGGATAAGATACACGTAGGTAAGTAAGTAGGTAGGTACCAGTAGGCATAGCTAGCTGTACGAGGTACACGTGTGGCAGTACCTGCAGGCATTCGTCAGTGGGGTTACCCGCCGTTATTCACTGTCCCTCAGAAGCACTGCCCTGTCAGTACCCTGTGTGCCAGTTGTAAGCCCCGCCCAGTATCCCCGCCTTTACAGGGACCTACAGGTAGCTACCTACTGATAGCGCACAGGGGTAACTGAGTAGGCAACGAGATTAATTAGAGGGAAGGTTCTGGCCAGGGCCAGAGGCCCAGGCAATTACAATCTATCTTTCCCTCCCTGCGTGCTATAATGCCTTGCTATTTTTCTGCGCTATATATTGCTAAGTACTTTATAAAATAATAATTGCTTTTAGTTATTTATTAAAATCTTTGCAAGATTTAATAATATATTTTTTTTTTTTGTTTATTTATTTTTTTTTTATTTTTTTTTTATATATTAATTTTTATTTTAATTTTATTTATTTAATTAATTTATTTATTTTATATTTTTTTTTATTTAAAAATTTAATAATATAAAATTTAATTTTTAATAGTTAATATTTACTAATTTTAGTTTAAAAATATATATAAATAATATTTTATTTTTTATTATTAATATTAGTTTTAATTTATTTAATTTTTTTAATTAAATTAAATAAAGTTTTAATTAATTAATATATATTTTTATTATTTTTTTATTAAATAAAATTAAATTAATAATAAATTATATTATATTTAATATTTATAATATTAATTTTTATAAGCTTATTTATTTAAATGCTAGTTTTTTTAATATATTATTTTTTTTATTTAAATATATTTAATATTATTATATTTAATTTTTTAGTTTTATATATATATTTTAATAATATTATATTTTTATATTTTATTTTTTATTAATTAATTATTAAATAAATTAATATTAAGCTTTATTTTTTATTTTTAAATATTATATAAATTATTTTTTATTTTTTATTATATTTTTTATAATAATATTTTAATTTATATTTATTTAATAAACTTTACTTAAAAAATTAATTATTTTTAGTAAGTTATAATATAATTAATATTTTAATAATATTTTTAATAATAAATATTTTTATTTTTATAATTTTTTTATATTAATATTTAAAGTAAACTTTTTTAATTAATTTAGCTATATTTTAATTATAATAAGATTTTTTTTAGTTGCTTATTTATATAATATTATTTTAATTTTTTATATTATTTTTTTAATTAGTTTTATTAAATTAATATATATTATTAATATATATATAATATTTAATTTTTATTATATAAATTTATTTTATATTACTTTAGTTATAAAATAAAATTTTTTATTATAATATATAACTTTTAGCTATTTAAAAATAAAATATAGCTAATTTTATTAATAAAATATTATAAAAATAATAAATATATTAATAATAATAAAAGGTTTTATTATTTTAATTGCTTTTTAAGCAGTAAAAATAGTAAACTTTTTAATAAGTTTTATTTACTTTATAAATAAACTTTTTATTTAGCTATATTATTTATATATTAAAAATATACTTTAAAAATATTAATAATAATAAATTAATAAAAATATATTAAATATAATAATTAACTATAATTATAATATATTTATATTTATTATAGCTAAATAAATTAATAAGCTTTAAAAAATTTATATTTATTATTTATTATAGCATTTATATTATTATTATTTTTAAAATAAATAATTTTAATTATTATTTATTTTATTAATATTAAAAATATATTATTATATATATATTAATATTTATATTATAAAAAAGCTAATAAATTTTTTTTTTTAAATAATTAAAAGTAAATATATTTATATAATATTTATAATAATTATATATTTATTTTAAAGCTAATATAATATATAGTTTATTTATATAAAAGCTTAATTATTTTATTTTTTTTATATAATAAAATTTTTTGCTATATAATATATAATAAATAGCTTATTATTTAATTTATTGCTAGCAATTAATATTATAACTTTTTATTTTATTTAATTTATTAATTAAAAAAAAAAAAATATTTTTATATTATAAAATAAAAAGTTTATAAGTTATTAAAAATAATATTAATTAACTTATTTAAATATTAATAAAAAGTAATATATTATTATAAAATATTAATATAATATTAAAGTTAAAAAAATAATTAATTATTTTAGCGCTTTTATAAATAACTTTATTTTATTATTATATTAATAATTAAAATAAACTATTAGTAATTTTTATAAGCTTAAACTTTTTAAGCTTATATTTAATAAAAATATTATATTTAATAAATTAAATTATTTATTAAGCTAACTTACTTTTTAGCTTTTTGCTAGCATATAATAGTATTAATTATATTTTATAGTTAATATATATAAATATAAAATATTTTAAAAATATAATAATTTAATAAGTTTTTATTAATATTTTTAAAATAATAAAAGCTTTTTTTTTAATAATTAAATATTTGCTTTTAATATTAAAAAAATAATATAAAATATATATAATAATATTTATTAAACTTATATGCTTATTTTTTAACTTTATTTTTAATAAAATATTTAAAAGTTAAATTAAAATATTATTTATATTAATATTAAAAGTATTAATAACTAAATAAAATTAAATATTAAATAATATGCTTTAATATAATTATTTTTATATTATATTATATATATAATTAAATATAGCTTAATATTTAGCTATTTATTTAAACTTTTTTTTTTTAACCTAGCATTTTTAAATAAAAATTTTATTTTTTAATATTTTTTTAAGTATATAATTTATATAGCTAATTTTAAAAATTTATATTTAGTTAGCTTTTTTAAATATATATTATTTAAAATAGCTAATTAAATAAAAAAAAGCTTTTATATTTTTTACTTTTTTAAATAGTTATATTTTTTATTTTATAAACTATTTATAATACTATATATTAAGTTTAGTTTTTTTTGCATTTATTTTAAATTTAATAGCTTTTATATTTAATATATATATTATAATTTTTTTTTTTATTATATAAATTAGTTTTACTATAATTTAAAAAAAATAATAATTTTTTAAAAATAAATATATATTATTAAATAATACTGCAAAAATTAAATAATTATTTATAAAAATAATAAAACTTACTTTTTATTATTAATAATATTTAAATAAAAATAAAAGCTTTTATAGCTAAAATAAATTAAAAAAATATATTTTAAATATAATATTTTTAAATTATAAATAAATATATATAGCTTTATATAAGCTTTATATTATTTTATTATAAAAATATATTTTATATAAAGTAATTATAATAGCTTTTTATTAATTTTTAATATATATTAATATTATTTAATATTTATTAAATATATTTGCTTTAAAAAATATGCTATATTTTTTTTATATTAAAGCATTAAAATTTTTATTTTAATTATATATAAGCTATTATAGTTTATAAATTATTAAATTAACTAAATAAAAATTATATATTATTTATAATTTTTTATTTTTTTTATAAAAAAATTATATATATATTACTTATATTAATAATTTTTTTATAATAATATTTGCTTTTTTTATTTTTAAAAATATTTTTTAAGCAAAAGCTATTTTATTTTTTATATATTATATTTGCTAAAGCTAAAATAACTTAATTATAAAGTTAATATTAATATAATATTTAATTAAATTAATTGCTTTTAAATTATATAATATTTTAATAAAGCAATTTTAATATTTAAATAATAAATATATTATTTAATTTTTTTATTTTTAAATTATAGCTAATTTTTTAATTATAATTTTTTACTTAATAATAAATTATATTATATTTTTTATTATAATAGTTAAAACTTTATATTTTATATATTTTTTTAATAATTTTATTAAATTAATTTATATAATTAGTTTGCTTACTATTAATATATATATTTTTTTTTTTAGTTTTATTAGTAAAAAAATATAATATTATATTAATTTTTATTTTTTTAGCTATATTATTATATATTTATAAATATTATATAATAAAAGTTTTAAATTTATTTAATAATTTTTAAATAATATTAATATTTATTATTAGTTTAATTTTAAAGTAATAAATTATTTTTATAATATTATTTAAGCTTTTTTTTTAAATTATATATATAAAAAATATTTTATAGTTTTTAATTATATTTAATAAAAGTTTATATTTTATAATAAAATAAAAAATTAAGTTTTTAATAGCTAGTAAATATAATATAAAATTTATAAATTTTATATTATTAAATATAACTATTAATAAAATAATTAATATTAAAAGTAATATTATTATATATTTTATAATTAACTATTTTTAATTATTTTTTAACTTTTTTTAATGCTTTAATAATTGCTTATATTTATATTTTATATATACTAAATATTTTTTTAATAAATAATTAATAAATTTTAAGTTTATAATATTTAATAAATTAAAATAATATATAACTAAAGTAAATTTTTAGTTTTTAATATTAAAATAATAATTTATATTATTTAATATATTATTATAAAACTTATTTAAAAAACTTTTTTTAATAATAAGTTTATTAAAGTTATAATAATAAATAATATTTTTATTATTAAATTTAATATTTATTATTATTTTTTAATTTTTTTTTTTTATTTTTTTTTTTATTTAATTAATTTTTTATATTTGTTTTAGCTTTTAATTGCTTTTAATTATTTACTAGCTAAGCATTTAAAAATATTTTTTTAATAAGTTTGCTAATTTATTATTTTTTATATTAGCTATATAATTTATAGCATAAAATAATAAATTTTATATTTTATTAATATTTGCTAGTTTTTTTTGCTTTAATTTAATTTAAGTTTTTATAACTTTTAATAATTTTTTTAGCTTTATTTTAATTTTTAGTTTAAAAGCTAAAAAAATAAAAATAGTTTTTTTTATTTTTTTTTTGCTATTAATTTTAAAAATATTTAATATATAATATTTTATAGCTTATATATACTTTAATTAACTTTATAATAATAAAAAGTTAAAATTTTTTCTTGCTAATATAATATATATAGTTATAATTATAATAATATTTTTTATAACTATTTAAATTAAAATATAATAAATTATAAGTTATTTTTTATTATTTGCTAGTTTAATTATTTATAAAACTTTAATAAAATATAATATTAAATTTAATTTAATAATAAAACTAAAAAAAATAATTTTAATAACTATATTTTTATTTAATAAAATATAGTTAATATATTATTTTTTAATATAAGTTTAAATATAACTTAAAATATTTAATTTAGTTTTTTTTTTTTTTTAATTTTTAATATAAACTAAAATATATTAAAAGTTATTAATAAGTTTTATAAAGTTTATTATTATTAAAAAATTATTTTTAGTTTTTTTTTAACTATTTAATTATTTAATATTTAATATTATAACTTTAATAAATTAAAACTTAATATAAGCTAAATTATTAATAAGTTAAGTTATTATTATTATAATAGTTATAACAATTGCTAATATAATAGTTTTTTAATTTAACCTTTTATTAATAAAACTATTAATAATTAAAAGGACCTACTATATATATAATATATTACTAGCTTTTATATATGCTAGTTTTTTTTTTTTTTTTTTTTTTTTTTTAGCTTAAAATTTTTGTTTATAGTATTAATAAAGCTATAAACTAGCTTTTAATAATTATAATACTATTTTAAGCTTTTTTTTTTACTATTAAGTATTTTATAAATATATTATTTATAATTGCTATAATTATAAACTTAAACTAACTATTTATTATATTATTATATATTTAACTTAAAATAAATATATTATTACTAAAAAATAAAACTAAAACTTATAACTTTTTTAAAGTAATAACTTATAAAAATTAATAACTTAAAATAATTTAAAAAAATTTAAAACTATATTATATTAAATAATATTTTATTTATAAACTTAAGTATAAATATTTTAAAACTAACTATAAAAAAAAACTTTAACTTTAAGTTTTTAAAAGCTAAATAAAAATAAAACTTTAATGCTGCTTTAAATAATATAGCAGCTAAACAAGTAATATTAAAAAACCTATAAGCTTAAATTTTTTAGTTAATATAATAGTTAAAATAAGCTTAATAAAATTAAACTTTAAAATTAAAATAAAATAATATTATTAAAAGCGCTTTTAATAGCATTACTTTTTAACTAATAAGCATAATAGCTTAAACTATTTTTAAAAATATAAAAAAAGCAATAATAAATAGCTTTAATTTATTATATAATAATAAAGCTAAAAACTAAAAATTAAACTTAAGATATTTTACTAGCAATAAAAAATAATTTAATTATTAGCTAAGCAAGCTAGCTAATAAATTTAAAAAAAATATTATTACTTATTATACTAAAAAAAGCTATATATATTATATTATATTTTTATTGCAAAATAATATTATATAAGCTTTTAAAATATATTTTTATTTTATTATTAAACTATATAATAATATAGCTAAAATAATTTAAGCTTTAAAAACTATTTATTATAATTTAAATTAGTTAGCTAAAGCTTATAATAAGCTAAACAAATATTATTATAAAGCTAAATAAAATATTTACTAATTTATTATTTAATTTAATACTTTAATATTAAAAGCTAAGTTTTTTAAATTAAAATAGTTTTAAATCTTTTAAAAACATATAAATTTTAATTTAAAAAGTAAAATTTTTAAAGCTAATATAAACTTATATATAAGCTATAAATACTTTTATAATAAAATATTTAAAGCTATATATAATTATAAACATAGCTACTAGCATTATTAAAAATATAATTAAAAACTAGCAAATAAGCTTACTACTAATAAAGCTTTAGCTACTTAATATAATATTAAACTAAATGCTATAAAAACTTTAAAATAGCTTAAAAAAGCTTTAAATAATAAAAAAAAAAAAGTTTATTAAGCTAATAATATATATTTTATTTATAGAAAATTTAAATATTATATTATTAAATGCTTTAATAAGCTTAAACTTAAAAAAGTTATAAAAATATAATTTATTAAAAAAGTTAAAAAATAAAAAAATTTAACTAATAAGTTTTTTAATTTAAAAAACTAATAAAACTATTAAAAGTTTTTATAATAGTTTAATTATTATTTTTAGCTAAAATAAATAGTAATAAAAAAAACTTTTTTTTTTATAATATTATTTAGCTATAAGTAAATAATATTAAAATAAAAACTATTATATTATATAATATTAAAGCTTAAGTTTTTTTAATAATAAGCTTAAAGTTAGTTTAATAAATATATTAATAGCTAAAAGCTAAATTAATAATATTAATATAAAAATAACTTTTTTTTAATTATAAAAAAAAATTTATAAAAAGCATAAAATAATATTTATATACTATTTTTAAAATTAACAAAAAAAAATTTAAAAATTAACTTTTTTAAGTTATTAATATAAAGCTAAATATTATAATTAGCTTAAACTAGCTAGCTAAATATTAAATTTTTTTAAATTATGCTAATAAAAAGCTAGTATAGCTTAATAACTTATTATTTTTTATAAAGTTTTTGCTAATAATAAAAATTTTATAAATAAAAGCTTTAAAATATTAAGTTAATTTTATTATTTAAAAAAATGCTAATTATTAAAATTAAATATTAAAAAAATAATATTAAATATTTTAACAAAAAATATTAAGCAATATTAATAATAACTTTAAAATAATTATAAATATTATATAATAAGTTAATTAAAATTTAAATAAATAATAATAAGCTTAGCTAGCTAAAAAAATATTAAAATAATTTATATTAATAAAGTTTATTATATTAATAAAACAAATAAAAAATATAAAATTATAAAAAATATTTAATAAAAAGTATATTTTTTTTTTATTTAATAAAAATTTAAAATATATAGCATTAGTTTATAAGATATTATTAAAACTATTAGCTTATTTAAAAAGCTTTTTTTTTAAAATTAAAGTAAATATTATAGCACTTTTTTAATTTAGTTTTAATATTATATTAAAATTTACTAATAAAAAGCTTACTAACTTACTTTTAAAATATTATATTTTAATTTAATATTTTTTATTAAAAAAAAAAGTTATTAACTAATTGCTAGCTTTAAGTTTTATTAAGCTATATATAAAAGTTAATATAGCTTTTATTTTATTTGCTTTAAAGCTTTATTTTTAAAAATAATAATTTTATATTAACTATTAATAAAAAAATAAATACTTAAAAAACTATATTATTTTTACTTTAAATTTACTTAATATTATTTTTAATAGCTAATAAGCTAAAAAATACTTTAAATTTAATATTATTAAAGCTTTTTATAAAATAAAAATAGTATTAAAATTAAAATATCTTATTGCTTTTAAAATTTAGCAAAATATTTTTTAATAATTAGTTTTATTTTTTAAACTTAAAGTAAAACTAGCTTAATAGCAAACTTTTATTAATATATAATTATAAAAATTACTAAATAAATTTGCAAATATATATGCTAATAATATTTTAATATATTTTAATATTAAAAAAAAGTATTAAACTTATTATAAAAAAATTATTTATAAACTATATAAAGTAAATTTATAAAATAATATTAAAAAGTTATAGTTTAATATAATAAAAATAAATTATTTAAATATAATATTAAAAGCTAAAGTAAGTATTAAAATAAACTTAGCTAAAATTAAAGCTATTATTAGCTAAAAATTTAAAAACTTTAATAAAATATAAGCAGTTTAATTTTTTTTAAAGCTTTATAACTTTATTTATATATTTATTTATTATGCAAGTAATATAGCTAAATTTTTTAATTAATTGCTTAAAAAAAATATACTTTTTAAAAAAAGCTTAAAATAAAAAAAAGTTTTTAAAGCTATAAAATAATTAGCTTATTAGTTATTAATGCTAGCTTTTTTTAAATTTAAAGTACTTATTAAAATAAAAATAAATACTTTATATAATGCTATTAAAAATATTATTTAGTAATAATAACTTAATAGCTAATAAAAACTTATTAAATATTTTTTAAAGATAATAATATTATATAAAAAAGTATATTTTATATAAAATTATAAACTTTTAGTAGTAATATAAATATTAAAATATTATTATTTAAAACTATTAAAAATAAAGTTTTTTATAGTTACTAATTATTAAGCTTTAATTTATTTTTTAACTAAAAAAATATTATTAACGCAATAAATATAATAAGCTAACTTTTTATTTAATTTTAATATTATATTTTAATATTATTTAAGCTAGCAAAATATAATTGCTAATATATTTTTATAAAAAATAATAAATTTACTTATTATTAAAGTATAAAAAGCTAAAAAGTAAAATATAAAATTAATTAACTTTATAAAAATAGCTATATTAATTGCTTTAGTAAAACTAACTATAATATTTTTAAAAAAAGCAAACTTAATAAATTTTATTAAAAAAAAAAATAAACTTTAATAGCTAGATATAAAAAAATATTATTTAAAAGTTTTAAAAATTATAACTAATAAATTAATTTTTTTATAAATAGCTTTAATAAAAAAAGCTTATTATTTAGTTATTATAGCTTATTTAAAGCAAAATAAAACTATAAAAATATTAAAATAAAATTATTACTAGCTTTATTTTAAAAAAAATATTAAAAAATATATATAAAATTATTATAACTGCAAAAAAAATAAAGCATTATAAAATAAAACTTTAAACCTATTATATCTGCTATTAATATTAACTTTAGTTTAAAAATATATAATAATTAATAAAAAATTTATATTTAAAAATTAATATAAATATAATTATATTTAAATATTTATTAATAAATTTAGCTATTTTTTAGTTAGCATTTTAGCTTATAAAACTAATACTATAAAAAATATAGCTTTAAAATATTATTAATATATTTATTAATTACTTAATATACTAAAAGTTTAAATATTTAATAATATAAAACTATTTATTTTAAGCTTTATAGCTAAAATTAATAAATTAACTAGTATAAAATATTACTATAATAGTATATTTTATTTATAAATTTAAAATGCTATAAAGCTTATAAACTAAAAGCTAAATTAATAATTAAAATTTTATATTAATAAATATTAAAATAACTAAAGTATTTATTTACTTGCTTTAAATTTTATATATAACTTTTTATAGCATTTATTAATAAATATAGCTTTATTAAAAGTAGCTATAAAAACTAATATTTATAACTTATTATTATTGCTGCTATTTAATATAAAAGCAGATAATAAACTAAAAAAACAAGCACTTAAGCTAATATAATAAGCATAAAAAGTTTAATAATATACTTATAAAATAGCACTTAAAATATAAAAGCAATAATAAATGCAAGCTAACTATAAGCAAAAACTAATAAACTTTATAGTTAGTAATTATATATTTTTAAAAGAAAAAAGCTTTATAACTTAAGCGCTAACAATTAAGCTAAATTTATAATAAGTAAAGCTATTTAAAATATTGCAAATATAAAAGTATAACTATATTTTAAACTTTTTAAACTTTTATAAAATAACTAACTTATTTTATACTAATAAACTATAAAAAGCTGCAAATAATCTACTATTATAACAAGTATAACTATTATTTAAAGCAAAAAAAGTTAATAATAAAATAAAATTTAAAATAAAAAAAATATTATAATTTAAACTATATAAAAAATATAAAATGCTGCAATATTAAGTAGTATAGCAAAAATATAACCTTAATAATATATAGTATTTTGCTAAAAACTTTAAAAATTTGCTAATGTAGCTAGAAAAATTTTATAAGCAATATTAAAAAGCTTTAAGTTTTTTAATAAAACTTTAATACTAAATAAAAGCAGTAGCTAAAAATATATAAGCAAAAAATTATTTAAATAATAATTTAGCTAAAAAAGCAAGCTTTGCTATAAAAATTAAACAATATAAGTAACTTTAATAAAATTTATAACTATATTTTAGTTTTAATAAAAAAAAATATAATAATTATAATAATTGCTAATATAATAGTTTTTTAATTTAACTTTTTTTTAATAAAACTATTAATAACTAAAAGAACTTACTATATATATAATATATTATTAGCTTTTATATATGCTAGTTTTTTTTTTTTTTTCTTTTTTTTTTTAGCTTAAAATCTTTGTTTATAGTATTAATAAAGCTATAAACTAGCTTTTAATAATTATAATAATTATTATAATAAAAGTTTAAGCTAATTATTTTTAAATATTAAATTAAAGTAAATTTTTTTTAGCTATTATTTATATAAAAATTATATTTTATAAAGTTAAAATTTTGCTTTTACTTTTATTATAAGCTTGCAAATTATTTAATTTTACTTTATATTTAATAAAAAATTGCTAAAATAAAATAAAATTTATAGTTTTATTTATATTTTTTGCTTTTAATAATTAAATTTTAAAATTAAATTTTATATTAGCTAGCTATATATAAAAAAAAGCTTTTTTAATAATAAAATTTATTAGTTAAGCTAATATTAAAAGCTTAATAGTTAGTAAAAATAAAAAAGCTATTAATTTTATTTATTTTTATTTTTTATTTGCTTTTAAAAATTTTTTTTTTTTTGCTATTATTGCTATAATATTAGCTTTTAAATTTTTTACTTTTTTTATTTTTATAAACTATATAGTAAAATTAGTTATAAAAAAACTTATATATAATATATTATAAATATAATTAAATAACTTTATTTAAAAAAATATTTTTAAATTTATAGTAATTATATTTATAGCTTTTTATATATTTAAAAAATAATATTTTATATTAATATATATATATTTTTTTTTTTATATTTTTTAATTAATTTATTTTGCTTTTTATAAAATAATATAATATTAATATAATTTTTTGCTTTATATTTTAAGTTGCTATATTAAAAATATTATAAAAATAGCTTAAGTTTAAAAAGTTTTTTTTTATTTATATTTATAAAAAATAAAACTAAACTAGCTATATAAAATAATATTATTAATTTTATAAGCTTTTTAAATAGCTATTTAAATGTTATAATAATATATTTTTTTAATAAAATAAAAATTTATTAGTTTATATTAATATAATTAGCTTATTTATTATAAATATTAATTTTTTTAATAAAAATAATAATTTATTTTAAATATTTATAAATATTATAAAAAGTTATTATTAAAGCTAATATTTTAATTTTAGTTAAAAAGTTTTTTAAAGCTAAGTAATTTTATAATTTTAGCTATAATAATATATTAGCTTTATTATTTTATATTTTATAAAAAAATATTTTAGCTAATTTATTTTATAAGTTATTATATATATAATTAAATAGTTTTTATATTTACTTAATAAAATTAACTAAAAGCTTATTAATTTTTTTTTTAATGCTTTTATTTTATTAAATAATATTTTTTACTTTTTAATATTATTTTTATTAAATTTTATAATAAATATTGCTTTAATATTAGCTTATAATTATTTAGTTTTTTTAAATAATATATTATATTAAGCTTTAATATATTAATTAATAATATTATTTTAAAAAAATATTATAGCATATTATTTAAATATTAGTTTATTTGCTAATAATATATTATAATTTATTATATATATTTTAACATTTTTATTTAATAATTTAGCAAACTAAAAAAATATTATAATTAATATAAAACTAATTTTTTTTTAAATAAATATATTTTAATTATTTAAATTTAAATTGCTTAACTAATTAGTTAAATAATTTATAATTAAATTATTAAATAGTTAAAAAAAATATTATAAAAAAAAATATATTTAATATATTTAATTAATAATTATAATTAATATATATATTACTATTTAAATTAAATTAATAATATAATAAACTAGTTATAAAAAAATATATAATTTTTATTTATATATAATATATTTTTTTATTTTTAATAATATATAATATATTTATTTTTTAATAGTTTAAGCTTTTATAAATATATTATTTTTAACTTTAAAAATAAGTTAGCTTATATATATATATACTTAATAAATAAATAAATAAAAAAGTTAATATAAATTATATTTAATATAATAGATTTTTTATTTTATTTATTTTAAATAAATATTAAATAAATATTATTATAATTATAAAAAGTAATAAAAACTTAATTATTAATAAATAAAGTTTAATTTAAATAGCTTTTAAGCTTAAATTATATAATTATAATAAAAATAAAAAATATATATTTTTAATAGCTTTATATAAAACTTTTATTAATTTATAATATATAAACTTTTAAAATATAATTTAATAACTAGCTAAATAAATAAATAAATAAAAATAAATAAATAATTAATTAATAATAAATATAATTAATAATAAAACCTTTAAAATAACTTAAATTTAGCTAATATATATATATTTAAAAAAAATAATTAATATTAATATTAATATTTTTTTTTTATAAATTTATAATTTTTTTTTATTTTAGTTATTACTTTTAAAAAACTAGATTAATAGCATATAAAGGTAACTAAGTAGGCAACAAAATTAATTAAAAGGAAGGTTCTAGCCAGGGCCGGAGGCCCAGGCAATTACAATCTATCTTTCCCCCCCCGCGTGCCACAATGCCCTGCCACTTTCCTGCGCCACACTACCTAGGTAGGTAGAGGTAGTGCCTAAATACCTAAGGCACCTGATCAAGATCGATGGCGTTACGTCACCGTAAGTAGATTATACCTTATGCATCTGCTTGGACACATATATGGTCATGGGTCGTACTGTCGTACTACCTACTTACCTACCTACCTACCTACCTACCTACCTACCTGCCTGCATTTTTCCGGGGCAGCTCCTGTACCGTACCTTGCCTACCGACATGCCTCGCATCTGGCTCTCGAAACCTTGACTCCAAAAGTCCACGGCGCCATTCCGATTAGGAGCGCATTCTATTGTCGACACTTATTGTCGAACTCATTGTATATACAGGTGACCTACGTACTCATCACCACTACTTTCCATTTGTCTATATTCGACGTTTCTCTTCCTGCTATATAGTGTTGTTTTTGACCGTTCGGACGTTCCGCCCACGAGTTTGGGAGTCGGCCTGGCCAAGAAACACTGCCCCGCTATCGCCATCATCGTCCGCCCTTGCTTAATCCGAGCTTTCCAACCACCAACATGTTGACCGAAGCGCATGCGGAAATAGTTATAGGATCCACATGAATCAGCCTTGAATCAGTCTTGAATCAGTCTCCGCCCCCCGAGATCCCATCCCAAGCTCCTTAATACCGAGACATTCGCTGTTCCTGCGCTATTCAATTCGATCGCCTATCTTTACCGCGTACATGATGTCCTCCAACGAGCCTGATCACGACCCCCCAGTGCCCGAGGCAGTCGATTCTGGCGACTCCGCTGACCCTGCTTCAACGACACATTATTCCCTCTCGCGCGCCGTCAATGCTCGAAAATCCGAATACACAAGATCGCATAGGATACGCATTAAAATTGGCACCTGGAATGTGGCCGGCTGTCCTGGCACGGACAAGGATCTCGCCAGCTGGTTTGTTGAGGGAGACGGCCTTGAGCGTAGGCTTGACGCAAACTTAACGAAGCTGAACCTGTCGGAGAACAGTATTGGGACCGCAGATGGCACAGACGCCGCTCACCAGGCATCGGTAGAATCAGGCCAAACGGGAGGAGGGGAGACCGCCGTACAAGCAGAGCCGGGTAACGATATAGAAGACCAAGATGTTCGAGTAGTAGGAGGTGACCAAGTCGGGCTCTATGTCCTGGGTCTGCAAGAGATTGTCAATCTGAGCTCAGTCCCCCAGTCTCTGTATTCCGATCCAAGCCTTGTTCCAAAATGGCAGGATGCACTTGAGGCGGCCCTCCCCCAGGGCTACACACGTGTCGCAAGCCAACAGCTTGTTGGACTTCTTTTGCTCATATACGCTTCGCCAGAAGTTGCAGCTACTATATCCAACGAATCGACTGTTTCAGTAGGCACAGGCATCCTTGGTTACATGGGGAACAAAGGAGCTGTTGTCTCTCGCCTCCTCTTGGGCGAGACTACTCGCTTAGTCTTCTCAAACTGTCATCTAGCATCTGGCCATGATCAGGCTAGCCTCGACCGACGATGCTGGGATTACAATAAAATCATGACGCAAACTACCTTCTCTCCTATCAGCCATTCGGGCGTGATGGAAGAAGAGGGCGATGGTATAGGGGAAGAGGACTTTACGTTCTTCTTCGGTGACTTAAACTTCCGTCTCGATGGCCTTCCTGGGAATGATATTCGGCATCTCCTCACGCTCCACGCCCGCGGTGAATATGATATCACTAATTCCAACCGGCAACTTGGAGAAGAGAGTGTTTTTGTCCTGCACGATAATGAAGACGAAAACTCAGAAGGCACCTCCACACCCAGCATGATTTCACGAGAACCTTCTTTCGACCGAAATGACAGTGATGAAAGCAGCGAGGAGCTGCCCGACCCCGACGACTTTGCGCCGGATCCCCATAACGACCCGGCATCTCTGCAGGCAACTCTGGATTCCCTCCTGCCGCATGATCAATTACGACAAGTAATGAAAAACGAAAAAGCCTTCCACGAAGGATGGCAAGAAGGCCCCATCACGTTTTTACCCACCTATAAGTATGATGTTGGTACGGTTGGGCTCTTCGATTCTTCCGAGAAGAAACGGGCACCGAGTTGGTGTGATCGAATACTCTATCGAACCCGCAGGGCTAGAGAGCAGTACACGAAAAACCATCAGGACCAGATTGATGCAAAAAATAAAGATGATGATATGAAGAAGCGAGGCATCGAGCAGGCCGCCCATGATGAGAGTGTCCTATTCGACTACGATCCGACCACTGACCCAAGCGGGGTTAGCCAGGCTAAAGGCGACGCGGAGGATACGCTCTACGATTACGACGAGTATAATGATGAAGAGGACAGTGCGGAACAGGTCATCACACAAGATGGCTTCCTAGATGAAATTAGCCTGGACTTATATACTAGCCACCAGCGAATCATGTCTTCAGACCACAAGCCAGTAGCAGCCGTTTTCACATTAAAATATGACGCTATCGTGCCGGAGCTCAAGGCCAAGGTCCATGCCGAGGTGGCAAGGGAGCTGGACCGTGTTGAAAATGAAGGACGACCCGGAATCACCATCGTTGTTGACGGGGGCGACTCTGCTACCGTAGACAACAACACCGCCTTGGATAGTAGTGAAGGTATTGATTTTGGAGACGTTGGTTTCCTACGAAAAAGGTCGCGATCCTTGACTATCGCGAACACCGGTCGCGTACGGGCAAACCTTAGTTTTGTAGAGAAACCAAACAATGGGGATGGCGATACACAGAAGCCTAAATGGCTAAGTGTCAAATTTGTCAACCCGCCGAACGAGTATAGCCAGAGAAAAGAGGATATAGTCGACCACGAGGTCTCCTTGGAGCCCGGCGACACAGTCAACGCCACCATCGAAATAGCGGTTTTCGACCTGAAGCAATTACAAGCACTGAACGAGCAGCCCACGCCGCTCGAAGACGTCTTGGTATTGCGCGTCGTGGACGGGAGAGATCACTTCATCCCCATTCGAGCTACCTGGCGGCCTTCCTGCTTTGGTCGATCGCTAGAAGAGTTGATCCGCATACCCAAGGGCGGCATCACGGCCCTCATAAAACACCGCCCCAGAACGGGGTCGATCCCGTACCGCCTTGACGTGCAGACCTCATCGCCAACTGAACTATTCAAACTTATTCAGGCCATCGAGTCTCTTACCGAACGGCTTGTTGCCGACGAGAACATGCTGGAAGATGTCAAAATTCCCCGCGACAAGGCCGGCTGGCCATTTGACAGACACACATGGCAAACAAACGAGGACGACGATTATGCTACACTACGAGGGAACATTATAGAAGCATTAGAAAATGATCAGCCGATTCTAGAATCACTAAAAGCGGACGTGCCAGCGTTGAAGCGCTTAGAGATCCTGAGTGAGTCGTTGGTCTTATTCCTCGAGGGTATGCCTGACGGCATCATCTCGGCGCCACTTTGGGCCAGGATTGAGCAGACCCTACCACAAATAGCGAGCGCAAAAACGCCGACGGAAATTGAGGATGTCAAGACTGGGGTTCTCGATATCCTCGCAACGGCGCCCTACTATAACATATCGTTTGTCTTCCTCACAGCCATGTTGGCACGCGTGGGTAGCGAGCTCCTACCTCTCAATAAGGATGAGCGCGAGGCCGTCGGCGCGCGCCGGCCCGGCTCCATAGGCAGGCGGAGCTTGAGCTTCCGACGCAATGCGGGATCGACGGTAGACGAAGGTGCTATCCAGCGACGTCTTGCGTGGGAGAGGAGAGCCGCCGAAATATTTAGCGTCGCCATCTGCCGGACGGCAGCACCCGCCCATGCTAAGGAGAAGAGGGCTGTTGAAGAGAAGATGCGGGGCGTGGTCGAGTTGTTTGTGCGCAGGGACGGGCCGTAGTTGAAGCAACAAGTTAGAACTCTCGAAACTTTGGTCGTGGCTGACTGGCTTGGCTGGCTGACTCTTGGTACTGGAATGAATTATGCGTTTACATTGGGATTTATATATACCAGGTCTAGTATACAAGACTCACGCACTATCTTGACGTACCGGGTGCCTCTACTCTCGCGAGGCGCGAGGCACAACGAATTGTATAAAACAATACAAATTATGATACCAAGTCGTCTCACCGTCTCTTGGCTATAGGCTGGGATGATAGCGGTGTACCTACCTCGATGGGCAGCGCACCGCAACGCGTGAGTCGATGCGAGATGTTTGAGCTTTGTCCGCTACAATGCTGGAATCGAACGCACCGCATGTTAGGTAGTAGGTAAAAGGGGGTTGAGAAAAAACATGGGTTTACCTTGAGTCGCTGCAGCGATCGGACGGGATAGACGATGTCAGACGGCCGTTTTCCCAATGCAAAGTGAAGGGGGGACGTCTGTCTGCCTGTCTGATTTGTCCAGGTCGTCTGCATGTTGGGAAGGGATTACAGTATGCGTTGCAGCCGGAGGTAAGGTCATGCAGTATGCATGACGCGTGTGCTGCGGCGTGAGAGTCCTACATACATACATACATGCTGTACATACAGTAGTAGTGTACTCTTACTTGCTTAGTTAGAGCGGTATAGCACCGGGATGAGAGGGCGTTTTGCCCGGATCAGGATATGTTCTAGAAGGACAGGGGTGCGTGCGTTGGGTGTGTAGGACAGCAGCTGCTGCTTCTTACTTACTTACATTACTGACTCAGAAGGTTGCTGCGTTGGTGGAATGAATATGTAGGTCTGCTAGGTAGTGTAAGTAAGTAAGAGAGGGGAAGAAGGAAACGCAGGATATTCTGAGGCAGGCTGGCTGTCCTCTCTGCTGCTCAGCCGAAACCGGAGTTGGTGTTCTTGATTACGGATTTGTCTCACGACGGCTTAGGCCTTTTCTGCTTGTCTTGTCTCGCTTTGGGTCGGGTGCTGTGAGTGGTTGAGGGGTTGAGGTGTGGCGTAGGCTTGCTGAGTATGTATGCGCTGAGAGGAACACCAACCAGACTGATTGATTACCCATCTGCTACCTATGTACTGTACACTACCTACCTACCTACCTACCTATTTCCTCACTCCTTAATGTCTGAGGCATCTTGGCTGTTGGATTTACTATAATTGTTTAGTTAGGTACCATTCGGCGATGATACGATGGGGGGACGATGATGTGATCTACTTTACCACCTACCTACCTACCTGCCTACCTATAGGTAGTCGACTATTAGTATTAGTATTTATTACTACCTGCCATCGAATACTTACCCGCGGCGATATTAAATCTGGCGAGATTACCGGCGCGACGCTGGACCGCTACGCTACCCACACCCCCGAGGACTCCACCTGTTCCAACGCGGCGGTACTACTAGGAGGTAGGAAAGAAAGGAGCGCAACGCAGTGAGGCAGGCAATAAATATAGGGTAGGTAGTATGTGCGGTCAGGTACGGTGGGTTAGTTGGTCTACTTAGGTAGTCTAGGTTAGTCAAGTCACAGATAAAAGAGAGATAGATGTATTTATTTATGCCCGGGTAGGTAAGTATATCACGGTGAGCTAACCAACTCCACACCTCTCTGTGTTGCTAACTCCCCAGCTAGATAGGTAGTTGCTCGATTGGGGGTACTCGACCGATATGATCTGGTTTTATTACAGATAGCACTAACCTTAGGCTGGCTGGGTAAGCATTGTTAATCTAGATTCCTGACTGATGCTTATTACACACGGACGGCTGGCCATGGTCTGTGTTATTCCCTAGGTTTAACAGCTACCTGCGCTTAGGTACGACTTACTTACCCATTCTCATGTCATCCGTGCATTCGCAGTGACGAACTGCATACCGGTGCCGTCTCGTCTCGTCTCGTCTCGTTAGCCGCAGGTGAGATCGCCAGAGGCTCAAAAAGCTAACTCTTCTCTTCTCGCAAGGCAACATAGCACTACAGCGGAGAGGGCCAGCCCAGCTCGTTGGCGACCGTGAAACACGGCCTTGTGGTGGATGCGCTCGTACAGTAGCGTACCTAGTCCATCAAGCTCATTCATTTCCTGGGTTCGGTAGCACGTTGATGAGGATGAGGATGAGGATGATGATTGATGCAAAATTCATTCGCTCCCCGCCGATGCCGGTTTCGGCCAGCCTCACTTGGTCGGACAGCGTCCTTCCTCGCTCTCGCTACAGTCGATCCGCGATTCGTCGCGGACGCCGTTTCGAGGCAGCGGGATGCCGGCTGTGGCGCTGCGCTCGCTGCGTTAGAGCAAAATCTGTAGGTACCTACTCTAAGAAAGTCTAGATAGTGTGTATGTACTTGGTAGCTCCACTCCAGCATCGCGATCAGGGATCCATCACCCCCCCCAGCAAGTTTCTCCTCTAAAGTAAGCTTACCTATTATTGGACGGATACACGGTCCTTATCTCTGGGCGAAAGCAGGGTATTTCCTTGGCGCGCGTTCGCCTAGCACCACTGCCTGGGGACCGCCTGGGATGCTGTGGCCGCAGAGCTGAAAAGCGCATGGCAATCGTCTCGTTTCGGAAAACGTCCCTCGGTTCTATGCCTTTTTTTTCGGACTACTTATAGAAGGTAGGTAGGTAGGTAGGTTGGTTGAAGTCGCGGGCCGGTGATTCAAGTATCACCGTGTCAGCCCCTCGTCGCTTGTCGTCCGAAGGTTTTGTAACAGCTTACTCAAGAGAGGTGAGGTGAATGAATGAATAGAGTGGCAGTGCGTTCGGCGGCAGACGGTCCCGGGCGCATCATACAACCAGAAAGGCATGTTGTACTGGTAGTGGTAGTGTGTACTAGTAGTGTAGTGTAATTTCTGCACTGGATCGCGGATAGGTGGCTTGCAGGGCGGCAGTTCCCCATGATTCGATCTCAACGATGCCATGCCCGGGTCGCTGTCTTATTGCGATGCAAAATACCTTAATGGAGATTAGACGGCTGAAGCGACATTAATGTCACCCAACCCCGTGTCCGCCAAAGCTCGCTACTAGTATTTGGCGCTCCTATTGAGCTTCCGGTGACGCTGCGTTTGCCCACTCTCGTCGTCGCCCTCAACGGCGCACAACAGCGCAGAATAACACAGAGTTGGCAGGCGATTGGCCCTGCGCAAACAGACAACGCAGACAAACAGCCTCATCGTTTTATTCGCTGCCGAAATCCGAACGTGGGGGCCGGGCGCGCATAGGAAAATGTTGAGCATGAACCGAATGGGGTTTGGGATAGATATTATACTACGTACTGTACCTAGGTATGTAGTGCTAGGTTAGTTAGGTATAGTCTAGTGTAGCAAATGGTGTGGCACTCAGAAATGTTCGTCTCGCTGGAAAGAAAACGCCTTTCATAATCTAATCTGAGGAATGTGACGACTGGCATTGCACCATGGCGCAACGGTCACGCTGTGGTGAGACAAGGTTACGCCTCTATTCCGTGGAAGAAGGTGGTGTGTCACTCCGCCTCGTCCGCGTGTGTCTGAGACTCTGAGACTCTGAGACGATATGATGTTATGGAGTACGATATCGCGATTCCGTTCGGATCTGTATAATGCGATACACCAAACCGGGGGTAAGAGAATCAGTCCTTGATCTCGCCCGAATAGCATCGTCGCATCGAGGCACAACTACATACTAGGTAAGTAGTAGACTATAATCGGCGAAGCGTTGCTTTCTTTTGGCATGGACTATCGTCATTCGCTTGTTTATTGTTAGGTCCTCGCTTGCAGGTGCCCAGAAATGAGCTCCTCAGCATCCCCCATACGCGGATATCTACTGTATCGTACCGCACCTCTACGAGCGAGTGAATGAATGGATTCAAGTAATTATGGATAGTCACGACGATCTATATCGGGAAGATAGAAGGTCTCTTATCTACGTGGTGTCGTCACCTGCTAGACACTAACTGATGAGCCATCGTCAGAAAAGGTACTAGATTCAATGCTAGGTCCTGAGGTCCCCTAGGTCCCTAGACCATCATCTCGTGGCAGTCCACTTTACTGTGTAAGATTGATAATCCTTGTTGGGCACATCGAGAACGCCAAGCGAAACTAGCGTAGTGGCCGCAAGACATTCCTATCCCCCATCACAAGTCCCCATCCGCATCGCAAGTCCCCCCATCGACGCCCCATCGACCACTGATAGCGAACGCTGTAAAACATCCAATCCCCCCCAGTTTCATTTGTTTTGGGGACGGGCGCCTTATCAGCAACAATCCAATCCACCGAGCTAGGCCACCTAGTCGATCGGGGCTCATGTTTGTTTTCGGAAACCCTTCTTCTACTTCTTATTCTCCTCCTCCGCTTTCTCCTCTTCTTCTTCTATTCCAAGCGGCCAGGGGGGTCTACCTAGTGTCCTTACGTATATCTCTCCCTCCCCTGGGCAGTAGGTACTAGGTCTCACTCTCAGTATTAGTAGGTATGTAAGTATGAGTAACCCAAGATTGTGGGTGGTATCGATGGTATCCCCTCTATACTACTTCGTACTATGCTACACTTGGTATAGAGGTGTAGAGGTAGCATCTGCCCTTTTATCATTCCAGCATTGGACATGTAACGCTTTTAGTACCAAGACCAGCTGAATTCTGCTTATCCCCTCCCCGTCGCACCACAAGGATGCCTTGGCCAAGGTGGCAATCGGGCGTCGTATTGTGCCTGAAGGATTTATTGACTGCATGGCTTGCATCCATCCCCAATGTACATCAATCCCACTCTTATACATGGCTCCATACGGAATACCAAGTCATACTACTTACTGCTAACAACCAATACCAATACCAATACCAATACCAATACCCTCACTCTTTCACTCGCCCACGCCGCTCACAGACAGTACTTACTTACTACTAGTAGTAGTACAGGCCCAGGCCAGGCCGGGCTAGACGTGCGGAGCTTGCCCGTCTCATTGCAACTTGCCCTGTCTTGTATTTAGACACCCCTTCACCCCCCCTAGCTTCCCACAGCCTTTCTTTCATTCCCTTTCCCTTTCATCCATTCTGACTCATTTTCTTCGTTTTCATTCTCTCTTTTTTCTTTTTAGGATAAAAATATCTCCACAGCGACGCCCACGCCTGGGACGTGTTGTGTTGTCTTAGAAGGAGTCCCTTACCTCCCCTCCTCCTCCTCCCCTACCTATACACTTGATAGCTTATTGGCAATCGACGACCGCCAGTCAAGATGTCTGGTAGCGTGGACGTCGCCCAATACAATGGCACTACCGGTGTAGCCGACGATGGATATTCCACCCATGCAGAGAACTTGAACGTCTTTTATGAGGTACGATGGCCTACACCCCAGTGAGGGGATTCCCGGTCGCGCTGACGTGCAAATGGCTAGAGTGGTGATTTCGCCTGGATCCTCACATCGTCGGCGCTCGTGCTTCTCATGATTCCGGGTGTCGGCTTCTTCTACTCTGGACTCGCTCGACGCAAGTCCGCCCTCTCCCTCATCATGCTCTCGATGCTATCGGTGGCCGTGGTGGACTTCCAATGGTTCTTTTGGGGTTACAGTTTGGCCTTTTCGCACACTGGCAGCGCCTATATCGGCGATCTCTCCAACTTCGGTCTTATGAAGACCCTCGCCCAGCCCTCAGTTGGCAGCACCAAGCTCCCCGACCTTCTCTTCTGCCTCTTCCAGGGCATGTTCGCGGCGATTACGTGAGTCCTTACATTTGACACATACGTCGTCTTGTAGGAGAAAACACTAATCTGAGCTCCTTAGTCCCGCCCTCGCAATCGGTGCTGCTGTTGATCGCGCCCGCGTCCTACCTTGCATCGTTTTCATCTTCGTCTGGTCTACTATCGTATACGACCCCATCGCCTACTGGACCTGGAATGCGAACGGTTGGTCGTACAACCTCGGCGGTCTCGATTTCGCCGGTGGCACACCCGTCCACATCTCCTCGGGTGCCGCCGCCCTCGCTTTCTCCATTATGCTCGGCAAGCGTACCGGATACGCCAAGTCCTCAGGTCTCCCCTACCGACCCCACAATGTCACGCATATCGTTCTCGGTACCGTTTTCCTCTGGGTCGGATGGTTCGGCTTTAACGGTGGCTCCGCCCTCGCCTCTAACCTACGTGCCGTCATGGCTTGTATCGTCACCCACCTCGCTGCTTCCGTTGGCGGCATTACTTGGGTCCTACTTGATTACCGTCTGGAGAAGAAATGGTCTGTGGTGGGTTTCTGCTCCGGCGCCATCTCGGGCCTAGTCGCCATTACCCCCGCTTCTGGTTTCGTCACTCCCTGGGCTGCTTTCATCTTCGGTGTTGTTGGTGGAATTGGCTGCAACATTGCTACAAAGCTCAAGTTCCTCATCGGTGCTGATGATGCCCTCGATATCTTCGCCGTCCACGGTATCGGTGGTATCATTGGAAACCTGCTCACCGGTCTCTTCGCCGCGTTAGTATTCTCTCTCTGTTAGCTCGGCAACACTCAACTAATGCATCAGTAGTGACTATATAGCCGCTCTCGATGGCTCCACCGTCATCCCCGGTGGTTGGATCAACCACAATTACATCCAGCTCGCGTACCAGATCGCCGATTCCGTTGCCGGCTTCTCGTACTCATTTGTCTTGACATGCGTCATCTTATTCCTGATGAACCTCATTCCCGGCCTGAGCCTGCGCGTCAACCCCGAGGAGGAGGAAATCGGCATCGACGACATCCAGCTCGGCGAGTTCGCCTACGACTACGTCGAGCTCCAGCGACATACCAGCGACATCATTCCCAGCCACGAGCGCACCGGCTCTGAGAAGGGCAGCATCCCCGAGATGTCTGGCTCGGCCATCGTTTAAGCGCGTTTAGGCGCGAGAAAAAATGCTGTATAAAACATAGCATGCTGAGGAATCGGTGACGAGGTGCGAGATGCTGCTTCGACGTTCGCGCGCGTGAAGTCGATGGTATACAATACTTCTTCCCGGGATGCACCCCGGCCTTGTCAATATAATTTTTTGCATAATACCTGTAGTCAACAATACCCAATACCAAGACAAATTCAATTTACGCGTTCATAATTCACTAGGCGGTGATGTTTGCCGATGTTTCGTAGTTTTTGTTGTTTTGACGAAAATAAGGTCCGTCGAGGTTAGAAATAGTAGATTTGAGTCGTCTGCAAAACGAATGAAATCCCTCGCAGGTTATTGAGCGTAGAACATATGAGCGTCAAATACGCGCATTGAGAACCCAGCGCCAAGAAGCCAGGTCCCGACAACCAATGTCGAAGAGAAGAGGCACTAGCCAACCGGGACAAAACGGCAACAGCCTCAGCAATAAATAAATACTTAATGAGACGGAGACGTAGAATTTAAAAACAGAGGTGTAGTTAAAGAGCTGACTAAGGGGACCCATGAGGCTCTTTGCGAATCTCAAACGCGTAGGTAAAAGTATGCTAAGAGTAATGTCAATCCAACCCCGGATTTACGTAATGGTTTGTCTTCTCTTTTCCCAAACCCCCAACCCAAAACTCGAAATACCCACACGTACACTACACTAGAATTACCGGCATGGCGTCTTAAATTTTCTAATTATAAATAAGGCAGAGGGCACAGGGGGGTGTTGGGGTTAGAGATGAATTCGGTTTCGTTTCGTCCTCGTAGGGCTGGTATTACGTAAACGCGACTCTGCGTTGCTCCCTGCCGATGGTCTGCTCCCATTGCGCTACGTAGGGTATGTCATTTAAGTGTCTAAAGGTTCAGCTTGAAGACTGGTTGTTTATTGTCTGTTAATACAAGTTTCTAGGCCATTCGTGAGACACGTAACGTTATCGCGCGTCTAAACGGTTTTTGTCGCCGAGGCTTCGCATCTCGAGGAGAGAACGCATGAAGGATTTGAGTTGGGGGAAACTGAGTTCACATCTTGTATGTGGTTATTCCCAGTCTCTTAGAAAATTGTGATAAATAAAGTTTTTGAACTTTGTCTTCATAAGTTTGATACCGTGATATCCAGATCCTTATCCCAGTTGTATACATATTTCCCCATGCGTCTCCAATTCTTAAATACGAGCGACAAACCTGGTCTTGTTCAATCTCGAGGCTTAATTTCTTGTAGTGAAGTAAGTCAATCGAGTTATACCCGTTCCCCTCCGTCGTCAATGATATCTTTCGGAGCCCAGGCCCCTAACTGTATGCAACGTGAGAGTCATAAAAGCGGCACCCTTTTTTAATAAAGATTATAAAAAAATAAAAAATGTCAGCTTCCTATTTGCTCCGGGTACCTTTAGTCTCCTTAGCCTCTGTGAACAGACGGCAAGTCTAAGAGGAGTTAATTCTCCCGTACCACCTAACCTATCGGTATTAATAGGGCGTGCATTTAATATCGAGATTGGGGGGCCACCTACGTTAGCCGCCCATGCTGCCTACAGGGGCTGCCTACCTACTTAGTTTGATTACAAGTAGCCCTACTACCAAAAATAGGTGCAGCTTTAACAGTAAGTTAAATTTATATAATATATTTTCTTTACTTAGTATATTTTAAAAAACTAATTATAGCTATATAATTAAAGCATTTTTTTTAGCTAGTTAGTAATTGTTATAGCTTTTTTAAGTGTTATAAAAGTAGTTATTTAAAGCGTTTTATTATATTTTAAAGCATTTTAAAGCGTTTTATATAGTAATATAAACTTAAATACTAACTTTAAAAAACTATTAAGTTAGCTAATTTTTTAAGTTTAAAACTTTATATTATAATATAAATAATATTTAATTTATATAATAAATATATTTAGCTTAAAAAAATAAACATTAATATTATTTTTAGCTTTTTTAAATAAGTAATTTATGTTTATATTATGTTATAAATCTTTTATTAACTTTTTATAGCTTTTTTTTAACTTTTTTAAACCTTTTTTTTAAGCTTTTTTATAATTAGTTTAAACGTAATATTAGCATTATTTAAAGGTTTTTAAGCATATTTTATAGCTATATTATTGCTAATAAAGCTATTTTTAGCGCTAGTGCTATATAAAATAATATTATGCTTTTACTAACTTTTTTTTATATTCTTGCAATATTTTAGCAATTTTTAGCATTGCAAGCACTTTTAGCACTTACTTTATAATAAAGTAATCTATTAAAGTTAGCAGCTATTTAAAGCTTATAAATAGCGCTTTTTTTTTATAAGTAAATTTTTTTGTAATAAAGTATTTAATAGCTTTTATTTTAAATAAACTTTAAATGCTTGCATATTTTGCTATTATTAATATATGCTTTTATATATAATTTGCAATTTTAAAGCTAAAAATAATACTTATTATAAAATATAAAGTTATATACTAATAATAAAGCATTAATTTTTACTTTATTGTTAAGCTATTAATAATAGTTAAAATTTTGCTTTTTTAGCTTTTTGCTTTTAGCAATATAAAAATAAAGCTTGCTTTAAAGGCTTTTAGCTTAGCAAATTATTTAGTTATATATAAAATGCTAGCATAAAATGCTTTTTTGCTATATAAAGCTTTTTATATAGTTTATAATTTTTATTACTGCTTTTTTTTTAAAAGTATTAATAGCAAAGTTATATTGCTAATATGCTTTATTAAAAGCTTTTTAGCTTATTTTATAACATAGCTAAAAGTTTTTAAATATACTTTTTATAAATTTTTATAAGTTTACTTGCTATTGCTGTTTGCTTAGCTTAATTTTATAGTTTTTTTATTTATTTTTGCTTAGCTTTATAATAGCTTTAACTAGCGTTAAAAGGTTTAATTTTATATTATTAAAGCAGCTTTAAATTTAAAAGTATATTAATTTTAATACTAAAAAAGCATATACTTTAAAGTTACAATTATTTTTTATATATATAAAATATTACTTACTTTAAAACTTTATATATATTAACTTAAAATAATTAATAATTTTTTGCTAGTTAAAAAACTTTTACTAAAGGTTTTTTTAATATTTTTTAACTTTATTTATATATTTTATATATGCTATATATTTTTAAAGCATTAAAATGCTATTAAAATTATTATTAACAGCTAGCTTGCTTTTATAAAAACAGCATTTAATATGCTTAATTTTTTTAAAGGTATAAACAATAATATTATTTTTGCAAAAGTTTAAATTTAATATAATAGCAGTTTTTTTAGCTATATTATATATAGCAAAAGCTATACTAATAAGTAATAATAAAAATTAAATTAAAAAAAGCTTAAACTTTAAGTTAAGCTTTTTTTACTATTTATTATTTATATTATATTTAATATTTTTTATAATATACTAAATATAAAGCTATTGCTAAGTTAGCAGCTAAATAGCATTAATAGCATTTTTTTTAAAAGTTTAAAAGTTTATAACTATTATAAAAAGTATTTATAATATAAAAAAGCGCTTATAAAGCTTTTTATAATATTTTAATACTTAAGTTATTATTTTAGTTTTTTTATTTAGTATTATTATATATACTATGCTAAAATAAATACTTACTTTTGTTATGCTAATAATTTAAAAAAGCAGTAACTTATATTTATTTATAGTATATATAAAGTTAATTGTTATAACTTAAAAATATTGCTGCTATATATATTAAAATTATTTAGTTGCTTAAATTAAGCTTTTTAAAACTTTACTGCATAGCATAACTTAATATTATATATTAAAGCAATCTTAAAGCATTATAAAAAAGTTAAAAATATTACTAGTAGCTTGTTTTAAAAATTATTAATATTTAGTAATATAATTATTAACATTTTTATAAGTAAAAAAGCAGTTAAAGTTAGCAATTTAAAAGTTTTTAAAAATATGCTTTATATTTTGCTTGCAGTTTATACTTTATTTAATAATTTTATAATATAACTTATTTTTTATATAAAGTATTTTATAATTTTTTTAGTAGCTAAATAGCTAATAGTTATATTTACTATTAATAATTTAAAAATAATAACATTTATTGCATAATTAAATATATGCTTAAAACTAGCAGTTTGTTTTTTTTAATTTAGTATTTTTTTTTTTATAATAGCTTTTAAAATAAACGTTTTAAATTAATTGTAAAAAATCTTATATTGTATATTTTTTTTTTTAGTGTTTTTTTTTTTAATTTAGCTTAAATAGCATAGCTATAAACAGTAGTATATTATTATATGCTAGTTATATATTTATGCTATAAAAAGTAAATATAAGGTTTTAAAGGTATAAAAAGTATTATGCTAGCAAAATTTATAGCTTATATTATTTTATATAAAAAAATAACTAAAAAAAAGCTAAAAGTAAAGCAAATTTTAAAGTATAATTTTTTTAATATAAATATATATATAAGTTATATTATAATTAAAGTAAATAGCAAGCATATAAAAAAAAAAAATATAAATAATAATATATATTATTTAAGCTGCTATAGTTGCTATAATAAACTTAAAAGGCTAAAAAAAAAGTATAGCTTTTATAAAAATAGCAAATATTTTGTTTATATATAAATTTACTAATAAACTTAATATATATAATATATTATATAAGCAGCTATTTTTTTTTTACTTTTTTCTTTAATTATTAGCATTTATACTAACTTTTTTACCTACTTTTTTTTATTTACTTATTTTTTTATATTTACTTTTTTTAATATTTTTATATTATATTTTTAAGCTTTATTTACTTATTTATTTTTAAAAGCTTTTGCTTTTTATTTTTTTTTATTATTTTTAGCTTTTAAAATAAAAAATTATAAAATTATTACTATTTGCTTATTTTTTGCTATAGTAGTTATTATAGCTGCTTTTATTGCTATAGCTGCTTTTTTTTATATAAATAAAAAAAAAAAAACATTTTTAAAGCTAAAAAATATTAATATATAACTTTAGCTTTTTTTAAAACTAAGTTAGTTAAAAAAAGCTTTTTTTTTTTTATTAATGCTTTTTTTGCTGCTTTTTTTTCTGCTGTTTTTTTTATTGCTACTTTTTAAATTGCTGCTTTTTAAACTGCTACTTTTTAAACTACTGCTTTTTAAATTGCTTTTTTTTTTTTAGCTTTTTATTAGCTTATTAGCTTATTTGCTAAAAACTTTAAGTTTAAACTTTAAAAAAGCAAATAATAGCATAATAGGTTGCTTTTTAACTTTTATAAATAAATTATTAAAGCTATATATAAATAAAAATAAAAATAGTAAAAAAAGCTAGCTTTATTTTGTTTTAAAACAGTAGTACTTTTTAAAGCTGCTTAAAAATATATTTAAAAAGCAAGCTAAAAAGCAAGCTAAAAAAAAAGCTAAAAAAAAGCTTAATAAATAATATTTGTTATCTTTATAGCTTAATGCTATATAAAGCAGCTTTTTTGCAATAGCTTTACTAGCGCTTTTTATAATAGCTTTATTTAATATAAACCTTAAGTAGTAGCTTTTTTTTAAACTTATTACTATTTTATTTTTTTATAATAGCTTTACTTAATAGGCACTTTAAATAATAACAAAGTTTTAAACCTATTATTATTAGCTTTTATAGCAACTTAATATAAAGCTTATACTTAGCAATATAAGTTAGCATATAAATATAAGCTTTAAAAAAAAACTAGCTAAATATTTCTTATATTAATAATCTTTTTTATTTTGCTTAGCTTTATAATAGTATTATCTGCTTACTTTTAACTTTTTATAATAATAAATACGTAAAAAGTAACAACTAAAAAAGTCTTTAAAAGGTTTTTAAAAGCTTATATTACTAACTTTATTATTATTTACTAGTTTGCAACCTAGTTTATAATCTAGCAACAAAAAAAATAGTAAAAAAAAAGCTTTTTTATATTTGCTATAAAAAGCATAATAAAAAAAAAGCTCTTTTATGCTTGCTATAAAAAGCATAATAAAAAAAAAGCTTTTGCTAAGTAAATAGTAATACTAAATAAAAGCTAAAATTTAAAGCTTAATAAATAATAAAGCAGATAGCTTTTAAAGTTTTTTAAAAATAGCAAATATATAAAGCAAAAAGCTAAAATTTAAAGCTTAATTATAAAGGTAAAAATTTTGCTAAATAAAATAAAACGTTTTATATAAAGTTATTGCTTATATATTTAACTAATTTAAAGTAAATTTAGTTAATTTTAAGTAATTTAAAAGCTTTAGTTATTATTATAATATAATTATATGCTTAACTAATTAAAAGTAAATTTAAATAATTTAAAGTAAATTTAATTAATTTAAAGTTAATTTAGTTAATTTAGTTAATTTTAAATAATTTAAAAACTTTAGTTATTATTATAATATAATTATATGCTTAACTAATTAAAAGTAAATTTAAGCAATTTAAAGTAAATTTAGTTAATTTAAAGTTAATTTAGTTAATTTAGTTAATTTTAAGTAATTTAAAAGCTTTAGTTATTATTATAATACTAAAAAATAGCTAATATAAAAGATATTCTGCTATTTTAAGCTTTATAAATAGCTATTTTAAATAAAGATATACTAAGTAAAAAAGGTATATTATATAAATTTAACCTACCGTTAAAGCTGCACTTATTTTTAGTAGTAGGGCTACTTATAATCAAACTAAGTAGGTAGGCGGCCACTGTAGGCAGCATAGGCAGCCAACATAGGTGGCCCTAAGATTGGCTAATTAGGGTGATGGTGCTAGATTACTGGTACCGTTGAGAGAATTGGTAGTGACATGTTACACAACACACAACAAGCATCATGGGCGAATCGGCAGTTCAACCATGCTTAGCAGGTAAAGATTTTTAGAACAATACTAAAAATGCATGCTAACAAACCCCCGCTAAGAGGATATTTCCTACTAGTTATCATTTAACCTAGTTTTCAAGCTACCTGTATGCTGCTTTTACTTATATGCTTAAAAATATTAATATTGAATTGCACGTGGTGGGGGTAGGTAATAGGTACGGTAGGTAGTATGCACCCAGTTAGTAATGGTTGATCATAACAACCTTCGCCTACCCGGATAGTGCTGAATCAATAGTGGTTCGGCCTACTTAGTATCTTTTTGAAAGCAGCATTGGCCCAGATAGCATAGTGCTTAAAGTATCAATGTTGGCTGCTCAGACTAGCACTTGTTGCACTTCTTTTTCACCCCAGGCCGGCGATGCCTGCCCTCAGCCTTAGTCTTGCGACGCGTCGCCTCTGCCTCCGCCTCCGCCTCTGCCCCAGACTTGCGATGCCTATCGCCTGCAGTTCTCCATCCGTTCCGAGGTTACGCACCTTATGCATGATGTTCATTTGAAGGCCCGGTTGGCGTTTGCGGCCATACGGTCCCTTGTGGATTTGCAAGAGGATTTGTTTAACTAAAGCCTTAGAGTACTCGAATCCTTATTACCTACGGACGATAACGTATTAGGAATGACATTCTGCCGGCTGCTTAAGCGAAGCTGCGAACAGCTTGACACATTTCTTTCAACCCCCTACGAGAAACGATTAAAAGTAGATGCTGATCTGTCTGTTGCTAATAGCGTAGCAGATCTCTAATCTCACCTTTTATTAGTTCGGTCTAGAATCTGTTAGCATATAAAGCCTAAAAAAAGTAATGCATACACTAGCAAAGCATCACCAACTCTATCTAAACCTCCTAGTCCTTTTAACAATCAATAAAATATTGCTATTAATAATAATACTTTAGTTAACTCTTTTTATAGCCACTGCTTTAAAAGAATGCAGGTTAAAGCCTGTAAGGTTATTGCAAAGGAATAGCTTAAATATGTGCAAGCGTTGATATCTAGCTGGTAGCCACCAGGTTTTAAACCTTGCAAACTAAAGGAACTAAAACAAAAAAGCAAGTATTAGCTATATGCTAAGATCTTATATCATGCCTAATAACCTATTTTTCTTTAGGTTAAAACTAACTTTTTATTGCTATATTTAATTTTAGTATAAATGTTCTGCAGCATTAAAACAACAACCGCTTTAATAGAAATATCTTAATTAAAAAGCTAAAAGAAATTACTTAAACTACAATTTTAAAGCAGCCTTATATTAACAATAAAACTTACATTACTTAATGCTTAAAATTAATAATAAGCATAGCATATTGCTAATATTACTATTTATATAACAAAATAAGTAAGCATTTTATATTTAACTAGTAACGTCTTGCTACGTTTGCTAATAATGCTTAAAAAGCAATATAATGTTTATTATAAACTTTAGCAATATAGATAATGTAGAGGACTTAGTTACCAATACCCAAGTGCAGCATAAGGCTACTGTTGAAAGCCTGATCAGCAGCACAAACAATATAAGCCTTGCGCTGTGCCAAGAAAGGGGAAGGCAGGTTATAGATCCCTAGGATAATTATTAGCGCTTATTACTACTAGTTAACTTTAAGCCTAGAGGATCTTAACCTTGGAGGTTATGCTTAAGGTTAGAGTAATAAAACCGAAGCAAGATTCTAGTGTTTTGATTTTGCTGCGAATGATGTAGCCGGGGTAGTCCCTTGACATTGTATATACAGGAGGCTCTATCAGGCTCTATTGTGGTGAGGCCGTTGTCCGTAGCGCATGATGAAAGATTTCCCCCTTCCCCCAACTCTTGACGTGGCTAGGGGTGCCGTCGAAGGCGGACAGTACATTGCGTATTGTTCTTCTATCGATGGGCGACCAGGCTATGAATAGCGCAACCCAGGAAGTAAAGTCCCCGCCGGAACGTGTAGGGATGTTGTAATAGCAAGCGTACACGTGCACTGGGCAGCCGGTGGTGCTAGATGGTGCTAGGTGGTCCTATCCTTCTATACGAATTAGCGATCCGTTAGTATATAAAGAGCATTGCTTTTTATAACTATGAAGTGCTACGTTATAAAAAACGCAGAGGTAATCATAATAGGCAAGTTGCGCACACGCCAAACATGCTTAAGCATAGCTAATGTGCATTACAAGTCCTATATGTAAACAGTAGGGCTCCCTTTGCAACCGACAATATTTTACGCTGCCTCTCGAAGTTAATCTTGACGACATCCAAAAATGATGCCTCTACCTCGACCCCTAAGGCATAACTGCAGATGAACAAGGCTCAAAGGGGAAAGGCATCATCGCTATACCCCCCATTGCCCTAGCCCGGCGGTAAAGTATGCTTTCTCCTACATCTAAGCGAAATAGTTAACCTAATACAACATTTAGCTAATAGTTACTAAAACTACATTAAAGATACGATTAATACCTGTTAGGTCACATGCTGCACGCTACCTACAAGGGGGGAATTACCACTTATAGATTTATGGCGGGCTGAAAGAAAGGCTATGATTCAGCGCGATTAAATGGTGACTTGTATTCCAGGGTTCTGGGCCATATCCGGTGGGAGCTTAACTCGGCCTCCGACAGCTGACACCCAACTCTAGCTGGATGCATATGACATACTCTGCCTAGCTAGACTTGACTCCGACTTCCGCACGAAGGCGACATAGGCCGTCTCTTCTAACCATTGGGGTATACGTATCCCTGATTGTTTCCCGGAAAGTCCCCGCAATTTCACACACAGCTGTAGATGTATCAGATCCTTTGGTGAATTAAAAGACGCACGTAACTATGGTACCCTCGTTCCGGATGGAATATGTACTACAGATACCTTGATGCTCGATTCAGAATGTTGAGTCTTGCTTGCGGTTAGTGTTGGATTGGCGTTATGCTGCCCTCGAGACTTGCACCTCAAGTTTGTCAGAGTTTTGGAGGCGAAGCCGATGATATTTACCTAGGTCCTTATATAGATACTCCCTTGGAAAACGTGATAATGGTGAGATACAGCCAAGTCCCCTTTACAACCTTCCTTTTACAGGGTTCTAAACTCTTAACACGAAACCTGCCCATTCTTGATCTGCTCGAAAGTGGCACTGTGGCTTCCACCAGCACATCGGTACCCGGACTCCTGTTTAATCCAGTCAAACCCTAAGGGACACTTCTCCTTTAGCAGGTCTTGGATCTCCTCCTCTTCCTTCTCTTCCTCCTCCTTCTCCCGCTGCTTCTCGTACTTCTCCTGCGCAATCCGAAGCCTCTCCTCCGCGCGAAGTCTGACCACCGAGCCGACTGGGGCCGTGGAAATTGTTGCCCGAGCGTTCGCAATGTCTCTAGTGGTGTAGGCTCTGATGTTGCGTGACACCTTGTAGGCCGTCTGGCGCTTCTTTGCGGCCTTCTTATCAAGCTCGAGTTGATTCCATATCTCGTCCGCGACGTCCGGGTCCCGTTCAACTTCGGTAGATAAGCCATTCTCGCTCGTTCCCTCGATTGCGGACTTCTTATCATGCTGGAGCTGATTCTTTATCTCGTTCGGAAGGCCGTGACCTTGTTCCACTTCCTTGGATAAGCCAGTGTCACTTTTGCCCTCGGTCGTGACGCTAGGCTTCTCGTAAGCAACTCTAGACGCAGGGCCCATATCCTGTAGTTTTTCTTGTCTTGCATCTGTATTGGTAGCTTTCGTGGTATTCATATTTGTCTTCATCTTCGTCATGTGTGGAGGGACCATCCTGCTTCTTTGTAGATCATGTAGCGGCGTAGGCTCTGAGTCTGTCTTTCTATTGCCCGATTTAGGTAATACTACCTCTCTCTTCTGCCTGTCTTGGACTACAGAATTGATCTCCCGAATAACCAGATCTTCCGAGATAGTCAAAGAGAGGTTCGCATCGCTAGAAGCCCGCAGAAGCTTCAGAAATATCGCCTTGGCCACGCTCTGGACGTCACGGGCATTTCCCCAGGTAGGGAGAACGGAAAGCTTCTTGAAGCTTTTTTCTAGGCTTGACTTGAGGTGCTCCGATTCTTCTAGTGCGCTAGTATTAAGCCCATATTTTCGTAGAGACTTGAATAGTAAATCGGTGCACTGCCTCTCAGAAAGGGCGCTAAACCTAATCACCACTGGAAACCGGCTATTGAGCCCGGTGTTGATAGACATCAACTTGTTGATATCCTGTTCATATCCAGCGAGGATGACGACGAGCTTGTTCCGATATTTCTCCTTGGCTAGATTGTTAACCATTTCCACCATTGCTTCCTTTCCATAGGGCCCTTCGGCCAGCTTGTAGGCTTCGTCAATAAATAGCACCCGACCCAGAGAGGTGTCGAAAACACGTTTAGTCTTGGGGCCTGTATGGCCGACGTATTCCCCAATCAGGTCTGTCGCAGAGCATTCAATGACATCTTTGGTAGCGAGGAAACCCATGTCATAGAAGACTTCCCCCATTCTGTTGGCCGTTGTAGTTTTGCCAGTTCCTGTAAGGATGGTGTCAGTGGGGGAGGCACATTGTACACATTAAGGGATATTTCTTACCCGGGGGACCGCAAAATAGGAAGGTGAAAGGAATCATTTCCCTCGGATCCCGTAGGGTTGTCTTGGTTGTACCATCCAGCAGGCGTTTCGATAGGACTTTCATGTTCCTTACAACGAGCTCATAGTCCCGTAGCTGTTGTACGACAGTCTCGTTGCCCACGAAGTCATCAAAGAGAAGTCCAATGTCAAGGAGAGAACGAGAGCCCCTTTCAAAATCTGGATCGAAGTCGTTTGGCAATAGCAGATCCGTCTCTGTGCCGGTATCGCTGCCCTCCAGGAGCCGCTGGTGCTGGCGTAGCTTTGCTTGATCTAGGATGATGTCGACCTCTCCGGCATTCCCGAAGCTTGGACGGTTGCGCGCACGAGAAAGGACTTCGAGTGCGGTGACCTTAGCCTCATCACTAGCTCTGAGCCCCTGATTTCCAAGCTTAACGTTAATGATCTCTTTTAAATCATCCTGGGAATAGTCTTCGAAGAAGAATGCTGACGCAATGGGAAAGCGCCTCGCTAGTGCTGGGTTGACTTCATTTAACATGGACTCCATCCTGTCTCGGTAGCCAACTAGAAGAACGCAGCGATCTTCGACAGCAGTGCTCTGAATTTCCCCTACGATAGTATCGATCACGGCAGCCCTGAAGGGGTCGGTGGTCAGTGCTGACTTGTCTTTACTACCGAGCATGTAGGCTTCGTCGATGATTAGCACCTTTCCTTTTGTAGAATCTAGGATTGCCTTGGTATTCCTCTCAGATTGACCAAGGGCGTCCCCGATAAGGTCTGATGGAGTTCTAATAAAAATATCGCCATTGCTGAGTAGCCCAATGTCAGCTAGAATCTGACCGTATAATTTTGCGACGGTAGTCTTGCCGGTGCCTGGGTTGCCGAGAAACAGCTTATTTAGGGAGCACTCGAAAAGAGGCATCTCAGCAAGCTCTCGTTCGTAGTTTAGCTGCAGCCTGTGGATAATTGCCTTAATGCTGCCTTTAACAGACTTTAATCCGATCATCCCCTTTAGCTCTTCCCATGCCTTGCTGTTGAATACGCTGGAAGGCGGAGGCCCAAGAAGATCATCTTGTCTCAAGATGAAATCGTCTCCCTCGCTATGTGTTCCCGCTTTCATAGACTGGAAGAGACGATCAGCCTGTCGGCTGTGTATTTTAGAGACTGTGTTTTGGACATCTCGCGCATTGCCAAAGCCGTGTCTACTACGGCCTCGACCGATGCGACGTGCCACGATCCTCATCAAAGGGCCGTAATACCCACCTTCGACCCTCACGTTCTTCTTGAATCTCAGCTTGATTTCAGAGACAAGTAAGAGGTGGAGTTCATGATCGATGTAGTCGGGGAAGTGAATAGTTGTCGGGATAAGGCTCGAAAAGGAGGCATTGTAGGAGCAAAAGGTTTCCATCTGTTTGCCATACCCTGAGAAGAGGAAGACGACTTTCCCTTTCAAATTCTCAACCTCAGATAGTAGATAGTCAATAATCTGACCACCACCCCCCCCATCTGCGGATGCAATTTGATGGGCTTCTTCCACAAGAAGGACTCCTCCCGTCGATTTCAACTTGTCGAGGAGAAAGCTACACCCCCGGACTCCATCGGACACGAGGCGGGCCCCTGTGATCACTGTCAATGAGTCATTGGGCACGGTGTTCGTTGCGCATAAGAAGTTGGCGTATATCTTTGCGACTCTGGATTTGCCTGACAGCAAACCAGACGAAAATGTTAGATGGACACCGTTTAGCAGGGATGAATATTATAATGCTTACCTGTTCCAGGGTTGCCAACGAATACTGCCCCGAATTTCTCTACTATATTCAGCTCTTGACGATTCGCAGTCTTTATGAGAGTATTTATCTGAACAAACTTCCTCTTCGCTAGCTCGAGTCCAACCATATCCATGAGCTCGTCGAGGGCTGAGTTCCCCCCCCAACGGGCTTTCTGAAACCCCCAATCCTCTTTTGCTTTGGATTCTGGCATGGTCCAAGGGAAATCAAGAGATGGGCGGTTGGCAGACTCGTCATCATAAATGACTGGATTATTATCTTCCCTAGTTGATGACGGGGATGTCGGCTCTGAAGACGCTTGACCCTCCAGTAAGCCGGTTTCCGAATCTCCCTCGCTATTGCTGGAACTTGTAGATCCTAGAGAATCAAGTCCCTTTTGAGCAGCGGTCGCGTTGGCGTCTATTATGGCATTAATCACCATCGCCCGACGTACCTTCTCACTATTACTAGTTCCTATATCCATGATACCAACGTAACGCCTACACTAAGGATATGGGGCGACAAGGGTGATGAAAATCGAGGCAGCGTACTTTTTGTTGTTAATTCGGGAGAAATACGATGAAAATGCCTATACGACAGTTGGGAAAAGACACAGAACTATCGGCAAGGCTGTTAGCTGTCCCAAGTTAGACCCCGCTGCTTACATAGGTTCTGATAGTTGAAGTACACGAGGCTTCGAGACTACATAACTTGCTGTGCTTCCGAAACTGCACAAATTCGGCACCAAACCATACGCCTAACAAAACGCCCCTCAAAACGCCTTGCTTAGCCTCGATTTTCGGATCAGGCCGGGTCGGTGCCCTCGCTGCTTTATCCACAGAATTTATCATGTCGCTGAATGTACATCTGGCGGTATGGCCATGCTGCCTGGCTGCATATGCAATGGTGAGGAGGGTATTAGTTTAGGGCCAATAGGATTCCCGCGTCAATTACGGCCTAACCTGCCTCTCTGAGATTTATGTATGCACACTAAGCCTGAAGGCTGCGGCTCTGGTTGCCCAATGCGCTTCAAATTCAAACGTGCTCAGCCTCAGCACTGCAACTCGTGAGTATCTGGCAGCAACAGTACACATATACCTGCCACTAAGCCTATACTTCTCAGGCCACAATATCTTATCTCGCTTTACTAAGCTGCTCTAGCTGCTTTCTCCAGTTAACAAGTTAACTTATCTACTTATAAGCTATGTGCTTATAAGCCACTTTATTTATTAATTACTATTTATTTTTTAAAGATATTTTTTTTATTGTTATTAATAATATTTATTAAATTAAAATATTTTTAATTAAAATAAAATAACTATATTTAATAAATTAAAATATAAAGTATTAATTTAAAATAATTATAAACTAATATTTTTAATAGTTATATAAATATAATATTTATCTTAATAATTAAGGTATGTAGATTAAGCAGGGAATCTGTTGCCGCTTTTACGACCACTGCACCATTAGGCTAAATTGGCTTTGTTAGTTATAATTGGTTTCTTGACAACGTACTTACCGCTCTATTTACACATAGATCGGGGTAGCTAAGCCTTGCTGTCGATACATGGAGCAATGTACACATTGATTACTGGGGGCAAGGTCGAAGCTAGCGCTAATATGGAATGGGTGCCTATTCGACCAGGAAGGTCTGATATTTCATCCGCATAGCGGGCTTCATTGACATGCCGATATTTTTCACGCCGCGCGAGTAACCGAGACCACGAGGGGGCCGCTTTAGCCCTATCCGTTATATCAACAGGACGTGGGGGTGTGTTCTCAAAGCGACTTGCTGCAGGCTGATGTAGATTCTGGGAGAGCGACTTGTAACGATTCTGACCGTGAGGCCCCTGCCAGATTTTATCACAGTCAACTAGCTCAGCACCAACGCCCAGTACCAACGGCACCGGTCGTGATCGAAAGCCAATAAGGTGTATTTGGACGGTTGGGGGGTGAATGGCATGGCTATGTTGTAGAGTGACTATCGGCCCTGCCTAGAACGTACATGAGTCGCATTAGGCTGCTAAGTGGTATCGACCAAAATGAGCGATATGACTGGCCTTGACCTGCGTCGTACATTAGTCCGCACTCGGCAATTTGGGCGCGCCAGCCAGGCCTCTAAAGCATAGTCTCCATGGATAAGTGAATTGCTTAACCCCTGCTGGCGATAGTCCGCGGAACTGCAGATGCATGAGTATTGCCACCAACAAGATATCACACATTCACACCGAAAAAGCAGAACGCCTGCCAGCCTCATTATGCACCCCGCCCCACCGAACCTCGGCAAGGAATCATATCTAATCTCAAGGGAGATGAACCAGCCACTCATATACCAAGGTACCCAATCATGGCTTGAAAAAGAAGTGTATTTAGTGTACATACTTCATAAGTCATGAGGTAGACACGCGTCACAAGTGCTCATCACAAAGGCACAAAGGCACAGATCTCGCAGGTCACGATTAACTTAGCCACCGTGGCATTACATGAGTACTCAACAATATACAACGTAAAATCTGCATGACTAGATACAAATCATTTTCAGCTTCTCGACTACCTTGGAATAGAACGCTCGTTGTAGCCGGACGGCAACGTCCGGATCAGTCTCATCGCCGCCTTTATCAAGACCAAATGCCTCGGGCCCCGTCAGGCAGACTCGGATGACAGAATACATGATATCTCCCATGCAGGCTTTGACATCTTGCAGAAGATGCGGCTCCTCTTCCAACAGGCGTTTGCGAACCGTCATGGTGTGCTTCGGTTGCGCCGCCTGGAGCTCAACGCCAAGAATACTGTCGATAGGCTGCCAGCGAGCGATTTCGAGCAAGATGACGCCAAGGCTGTAGTAGTCATAGCTCTTTTTAAATGCCGCCCGATCGTCGGCTGTGCTGGAGCCTGCCTGCACCTCCGGCTGCCGGTAGATATCATGCGCCGGGTTTTGTGTCGCACTCTCTGTCCACTGCCACTCAACCGTCGGTCGTGAATAGTCAAACCCAGATAGGATGGGCCGTCCGAAGTCGAGCGTCTGCGGGTTACGCCCATCTCTGTGCCCGTCCTGACTGCTTCTTGGAACTCTGTCATTACGTGAAAAGAATAAGATGTTGTAGCTACGAAGGCCCTTGTGAAGCCAGTTGACCGCGTGAAGACGCTCTAGGTTCTCCGCCACGGCCAAAGCGAGCGCTGCTCGCTGTGTCAGGCTTGGGACTGATGATGATACCATCCCGCCGGCGTTACCCCGCTGGACCCGCAGTAGTTCAAGCAGTGAGATGGGGCGAAGGCCGAGATCGTAGTCAACCGGCTTCTCGAAGACCAGGCCACACCAGGCTTCTAAATCGTCATTGCCATAATGGGTACCATATGTAGTCGCTGCTGACAGGAATTCACTAGTGGCAGCAGGAGGGTCGTTTATGGAGAAGTAACCCAGGCAGCGCGCGGCCCGGAACAACCCGGTATTCTTGGCACTGTGAAGCATGGTGACGAGCGCGCTTAGGCGATTGGTTATTTTCGCGTCTTCCTCAGCGATGCTTGATGTATTACGCAGGCGGCGGCGATAGTGCCTAGGGCAGCTAGGCATCTGCCTCCATTCAACCCAAATGTACCTGCGTTCGGAATTGGGGCGGAAAATACCCTGGGTCCTCGGTTCTTCCAGAACACGCCCTAACTCGGGGAGGTCGTCAAGGAAAACGAAGTCTTTCATTTCAAGCTTGACCGAAGTTATATTGTGAATTGCCTCGTCCAATCCTAGATTCCTCGTGAGCGGATCCGCTAGCCTGCCTTCCCGAATGACGAGGTTGAGGGCTTTGGCCTGTGCTAGAGACATCAGATTTTCGAGTGGGGGTGCGGTAGTTGCTGTTTGCAATGCATGACGAAAGCCACCAGAATTCCGATCCCGCAACATCGTATTATCATTATCCACGGCTTGGAATCCCCCTACAACATGGGAGGCATGTGAATTCTCTGCCTGCAGGATATTAAGAAGCTGGCCAATAGTAGAGTTCAGCTGCATTATCTCGTGGTTGGTCCTGACCTGTTGTCGTCTGGTAAGTATCCGATAAAAGGCCAATATCGTATTGTTAACACACCTGAAGTTCCAGTAGCTTTCCAACTTGGTTTCTGTCGAGAAACTCGGCGAGGAAATCGTTTAGATTCGTGAGTTTGCCCAGGAGAACCTCAACCTTGGGCTTATGGTGTACTACCCAACGAAGTCGCTTAGGTAGATTGCGGGTAGCATGGATGTACGACAACGCTCTCTGTAGAAGATCCTCCGACTCCGGAAAGTGGACGTGGGATGAATCTCTGTTACCGTCCCTAGTTTGTGATATAAACGGTTCGGTTATTGGCGTTAACTGCTTTTCATAGTGAGCAAAGCTCAACAGTAGTTCCTGCTGTTGATGGAGGACTTCGAGCAGCAACCCCCTCCCCGCCGTCCCTATGACCAGAGTACTATCATCCTCAGATATCTGGATGATACGCGCCCAGTCAAGGAGGCGAAACTGTTCCGTTTTCAGTCTCACTCTTATGTGCTCGCAGTCTTCAGGCATATGAGACGCCTCAGACAACAGTTGATATCCTAAGAAGGCAAATAAACAGTCAATCAAATTTCCAAGTTTCTCTTGCCAGGCGAATTGTAAAGAGATACCTTTCATGCAACCAGCGAACACCTGGAAAATTAAAGGAACGACAGCGAGGGCGAGTTCTGCCATATCTCAACAAGCTGGCAATGGTTGAGTATGTACCTAGATTTAAGATGGGATGAGACACAGGGGGAAATTTCCTGTTAGTCTAGTATTACTCGTTGTAGGCTATTACGGAATTATACCGAACAAGGTTTCAGCGCAAACTACCTGATCTATATAGAACAAAAATATGCCATTGCTTGGATAGTCAGTGAAGGTACTTTAGACAAATGAGCTTCAGGCTCTAAACGGTAGGAAAAAGAGCTAGGCACATTCAGAAGACAGAGGCTGTGCAATCATCGGTATTTTTCCTCGCGTGTGGTGCGCGGCACCACAGGGGGGTGGGTTAGTATGATAGACAAAGAAAGCCAAGGAAGCCAAGTACTGCGACGTTTAAGGAGGTAGGGTGAGTGTAGTATACAGGATAACGTAGTATGTAGCTAGCCACCCCTTCTGGTGAAAGGGGCGGTGAGACCCGAGGAGGCTTAGCTTCTCGTCCAAAGTATTAGCTCCTAGCAAAGCAGCTACATGATCGCCTGGATTTATAACTTATTACCGCCTCCAACCCAACTTTCCAGGACTCTGAATCCTGGAATAAACCCCAGCAAGGTTAGCCAGCTGGCCATCAGTCGAATCATGCAACAAGCGAGGACATCGTCCTGGCCAAGTAATCAGGCCAGTATCCCGTTCCCGGGGGCATTTGTGCTACGACCACCGGTCGCCAATGAGGAGAAGGTGGGCGAGGGCCGCTCAGAACCGATTGTTTCCTGCCGCAGTGAGGAGCGTTGCCAGCCGCATCGCTTTAGCCCGAACGCCAGCGGTGAAGAAACCATAGGCGAGGGTACATATGGCATGGTATTCAAGGTTAAGTGTACATTGTGCCACCAGGTTTATCTCTCCAACCCTATGGAATCGTGGATTAGATCGACTACTAAGAATGTCTACAGGAGTATGCGAAGAAAGTCTTCAAGCCTCAGAGGAATATGGGGCCAGCTATTTGGGAGAAGCATATCCGGAGCATGCATATGGAGCTAAGGTGTTACGCGACCTTAAATCACCCTAACATTCTGTCATATGTCCAGTATGAACACAGCTGTACAACAATGCAAATATACACAGAATTCTGCGAAGGTGGTGACCTGCAAGAGTTTCTTGAGATAAAGAAACCAGAGGAACTGAAGTAAGTTATTTTACATCCAGTTGACAGATAAGGGGGGAAATTCAAGGGTTGTGGGACACATACAAAACAATACAGGGGTATACTAACAATATAGCTTCGTCAGTCTTGAATCCCTGACCTGGATTATCCTTGAAGGCCTAGCATCAGCTCTAGCAAGATGCCATCATGGACTAAAGACGACCAGTGAATTTGACACAGTTTACCACTACACAGGATTCGAGAAAGATTGGAGACCTATCTTGCATCGCGACATCAAGCCCGCCAATAGTAAGCGCTATAATATGCCCATTTATAATCGGAAACCGCTTGTTAGGGTTGGCTGTACTAACTCCACAATGTGTTTTTTTAGTACTCGTTGCTATTAAGGATAAGGCTTTGATTCCAAAATTGGGGGACTTTGGAACATCCTTCCGATTAGAAGAGAATGGTAAACCCCCATCAACGGTAGCGGGAACAAGGCTCTATTGGGCACCGGTATGATACTTTGCGAAATGCGTTACGATTCTAAAAACCTTTCCCGATTGTTAATAGATATGACATTGGGCTAATATTTTGCAGGAGATTATCCAACAGGATCTTGAGGGACGCATAACCAATTGGTCCAAAGAGAGTGATATATGGGCAGTGGGAATGGTTCTGTGCGAAATCTTGACTGCCGATAAACCCGATATACAGCCCAATGATTGGCCAGAGAATGTAAAACAGCTTCAAAACCCGACAGAGAAAAGTTCCGTGGCTGTTTCGAGGCTGCTGGCCTACATCGTTAGCGAGTGCCTGAGTCCATCTGTAGATGGTCGTCCGTCTGCCCTTCAGCTCCTCGCTGTAGTTATGAAGTCGGATATTTCATCGAAAGGCCTAGAAAGAAGTGAGAGTTTCTGGAGAGTTATAGCTACGCGGGCCGACTCCAAACTAGCATCCTCTATCGTGACGCGGTTCGTGTCAGAATATCTGCCACTACTGGAGCAACAGACCGTATTTAGCATCTTGGAAACCACGCTCATCATGTCTCTCACATACAAATACTGCCCCGAACAAATAACCCAGTGCCACTGCGTCCTTTATAATAACTTATTTAAGGACGAGGAGGGTGAACTTGTAGGGAGCACGGCGTTCCATGGGATCACCTGGCTCCCCAAGAAAGAGGATGAAATACTTCGTCTTGCCCTCGAAGATTCAAGGTGGCCATCCGCAAAGGAGCTATCACATTTAGCCATTGCTAAGAATAAGACGGGTCTATTGCCGAGTGCCCTGGCGGCGTTACAAGGCAAGAGGGACCTTTGCGTCTATTTGACAGGAATCGAGTGAGTAGAAGGACATGCGACATTTCTCACCACCAGGCTAACATTTACTGAAGGGAACAAGCACGCACGTATATTTCCGATATAGCTTTAAACGGGGAACGAGCGACGGTAGAATCCCAGTTCATCTCTCTTCGCGAAGAACTCCAGGAGCATGCAGCTCAAGAGTTTGATTTTATGTTCAACCTACTTACACAGAACATATCAGAGTGTATTAGCATCTCCCCCGTGAGGGTTTCCAAGGCTATGGTAAAGATGGCACAGAAAGGCTTCTCCAACATGACTCGCAAGCTCGTAGAACAAGGCATTGACCCGTCTAGCCCTTCGATCAGAGGCAGCCGTTTGGAGACGGTTTTACATATTTTTGCTCAGAGAGGAGATGTCTCGATGGTTCAATTCATGCTAAAGAGCGGAGTCAATGTCGACGCGCGAGATAATGCTGGGCGGACGCCGCTACACTGGGCAGCCTGGTCCGGCCAGGATGGAGCGGTTAACGCACTGCTGTCAAGCGGGGCCAACGTGAATGCGACAGACGTCAAAGGCAGGACCGCTCTTTACGGGGCAGCAGGGGGAGGCTTTATGAGTGTTGTTAGCAGATTGCTCTTTTGCAACGCCGATATCACGATTCGAGGTGGCCAGGACAACGAAACACCAGTAGAAAGGGCAAGGAAGAATAACCATATTTCAGTGGTTAACTTGTTTAGTGAAAACATAAATAGCTAAAGATCAAACTTTATTTTATGTTAACCTTACATTTTTTAATAGCATAAAAAAAAACATGTTAACTTTTATATTATAATTAATAATAATATAACTTATAAAACTTTTTTAATTATTATATTATAAATAATAATATAAATTATTTGCTAACTTTTTTATATTTATATATATATAAATATAATAATTTAATTAAAAATATTATCGCTAAATATTTTTATATTATTTTAATAAATATATAAGTTATATTTAAGCTTATTATATGTTTTATATTATTATATATATAATAAAACTTTTTTTATATAATAATTATTTATATATATTTTTTTAGTTATTTACTTTTTAATAGCTTATTTAATTTATGTTATAATTATTAAAAGCTAGTTTATAGCTTTATTAATATTATAAACAAAAATATTAAGCTAAAGAAAAAAAAAAGAAAAAAAAAACTAGCATATATAAAAGCTAGTAATATATTATATATATAGTAAATTTTTTTAGTTATTAATAGTTTTATTAATAAAAAGTTAAATTAAAAACTATTATATTAACAATTATTATAACTATTATATTTTTTTTTATTAAAACTAAAATATAATTATAAGCTTTATTAAAGTTATTTATATTATTTAATTTTTATAGTAAAGTTTACTTTTTTAGCTAAATTATTATTTAAATAGTTTTTTGCTTATATATTTTTAGCTGCTATTTTATTTAATATTAAAGTTTTATTAAAAAATTTAATACTTTTTAATGCTATTTATAAAAATTTTTTAGCTATACTAGTAAATTTTTAAAGTTTTTAGTAAAATATTATATATTATTAAAATTATATTTTTATTATATTATTTAATATTATAGCATTTTATATTTTTTATATAGCTTAAATTATAATATTTTTTTTATTTTAAATTTTGCTTTACTATTAATTTTTTTTGCTTTAAATAATAGTTATACTTATTATAATAATAAATTATTTATAGCTTTTTAAAGTTTATTAGTATAAAATAAATTAGTTATTTTATAAAAGTTTAAAAAATTTAAAATATAGTTATATTTTTATATTTATAATATTTTAAATAGCTTTATTTATTATAAATTTAGCTTAATTATTAGCGCTTAAGTTATAAAGCTTTTTTTTTAAAAAATATATAATTGCTAACTATAAAGTTTACTAGTTTTTATTTATAGTTAGCTTATATTTATTATTGCTTTTATATTTTAAATGCTATTTTATAAGCATATTATTAAACTTTTTATGCTTATTATATTAGTTTAAGCGCTTATTTTTTTAGTTTATTATTTACTTTTATATTAAATAGCTATAATAATAATAAATTATAAACGTTAGTTTTTATAGCTACTTTTAATAAAGCTATATTTATTAATAAATATTATAAAAAGTTATATATAAAATTTAAAGCAAGCAAATAAATACTTTAATTATTTTAATATTTATTAATATAAAATTTTAACTATTAATTTAACTTTTAGTTTATAAGCTTTATAGCATTTTAAGTTTATAAATAAAATATATTGCTATAATAATATTTTATATTAGTTAACTTATTAATTTTAACTATAAAGCTTAAACTAAATAGTTTTATATTATTAAATATTTTAACTTTTAATATATTAAATAATTAGTAAATATATTAAAAATATTTTAAAGCTATATTTTTTATAATATTAGTTTTATAAGCTAAAATATTTACTAAAAAATAGCTAAATTTATTAATAAATATTTTAATATAATTATATTTATATTAATTTTTAAATATAAATTTTTTATTAACTATTATATATTTTTAAATTAAAGTTAATATTAATAGTAAATATAATAAGCTTAAAGTTTTATTTTATAATATTTTATTTTTTTTATAATTATAATAGTTTTATATATATTTTTTAATATTCTTTTTAAAATAAAGCTAATAATAATTATATTTTAATGCTTTTATAGTTTTATTTTGCTTTAAATAAGCTATAATAACTAAATAATAAGCTTTTTTTATTAAAGCTATTTATAAAAAAATTAATTTATTAGTTATAGTTTTTATAACAGTTATAATAATTGCTAACGTAATAGTTTTTAATTTAACTTTTTATTAATAAAACTATTAATAATTAAAAAGACCTACTATATATATAATATATTACCGGCTTTTATATATGCTAGTTTTTTTTTTTCTTTTTTTTTTTTTTTAGCTTAAAACTTTTGTTTGTAGCATTAATAAAGCTATAAACTAGCTTTTAATAATTATAATATTATTTTAAGCTTTTTTTTTTGCTATTAAATATTTTATAAATATATTATTTATAATTGCTATAGTTGCAAATTTAAACTAATTATTTATTATACTATTATATATTTAACTTAAAATAAGTATATTATTATTAAAAATTAAAACTAAAACTTATAACTTTTTTAAAGCAATAATTTATAAAAATTAATAACTTAAAATAATTTAAAAAAATTTAAAACTATATTATATTAAATAATATTTTATTTATAAACTTAAGCGTAAATACTTTAAAACTAACTATAAAAAAAAACTTTAATTTTAAGTTTTTAAAAGCTAAATAAAAATAAAACTTTAATGCTGCTTTAAATAATATAATAGCTAAATAAATAATATTAAAAAACTTATAAGCTTAAATTTTTTAGTTAATATAATAATTAAAATAAGCTTAATAAAATTAAATCTTAAAATTAAAAAGAAATAATATTATTAAAAGTGCTTTTAATAATATTACTTTTTAACTAATAAGTATAGCAGCTTAAATTATTTTTAAAAATATAAAAAAAGCAATAATAAATAGCTTTAACTTATTATATAATAATAAAGCTAAAAACTAAAAACTAAACTTAAAATATTTTGCTAGCAATAAAAAATAATTTAACTATTAGCTAAATAAGCTAGCTAATAAATTTAAAAAAAATATTATTACTTATTATATTAAAAAAAGCTATATATATTATATTATATTTTTATTATAAAATAATATTATATAAGCTTTTAAAATATATTTTTATTTTATTATTAAATTATATAGCAATATAGCTAAAATAATTTAAACTTTAAAAACTATTTATTATAACTTAAATTAGTTAGCTAAAGCTTATAATAAGCTAAATAAATATTATTATAAAGCTAAATAAAATATTTATTAATTTATTATTTAATTTAATATTTTAGCGTTAAAAGCTAAGTTTTTTAAATTAAAATAGTTTTAAATTTTTTAAAAGCATATAAATTTTAATTTAAGAAATAAAATTTTTAAAGCTAATATAAACCTATATATAAGCTATAAATACTTTTATAATAAAGTATTTAAAGCTATATATAATTATAAATATAGCTATTAGCGTTATTAAAAATATAACTAAAAACTAGCAGATAAGCTTACTGCTAATAAAGCTTTAATAGCTTAATATAATATTAAATTAAATGCTATAAAAATTTTAAAATAGCTAAAAAAAGCTTTAAATAATAAAAAAAAAAAAATTTATTAAGCTAATAATATATATTTTATTTATAGAAAATTTAAATATTATATTACTAAATGTTTTAACAAGCTTAAATTTAAAAAAGTTATAAAAATATAACTTACTAAAAAAATTAAAAAATAAAAAAAGTTAACTAATAAGTTTTTTAACTTAAAAAATTAATAAAACTACTAAAAGTTTTTATAATAATTTAGTTATTATTTTTAGCTAAAGTAAATAATAATAAAAAAAATTTTTTTTTTTATAATATTATTTAATTATAAGTAAATAATATTAAAATAAAAGCTATTATATTATATAATATTAAAGCTTAAGTTTTTTTAATAATAAGCTTAAAGTTAGCTTAATAAATATATTAATAACTAAAAGCTAAATTAATAATATTAATATAAAAATAATTTTTTTTTAATTATAAAAAAAAACCTATAGAAAATATAAAGTAATATTTATATGCTACTTTTAAAATTAATAAAAAAAAATTTAAAAATTAACTTTTTTAAATTATTAATATAAAGCTAAATATTATAATTAGCTTAAACTAGCTAGCTAAATATTAAATTTTTTTAAATTATATTAGTAAAAAGCTAATATAGCTTAATAACTTACTGCTTTTTGCAAAGTTTTTGCTAATAATAAAAGTTTTATAAATAAAAGCTTTAAAACGTTAAATTAACCTTGCTATTTAAAAAAATGCTAATTATTAAAACTAAGCATTAAAAAAATAATATTAAATATTTTAACAAAAAATATTAAGTAATATTAATAATAACTTTAAAATAATTATAAATATTATATAATAAGTTAATTAAAACTTAAATAAATAATAATAAGCTTAGCTAGCTAAAAAAATATTAAAGCAATTTATACTAATAAAGTTTATTATATTAACAAAATAAATAAAAAATATAAAATTATAAAAAATATTTAATAAAAAGCATATTTTTTTTTTATTTAATAAAAATTTAAAATATATAATATTAATTTGCAAAATATTATTAAAACTATTAGCTTATTTAAAAAGCTTTTTTTTTAAAATTAAAGCAAATATTATAGCATTTTTTTAACTTAATTTTAACGTTATGCTAAAATTTACTAATAAAAAGCTTATTAACTTACTTTTAAAATATTATATTTTAATTTAATATTTTTTATTAAAAAAAAAAGTTATTAATTAGTTGCTAGCTTTAAGCTTTATTAAGCTATATATAAAAGTTAATATAGCTTTTATTTTATTTGCTTTAAAGCTTTATTTATAAAAATAATAATTTTATATTAATTATTAATAAAAAAATAAATATTTAAAAAACTATATTATTTTTGCTTTAAACTTACTTAATATTATTTTTAATAGCTATTAAATTAAAAAATATTTTAAATTTAATATTATTAAAGCTTTTTATAAAATAAAAATAGCGCTAAAATTAAAATATTTTACTGCTTTTAAAACTTAGCAAAATATTTTTTAATAGCTAGTTTTATTTTTTAAACTTAAAATAAAACTAGCTTAATAATAAACTTTTATTAATATATAGCTGCAAAAATTATTAAATAAGTTTGCAAGCATATATGCTAATAATATTTTAATATATTTTAATATTAAAAAAAAATTATTTATAAACTATATAAAATAAACTTGCAAAGCAATATTAAAAAGTTATAATTTAATATAATAAAAATAAACTATTTAAATATAATACTAAAAGCTAAAATAAATATTAAAATAAATCTAGCTAAAATTAAAGCTATTATTAGTTAAAAATTTAAAAACTTTAATAAAATATAAGTAGTTTAATTTTTTTTAAAGCTTTATAACTTTATTTATATGTTTATTTATTATGTAAGTAATATAGCTAAACTTTTTAATTAATTGCTTAAAAAAAATATACTTTTTAAAAAAAGCTTAATATAAAAAAAAGCTTTTAAAGCTATAAAATAATTAGCTTATTAGTTACTAATGCTTGCTTTTTTTAAACTTAAAGTATTTATTAAAGTAAAAATAAATGCTTTATATAATATTATTAAAGGTATTATTTAGCAATAGTAACTTAATAGCTAATAAAAACTTATTAAATACTTTTTAAAAATAATAATATTATATAAAAAAGCATATTTTATATAAGATTATAAACTTTTAGCAATAATATAAATATTAAAATATTATTATTTAAAACTATTAAAAATAAAGTTTTTTATAATTATTAATTATTAAGCTTTAGTTTATTTTTTAATTAAAAAAATATTATTAATATAATAAATATAATAAGCTAACTTTTTATTTAATTTTAATATTATATTTTAGTATTATTTAAGCTAGCAAAATATAATTGCTAATATACTTTTATAAAAAATAATAAATTTACTTATTATTAAAGTATAAAAAGCTAAAAAGCAAAACATAAAATTAATTAACTTTGCAAAAATAACTATATTAGTTGCTTTAATAAAACTAACTATAATACTTTTAAAAAAAGCAAACTTAATAGATTTTATTAAAAAAAAAAATAAACTTTAATAGCTAAATATAAAAAAATATTGCTTAAAAGTTTTAAAAACTATAACTAATAAATTAATTTTTTTATAAATAGTTTTAATAAAAAAAGCTTACTATTTAGTTATTATAGCTTATTTAAAGCAAAATAAAATTATAAAAGCGTTAAAATAAAACTATTACTAGTTTTACTTTAAAAAAAACATTAAAAAATATATATAAAATTGCTATAATTATAAAAAAAACAAAGCATTATAAAATAAAACTTTAAGCTTATTATATTTGCTATTAATGCTAATTTTAGTTTAAAAATATATAATAATTAATAAAAAATTTATACTTAAAAATTAATATAAATATAATTATATTTAAGCGTTTATTAATAAATTTAGCTATTTTTTAGTTAGTATTTTAGCTTATAAAACTAATATTGCAAAAAATATAGCTTTAAAATACTACTAATATATTTATTAATTATTTAGTATACTTAAAGTTTAAATATTTAATAATATAAAACTATTTATTTTAAGCTTTATAGCTAAAATTAATAAATTAACTAGCATAAAATATTACTATAGCAGCATATTTTATTTATAAACTTAAAATATTATAAAGCTTATAAACTAAAAGCTAAATTAATAATTAAAATTTTATATTAATAAATATTAAAATAATTAAAATATTTATTTGCTTGCTTTAAATTTTATATATAACTTTTTATAATATTTATTAATAAATATAGCTTTACTAAAAGTAACTATAAAAACTAATGTTTATAACTTATTATTACTGCTATTATTTAATATAAAAGTAAATAATAAATTAAAAAAACAAGTATTTAAGCTAATATAATAAGCATAAAAAGTTTAATAATATACTTATAAAATAGCATTTAAAATATAAAAGCAATAATAAATATAAGCTAACTATAAGTAAAAATTAATAAACTTTATAGTTAGCAATTATATATTTTTAAAAAAAAAAAGCTTTATAACTTAAGTGCTAATAACTAAACTAAACTTATAATAAGCAAAGCTATTTAAAATATTATAAATATAAAAATATAGCTATATTTTAAATTTTTTAAACTTTTATAAAATAATTAACTTATTTTATGCTAACAGATTATAAAAAGCTGCAAATAACCTACTATTATAACAAGTATAACTATTACTTAAAGCAAAAAAAATTAATAGTAAAGCAAAATTTAAAATAAAAAAAATACTGCAATTTAAACTATATAAAAAATATAAAATGCTATAATATTAAATAGTATAGCAAAAATATAACCTTAATAATATATAATATTTTGCTAAAAATTTTAAAAATTTACTAGTATAGCTAAAAAAATTTTATAAATAGCATTAAAAAGCATTAAGTTTTTTAGTAAAACTTTAATATTAAATAAAAGCAGCAGCTAAAAATATATAAGCAAAAAATTATTTAAATAATAATTTAGCTAAAAAAGCAAGCTTTGCTATAAAAATTAAATAATATAAATAACTTTAATAAAGTTTATAATTATATTTTAGTTTTAATAAAAAAAAATATAATAGTTATAATAATTGCTAATATAATAGTTTTTAATTTAACTTTTTATTAATAAAACTATTAATAACTAGAAAAACTTATTATATATATAATATATTACTAGCTTTTATATATACTAGTTTTTTTTTTTTTTTTTTTTTTTTTAGCTTAAAATCTTTGTTTATAGCATTAATAAAGCTATAAACCAGCCTTTAACAATTATAACAGTTTTTAAAACTTTTAAGCAATATTTTTTTATATTTAGCTATTAAAGTTTTTTTTTTTTTTAATAAAATTTATTAAATTTATTTTTTTAAAAAATATTATAATTAGTTTTATTAAAATAACTAGCATAAATATTTTTATAAAGTTAATTAATTTTATGTTTTGCTTTTTAGCTTTTTATACTTTAATAGTAAATAAATTTATTATTTTTTATAAAAATATATTAGTAATTATATTTTGCTAGCTTAAATAATATTAAAATATAATATTAAAGTTAAATAAAAAGTTAGCTTATTATATTTATTATATTAATATTATTTTTTTAATTAAAAAGTAAACTAAAGCTTAATAATTAATAACTATAAAAAACTTTATTTTAAATAATTTTAAATAATAATATTTTAACGTTTATATTATTATTAAAAGTTTATAATTTTATATAAAATATACTTTTTTATATAATATTATTATTTTTAAAAAATATTTAATAAATTTTTATTAGCTATTAAGTTATTATTATTAAATAATATTTTTAATAATATTATATAAAATATTAATTTTTACTTTAATAAATACTTTAAGTTTAAAAAAAGCAAATATAAATAACTAGCAAGCTAATTGCTTTATAGCTTTAAAAGCTTTTTTTTATTTTAAGCTTTTTTTAAAAAGCGCAGTTTTTTTAAGTAATTAATTAAAAAGTTTAGTTATATTACTTATATAATAAGTAAATATATAAATAAAGTTATAAAGTTTTAAAAAAAATTAAACTGCTTATATTTTATTAAAATTTATAAATTTATAATTAATAATAGCTTTTATTTTAGCTAAATTTACTTTAATGCTTATTTTAGCTTTTAATATTATATTTAAATAGTTTATTTTTATTATATTAAATTATAACTTTTTAATATTATTTTATAAGTTTATTTTATATAGTTTATAAATAATTTTTTTATAATAAATTTAATATTTTTTTTTTAATATTAAAATATATTAAAATATTATTAGCATATATATTTATAAACTTATTTAATAATTTTTATAGCTATTTATTAATAAATATTTACTATTAAGCTAGTTTTACTTTAAATTTAAAAAATAAAACTAGCTATTAAAAAATATTTTGCTAAATTTTTAAAATAATAAAATATTTTAATTTTAATGCTATTTTTATTTTATAAAAAGCTTTAATAATATTAAACTTAAAATATTTTTTAATATAAAAGCTATTAAAAATAATATTAAGTAAATTTAAAATAAAAATAATATAGTTTTTTAAATATTTATTTTTTTATTAATAATTAATATAAAATTATTATTTTTATAAATAAAGTTTTAAAGCAAATAAAATAAAAGCTATATTAACTTTTATATATAGCTTAATAAAGCTTAATGCTAATAATTAGTTAATAATTTTTTTTTAATAAAAAATATTAAATTAAAATATAATATTTTAAAAATAAGTTACTAAGCTTTTTATTAGTAAGTTTTAATATTATATTAAAACTAAATTAAAAAGATATTATAATATTTACTTTAATTTTAAAAAAAAAAGCTTTTTAAATAAGCTAATAATTTTAATAATATTTTATAAACTAATATTATATATTTTAAATTTTTATTAAGCAAAAAAAAAATATACTTTTTATTAAATATTTTTTATAACTTTATATTTTTTACTTATTTTATTAATATAAGTTATTTTAATATTTTTTTAGCTAATTAAACTTATTATTATTTATTTAAGTTTTAATTAATTTATAATATAATATTTATAATTACTTTAAAGTTATTATTAGTATAGCTTAGCATTTTTTATTAAAATTTTTAATATTATTTTTTTAATATTTAGTTTTAGCAATTAATATTTTTTTAAATAATAAGTTATTAAGCTATATTAGCTTTTTATTATTATAGTTTAAAAAGATTTAATATTTAGCTAGCTAGTTTAAGTTAATTATAATATTTAGCTTTATATTAATAACTTAAAAAAGTTAATTTTTAAATTTTCTTTTATTAATTTTAAAAATAGCATATAAATATTATTTTATATTTTTTATAAGTTTTTTTTTATAATTAAAAAAAAGTTATTTTTATATTAATATTATTAATTTAACTTTTAGCTATTAATATATTTATTAAGCTAACTTTAAGCTTATTATTAAAAAAACTTAAGTTTTAATATTATATAATATAATAGCTTTTATTTTAATATTATTTATTTATAACTAAATAATATTAAAAAAAAAATTTTTTTTATTGTAATTTATTTTAACTTAAAATAATAATTAAATTATTATAAAAACTTTTAGTAATTTTATTAGTTTTTTAAGTTAAAAAACTTATTAATTAAATTTTTTTATTTTTTAACTTTTTTAATAAGTTATATTTTTATAACTTTTTTAAGTTTAAGCTTATTAAAGTATTTAATAATATAATATTTAAATTTTTTATAAATAAAATAAATATTATTAGCTTAATAAACTTTTTTTTTTTATTATTTAAAGCTTTTTTTAATTATTTTAAAGTTTTTATAGTATTTAATTTAATATTATATTAAATAGCTAAAGCTTTATTAATAGTAAGCTTATTTACTAGTTTTTAATTATATTTTTAATAATATTAATAGCTATATTTATAGTTATATATAACTTTAAATATTTTATTATAAAAGTATTTATAGCTTATATATAAGTTTATATTAGCTTTAAAAATTTTATTTCTTAAATTAAAATTTATATGCTTTTAAAAAATTTAAAACTATTTTAATTTAAAAAATTTAGCTTTTAATATTAAAGTATTAAATTAAATAATAAATTAATAAATATTTTAGTTATATTATTATATAATTTAATAATAAAGCAAAAATTTATTTTAAAAGCTTATATAATATTATTTTATAATAAAAATATAATATAATATATATAATATATTATATAAATAAGTTAATTATTTAACTAACTTAATTACTTTTTTAAATATTATTATATTTAATTAAAATAAATTAACTATAATATATTAAAATTAATTAAAATTAATTAAAATTTACTTTAGTATTGCTATTTATATTTATTTTATATATATATATATTATGCTTAATATTGCTGTATATATTATAACGCTAAAGATTGCTTTAAGCTTTTTTTATAAAATAACTACTTTTGCTTTTTTTTTTAACTATTTTATTATTACCTTTTTTTTTTAGCTTAAAAATTATTACTTTTAGCTATAGTAAGTAATTTTTTATGCTATAAATATTTATTTTTAATTTTTTAGCGTTTAGAAAATATATAGTTAGTTTTTTAAAGCTTAGCTATATTTTTTTTTAAAATAGCTACTTTATATATTAACTTATATATAGCTTTTAATAATTAAATATAAGCTTTAATAATTAATATTAAAAAGCTATTTAAATATTTTAAGATTTTATTTTTAATATAAACAAACTAAAAAGCAGCTTTTTTAATAGTAGTAAGCATTTTAAAAACTTAAAAAGTAATAAGTAATTTAAGCTTTAATAATAGCATTTTAGTAATATAACTAATATTTAATGCTAAAATTATACTTTTAAAATTAAAAAAGATAAGTTTAGCAGCTTTAAAACCTAACTATATAATTTTAAGCTAAAAAGCTTTTTAGTATATAATATAAAAGCTATGCAAAAAATCTTTTTTTATAATATAAGTTTAATAATAGTATATTAGTTTTTTAATAAACTTGCTATATGTTTTTTTTAAAATAAAAAAGCAGAAAATATTTAAAAGCTAAAGCTTATAAAACAAATAAGCAAGTATATAAAATAAAATTATGCTAATAAACTTAAAATATTTATTAAATTTTATTAAATAGTAGCTTTTATAACTATTTAAAATAAAAAAGCATTTTATATTTTTTATTTAATTTTTAATATATAAATTAAAATATGCTACCTATTTTAAACTTTTTTTATTAGTTATTTAGCTATTATTTAAAACTATAATTTATTAATTAAAAAGTAAAAAGTTATTGCAAGTTTATAATATAAAGTAAGTTTTGCTTGCTAAAATAATATAAGTAAGCATAATAAAACTATTTGTATTAATAGCTTAAATAGCTATAAATTATTTTTAATTGCTTTGCTATATTTAATAAAGCTTTTTATATTATTTAGCATTAGTTATAACTATATTAAATAATATTATGCTTATTATAAACCTTATTTTATTAAAGTTATAAATACTTTCTTTTTAAATGCTATATATAGCAATTATATTTGCTACTATTTAAAATTACTTGTAATATATATTAAAATTTTTGCAGAAGATTTTCTAGCAATTAATTTTATAATTAAAACATATTTTTAGTTTAAAGCAATAGCATATAAAGTTTAAAGCTTAGTTTTTGCTAACTAAAAGCACGTTATATTTGCATAAGAAAATATTAGCTATTTTTTTAATATTTTAAAGTTAAAAAGAAAATGCTTGCAAATTTAAGTTTATTATCTTATTAATAATAACTTACTTTTTAATTTTTATAAGTTTTTACTTAAAAAAATAAGTTTTTGCTTATAAGCATATATTATTTTTATATTAGTTATAAAAGGTAATATAAAAAATTTAGTAATGTTTAGCAGCTTTTTAAATAAAAAAACGCAGGTTTTTTTAAATTATATTAATTGCAAGATTAATATAAGCTTTTTATAAAAAAGATTATATATTTAATTGTTAAAAAAAACGCAGTTGAATATAAAAGGTAAAAATGTTTAAAAAAGTAATCAAGTTAATTAAGTAATTAACTTACTTATATAATACGTTAGCTTTTTTTAATATAATAAATAATAATATTTTTTTTAAATTTATTACTTAGTTTGCTTAGCTAATAATTAAATTATTTTTTATTGCTAGCAAAATATTTTAAGTTTAATTTTTAATTTTTAGCTTTATTATTATATAATAAGTTAAAGCTATTTACTATTATTTTTTTTATAGTTTTAAAAATAGTTTAAGCTATTATATTTATTAATTAAAAAGTAATATTATTAAAAGTACTTTTAATAATATTATTTTATTTTAATTTTAAAGTTTAATTTTATTAAGCTTATTAATATAGCTAGGTAGGGGGTCTACCTATAAAGTGGGTGGGACCTACTAGAAGGTCTACTATTCCTACTGCCTAGAGGGCAGTTAAAATAGTAAAACCTTCTTTAATTATTAATATACTTACTACCTCTGTAATACTTTACTAAATAATGCAGTAAATATATGATTATATTTAGCAATTTATTTTAGCTTATAATTAAATTTTTTTGTGTTAGCAGTATTAAATGCTTAGTTAGCTTATTAGCAGCTGCGCTTAAAAAACTAACATACTTTAAAACGTTAAGTTAGTTTGTTAACAGCTTATGTTTTAATGCTAAATTATATTAATACTATAAAGATTAGCTTGTTAGCAATTTAAGCAGAATTAATTTAATTTAGCATTTTTTAATGCTGCTATCTTTTATGTTTTTATATTATAAATACTGCTAGCTAAGTTAAGTTATATTTAATCTTATACCTTTTTAAGTAGCGCGCTATTTTTTATTTAATTATATTTAACTACTAAAGTTAACGTTTATAGTATTATAAGTAGTATTTTTTTAGGTTTTTGCTAAGCTTTGCAACGTAAAGCATAAATTGTATAATTTAACCTTAAATCTTTTAGATTATTATACTTAATCTTATTTTGTGCTACTTATATAATTTATTGTAACTTTAATAATCTTACGCGCATTTTAGCTGCTTTATACAAATAAAATTTTTGTATATGCGGGGTTATTAAATTAGTAGCTTATGCTTATTTTATTTGTTTAATCTGCAAAAAAAAGTTTTGTTTTTATTTAATCTGCAGAAAAAAGTTTTGCCTTATAATTCTACCTAATCTGCAAAAAATAAAGTTTGCTATATAATTTTACTTTTTTTGCAAACGAAGCTATACTTTACTTATAAACCTTACCTTTTTATAGATTATATCTACTTATTATATTAAGTAATAGTTAATAAAACAAGCCGAAATTATTAATTTTTAAGTTTTAAACCTTGTTATCAATTAAAAACTTTATGCCTAAATTAATTAAAGCTAAAAAGATTTCTGCTTTTAAAAAATAGTTTACATTTTAATTAAACTTTAACTTTTTTGCTAAACTATTTATTTTAGTTAAACCTTAAATATTTATTAGCATGTTAAGCTACTAACTACTAGCGCTTTAAACGCTTAATTTACTAGCATTATTTTTAATATAGCTACTAATAAGCTTAGTTTTAACGCTAAAAAAACTTATGTTAGCAATACTATATATTTAACAAGATATTATAACTATAAGCATTTTATCTGTTTTATTTAAGTTAAAAGTAAATAAAAGTTAAATATTACCTTTTAAATAGATAATAAATAATAAAAAAATTTAAAACTAGGTTTTATAAAAATTAGCATAGCAAAATAAGCAGATATAAATGCTAGCTTATAATGTTAACTATATAGTAGCTAATACTGCTAACAAAAAAAAAGTTAAAAAGCTAAGGTAATTTATAAAGATAGTTAGCAACGCAGTTTTTAAAATAAGCAAAATAGTTAACTATATTTATAGCAAAATAATAAAGTAAAACTAAAACAAAAAAGGTAAAAAACTAAAAGTAATAACTTATTTCTTATAAATAACTTATATTTAAACGCTTTTAGTATACTACCTTGCTTTTGCTTAACTGCAACTAATATTTTTATATGTTTTAATTTTATAAAAAAACTTAAACTTTAGCAGAAAATCTATATAAAACTAGTATTAAGCAGCTAGTAGTTTTATAAAAAGTAGTTCCTATAACTACTTTACTACTTTGCTAAATAAAAAAAAAAAACTACTAATTATTATTGTTTTAACATTTATGCTAAAAACTTTTAAACTGTTAATAACTTAACTTTTTATATCTGCAGCGTTTAGCTAGACTTTATTAGCTTAACCACACTTAATATTTAAATAGCCTAGCACCTGCATACATTTTAAAGCACCTGTTAATATAATAGAAAACTTAAACTAAATAAATACTAACAAATTATTAATATATCTTACAACCTATTAATAGTTAGCAAAAGCTAAAAAATAAGCTTAAAACTAACGTAATATAAGTAGCGCGCTTAATCTTAGCAGCAACTTTAATAATAATAGATTAAGCAATAGTAAAAATAATAACTATTTAAATATGCTTAATATTTTTAATTGCAATAACTAACAAAGCATTTTTAGCAAAGCTAGCGCTATATTAAATGCTGCTATATTAACTAAAGCTATATTAAAAACTAGTACTATTAGCTTGCACTGCTTAAAAAAAGAAAATATTAATACTTTTAACTTAAACTATTATAACTTTAAAGATATAAAAATAGTAGCAAATAAAAACAAAATTATTTTTATAAATATTTACTGCTTTATTAAGCATATTAAGTTTTTTATAAAAAACAAAAAAATAATTAAGTTTAATAAGCAATAGATTTTATTTATGCTTTTTATTATAATAGCTAGCTAAGCATTATTATAGTAAAATAATAAACTTACTAATATTTATTGCAAAAAACTTAAATAAAAAGGTTTAATAAAAATCTTTAAAGAAATAAAAACTTAATTTTTAATGCAACCTACTTTAGCTAATAAAAGATTTATTAAAATAAATCTTTGTTTAAAAGATATAGCTTGCAATAAAAATGCTATAACATACTATATTTAAAAAAAAGTCTAGTATGCAAAAGCAATAAAAATACTTATTAGCAATAATATTAACTAATATAGCATTATAGTGCAAGTTTAAACAGCAATAAACTTTAATATTAAAAGTTTTTTATAAGCTTTTAAATTAAAAGAAATATATACTAATTATATAATTATAATAGCAAAAGCAAAACTACTTTTATTATTTGTAGCTAGAAATAAATATTTAAAATTTTCTAAAAATTAATACTAAGTTTAAAAATAATTACTATTTTTTAGATATAATTAAATATATAAAAATTGCAAACTAAATAACGTTAGATTTAAAAAACGCAATTAATATAATAAAAATAAGTTAGACAACAAAGAAAAAAACTAAAAAGTTAAAGGCAATAAGCAAAAAAACAGTTAAAAAAAGCATAAAAATAAATATAAATAAAAAAAATATAACCAAGCTAATATAGCTATATAAAACTTAAAATCTAACTATTATACTAATATTAAACTAAACTTTAATAATTTAGCAAACAAGTTATTTAATTTTAATAGCGCTTATATTGTTATTAATTTCTTTTTAACTTATAAATTTTGCAAAAAAACATTTAATTTAAAAAAGCAAAAAAATTAATATGCTTATAAGTATAAATACTAATTACTTAAAAGCATAACTAATATATTGCTTATATATAAGTTTTAATTAGTATATATGCAATATAATATTATTTATAAGTTATATAATAAGCTGTTTTAATATTTACTTAACTATAAAGGCAACACGTTAAGTAATATAATAGCTAAGCTAGTATATAACGCTAAAAAAGTGCTACCTAAAGAAATAACTTTATTTTAAACTTGCAAAGCTTTTTTGCAATTATATAAGCTAAATAAATTAATAAATAAATAAATAAGCAATTATTATTTATATTTTTAAATAATTGCGTATAGCTTACTAAATAAGCCTAACGTAAAGGTTTGTTATAATATAGGCTGCAAAAAAAGCCTAATTACAAAAAAGTTCTTTAATATTTTAAAGCATACTATTAAATAAAAAACCAGCAAAATTAAAAGCATTAAAAAAAAATGCGTTAAATATAAAAAGTACGCTATATTTACTTTATACTTGCTAAGTTAAAATAATAAAAAACTTTTAATTTTATTTAAAGTAATAAAAAGCGCTTAAGTATTAAAAGGAAACTTTAGCATACTTTTTCTATTTAGCACTAGTTTTTTTAACTTATAAAAAATTATAATTAGCTTTAAAGACTAAAGCATTAGATTTGCTAACATAAAGGATTTTTACTAAAAATTTAAAGTATACCTACAAGCATGCATATATATATGCAAGGTAACATTATAAAAAGAAATTATTATTTTTTTTAATAAAACTTTATATATATTATATAACTATATTGCTTTGCTATTTAATTATAATTTTATATTTAAACTATTATAAAAAAACTTTATTGCAGCGCTAGTAAGATTTACTACTTTTTATATAGTAATAATATTAAACCTTAGCTTTAACATAAAAAAAGTATTAAAAAGTATTTAAGTAAATACTATATAAAAGTAAAATAATAATAAAACGCTTATTAAAGCAACTTAAAAAAGTTATATTATAGCTATAATAGTAGCTAATATACTAATAAGATTTAGTAGCATTTCTAGCGCTATAGCTATGCTAAACAAACTTAGCATTAATAAAATCTAATTATAGCTTTTTAATAATTTTAAAGTGCTATAAATATATATAATAAATTAAAAATATAAATTAATACTAGTATTTAAAGCTTTTGCTATAAAGCAAATTAACTTATTATTTTATATTTATTTTATTAATAATTTAATTAATATAATAAAAGCTTATAATATTTTGTTTAAAAGCTACTTTACTAATATAATTAATAATTTTAATTATAAAAGCATAGCAGCAAATAAAATATTGCTATTTAATGCTATATTTGCTATAACTAAGTTATTACTTAAGCTTACTAAAACGTTTAAAACTACTACTATATTAGTTATAAAAGCAAACAAAAACAATTTTTTGCTAAAGATTTCTAAAGTTTATATAATTTTAGGCATTAAAAAACCTTTTAATAGCAAAAAAACTATTCTATTTAAAAAATAAACTATTTATACTAGCAAAAATTATATGCTTAATTTAATTAAAAAAGTTCTTGCTAAGTTTTTTAATATATAAGATAATATTAATTTAATTAACATACTAGAAAATAAGCAAATAAAAATACCTTTTATAAATAATTAGCAAAAATATAAGCTAAATAGTTAACTATATTTTTTAAGTTTTTAAAATTATAAGATTTTTAATATATTATATAATTAACTATATAAATAAAAAAAAATAAAATAAATTAATAGTTCCTGCCTTTTTATATATTTTACTTTTATAGCAAAAAAGATTTTTTGCAATAAACTATATTTTTATTTAGTTGTTAATTTTTAAGCTTTAAATAAAGTTGCTGTTTTTAATAATTATTTATTGCTTTTATAATCTAAAGTTATAGCTATATTACATAGTAAAAAATATATTACCTGCATAAACGCAACAAAGTTTTTCTTTTAATTTTTAATATATTTAATATATTATAATTGCTTTATAATAGTTAGTTATAAAAGATTAAAAAGGTTTACTATAGCAATAATAAGCTTTTGCAACTTTTTAGCTTATGCTTAGCAATTTATAAACAAAAAGTTTAAGCTATATTAATACTTTTGCAAAGCATTTATTAATAACGTTATAATTTTTTTAAATATAGCTAAAAAGCATACTAAATATTTATAGCAAAGTTTTGCTATATTTTAAAAAAAAAACATTACTTTTTTAGCAAAAAAGTTTTTTTTAGGTTATTTATCTGTTAAGCTACTTAGCTTTTAAATAAATAGCCTTAATATATTTACTCCTAAAAAAAAACTAACTGCTTTTTATAACCTTATATTTTCTAGTTAGCTTAAAGCGCTTAAAAAATATATTAGCACTATTAGCTTCTTTTAACTACTGCTTTTATATTATATTAAGATTATAAAACTATTATAAAAACATAAAACAGCTTTATTTAATAAAAAGTATTAAAAAAAGCTTATTAAAACTAAAAACTTTAGCAAATAAATAGCATATATTAAATTAACCTAATATAAGCTTATAAATAAAAAAAAAGCTATATTTAAAGCAATTTAAAAACTAATATATAAAAATATAATTATTTACTATTATAATTTTAATAAGCAGTTATATATGCAAGTTAATATATTGCTTAAGCATAAGTTTAAAGTTATATTTTTTTATGTTAAAAATAGCTATAAATAAAAATTAAGCAAAATACTGCCTAGTATTTAAGTTTTATTTACTATATTCTTTAGTTGTTATATATTCTAACTAAAATTGCAATATAGCCTTTTTAAAATAAAGGTTATATATATTATATAAGCTTATAAAAAACTTAAAATAACTATTAAAGCCTGCTATAATTTTATAATTATTTTAACAAACTATTTTAAAATAAAAAGTATTTTAAACTAAACTAATATAAATATAACGTTTATAAATAAAGCAAATAAAAAGCTAATTAACGCTTTTATTTACTTATTATAGTATAGGCTACAAATATATTATATTTTAAAATGCTATAATTTTGTTTTTAATATACTTAGTTATTTATAAACCGTTTTAAATAAACTTAATAAAAATAGCAAAATTAAGCAATCTAATAAAATAGCAATCCTTAACAATATATAATTTAATAAAATTATTACTAAAGCAGTTTTAAATAACTTAATTAAAAATAAAATTACTACTAACTATATAAAAAACCTTAAATATTACAAGATTTTTTAAATTTTTTATAATAACAATAAAAATATTAAAAACTTTTTTTATTTTAGCTATTTATTTATAGTAGTAAACAAATTATTATATAATATTAACTATAAAAGAACTTATAAGCTATATATTTTTAAAAACTAAATTAAAAAATTCCTAGCAATAGCATATAATAATAAGCACTACTTTAAACAAAAATAAATAATATAAAATCTAAAAAGCTATTTTATTTACTTTAAAACATATAAGGTAACATTTTATATTAAATATTATAATAGCTGTTAAATATATATTATAAGCTAAAAAAAGCTATATAGCAACTATTAACTAATTTAACTTAAAGACTTAAAACTTATAAAAATAATAGCTATAAACTTTATTATTAGTTTTTTAACCGTATTATTAGCTAATACCTTATAGCAAATAAAAAGGTTTTTAAAATATAATATTATAATAATAGTAACTTATGCTATATTTAAATAATTGCTACTAATACTAAGTTACTTTAAATATAAAGCTAAAAACTAAAAAGCTTTTTTAGCTAAGTTGCTACTTTTATATAATTAAAGCATATTTATAAGTTTAATTTTTAATAAAAACTATAAATTTATAGCAGCCTTTTAAGCTAATATATAAAAAACCTTTAGTTTATAACTTTTAATAACTACTATATACTATTTATAAAGTAATAGCTTATTAAAGCAAAAAAATCAAACTATAAAAATAGCGTTATGCTATTATATTTTTAAACATTTTAACTATATATAAATAAACGTACTGCTAGCTTTATAATAAAACTTAAATAGCGCTTATTTTGCTTTAATTAAGTCTTTTTTTTATAAACAGCTTTTTAGTTTTTAACTTTTTAGCTTAAATAATATCTTTACATACGTTAATACTACTTTTTATAAAAATATTTGCTTTTTTTATAAACATCTATAAAAAAACGCTAAGCTAGCAATAAATTTTACTGCTATTAAAGCTAAACGCTTTTATAATAAAAAGCACAAGTTAATAAAATTTAATATAAAAAATAAAGTTTACTTTAAGCTATATAATAGCTACTATTTGCTAGGTTAACTTTTTAGAAAATATTTATAGCAAAAAGCTAGCTTTTAAAAAGTTTTAAAATATATAAAATAACTAGCTTATAAACTAAATCTTCTAAAAACGTTTAAAATCTATCCTGTTATATTAATTGCTTACCTATTACTAGGCTATAAAAGCAAAAACCTGTTTTACCGTTTAGTTTTAGCATTTAAACTAATTTTTAATAACTAACTTAATTTTAAAAAAAATAGCAAATCTTTTAAAATTAAAACTATCTTAAAATACTAATTTAACTAGCAAAAAACTAGCTTTTAGTATCTAGTTAAATAAAAAAAATATAGTTATAAAAATAACTAGTAAAAGTTTAAATAGCAATTATATAACTTTAAGAAATTAATTAAAAAATACTAAAAATAATAAAAAGGTTAAGAGATTCTTTTATTAAAAAAAAACGTTGCTAAAGGAAAAGGACTTATAAAGAAAAAAAGAAGTTATCTATAGAAAAACCAATAGGTTAAAAAGGATTAACTAAAAAAACCAATAAATCAAAAAAGATTAATTAATTTAAACCTTAATTATACTTTAAATTAAATAGCAGTTAAAGTTAACTAATTTTTTTAATATGCTTTAGCACTTAATATAGCTAAGTAAAAGGTCTACCTATAAAGTAGGTAGAACCTACTAGAAGGTCTACTATTCCTACTGCTTAAAAAGCAGTTAAAATAGTAAAACCTTCCTTAATTATTAATATACTTACTACCTTTATAACACTTTACCACTTATTTTAATTTAAAAAATATATTTTTTTAAAATAATTAGTTAAAAAGTTTAGCTATATTATTTATATAATAAGTAAATATATTAATAAAGTTATAAAGCTTTAAAAAAAATTAAACTGCTTATATTTTATTAAAGTTTTTAAATTTTTAATTAATAATAGCTTTTATTTTAGCTAAGTTTATTTTAATATTTACTTTAGCTTTTAATATTATATTTAAATAGTTAATTTTTATTATATTAAATTATAACTTTTTAATATTATTTTATAAGTTTATTTTATATAGTTAATAAATAACTTTTATATAATAAGTTTAATATTTTTTTTTAATATTAAAATATAATAAAATATTATTAATATATATTTTTATAAACTTATTTAATAATTTTTATAGCTATATATTAATAAAAGTTTATTATTAAGCTAGTTTTATTTTAAGTTTAAAAAGTAAAACTAGCTATTAAAAAATATTTTATTAAATTTTAAAAGCAATAAAATATTTTAATTTTAATGCTATTTTTATTTTATAAAAAGCTTTAATAATATTAAACTTTAAATATTTTTTAATATAACAGCTATTAAAAATAATATAGTTTTTTAAATATTTATTTTTTTATTAATAGTTAATATAAAATTATTATGTTTATAAATAAAGCTTTAAAGCAAATAAAATAAAAGTTATATTAACTTTTATATATAATTTAATAAAGCTTAAAGCTAATAATTAGTTAATATTTTTTTTTAATAAAAAATATTAAATTAAAATATAATATTTTTAAACTAAGTTAGTAAGCTTTTTATTAATAAGTTTTAATATTATATTAAAATCAAGTTAAAAAAATACTATTATATTTGCTTTAATTTTTAAAAAAAGCATTTTAAATAAGCTAATAGTTTTAATAATATTTTATAAACTAATATTATATATTTTAAATTTTTATTAAATAAAAAGAAAATATTTTTTTTATTAAATATTTTTTATAAGTTTTATTAATATAAGTTATTTTAATATTTTTTTAGTTAGCTAAGCTTATTATTATTTATTTAAGTTTTAATTAACTTATTATATAATATTTATAATTATTTTTAAGTTATTATTAATATTACTTAATATTTTTTATTAAAATATTTTATTAAAATAATATTATATTAGCTAATGTTATATTTATTACTTTAGGTAGCATATATATATAATATATATATATATTACGTAAAAAGCTCGCTAAAAAGCTAGCTAAAACGCTAGTTAATATATAAAAGTGCTTTTACTTTATATAACCTTTTAATTTCTTTGCTTTTTTTCTTTTTTATAGCATAATTAAATAAAAATTATATTTACTACTTTAATTATATAATGTTATATATACTTTATTTAATATAGTTAATATTATTTTTTTAATATTTAATTTTAATAATTAGCATTTTTTAAATAATAAAGTTAATATAATATTTTAAATCTTTTATTTATAAAACTTTAATTATTAATAAAAACTTTATAAATATTAATAAGTTATTAAGTTATATTAACTTTTAATTAATATAGTTTAAAAAAATTAAATATTTAGCTAACTATTTTAAATTAATTATAATATTTAGCTTTATATTAATAACTTAAAAAAGTTAATTATTAAATTCTTTTTTATTAATTTTATATATAGCATATAAATATTACTTTATATTTTTTATAAGTTTTTTTTTATAATTAAAAAAAAGTTATTTTTATATTAATATTATTAATTTAGCTTTTAATTGCTAATATATTTATTAAGCTAACTTTAAACTAATTATTAAAAAAACTTAAGCTTTAATATTATATAATATAATAGCTTTTATATTAATATTATTTATTTATAATTAAATAATATTATAAAAAAAGTTATTTTTATTATTATTTACTTTAGCTAAAAATAATAATTAAACTATTATAAAAAATTTTAATAGTTTTATTAGTTTTTAAGTTAAAAAACTTATTAATTAAATTTTTTATTTTTTAACTTTATTAATAGTTTATATTTTTATTACTTTTTAATTTTAAATTTATTAAAATATTTAATAATATAATATTTAAGTTTTTTATAAATAAAGCAAATATTATTAGCTTAATAAACTTTTTTTTTTTATTATTTAAAGCTTGTTTTAACTATTTTAAAGTTTTTATAAGATTTAATTTAATATTATATTAAATAGCTAAAGCTTTATTAATACCTAGCTTATTTACTAGTTTTTAATTATATTTTTAATAGCGTTAATAATTATATTTATAATTATATATAGCTTTAAATATTTTATTATAAAAATATTTATAGCTTATATATAAGTTTATATTAAGTTTAAAAATTTAGCTTTTTATTTTAAAATTTATATGCTTTAAAAAAATTTAAATTTATTAAATTAAATAATAAATTAATAAATATTTTATTTAACTTTATAATAATATTTATTTAGCTTGTTTTAAGTTTTAAGTAATTAATTTAAGTTATAATAAATAGTTTTTAAAGCTTAAATTATTTTAGCTAATGTATTAAACAAGCAAGCAGCTTAAACAAATAAATAGCTTATATTTTTACATTTTTATATATATAAGCATTATATTTAAGTTTGCTATATATTTTATAACGCTATATTTATATAGTACTTTTATTTATATAATAACTATTTAATTATATTTTTTAATTTATTTATTTTTTAATAGCTTTTTTAGTTTTTTAATTTTATTTTTTTTATATAATAAATAATCTTTTAGTTTAAATATGTTTGTTTTTTATATAGTAACGCTAGCTTAGTTATTAATTTGCTTATTAAAGTTTAGTAACTTTAGTTTATAATAATATAACTTAATGCTTTAATATTATTATACTTTTTATAATTAAGTTAATTATATTTAAAACAGCTATTAAAAAGCTATTAAAATATTATATAACTTTTTTTTTAATATATTTAGCTTATAATGTAGCGTTTTAAGCATTATATAATATTTTTAACTTTTAAACTTAAGATCTATTAAATACCCTTAAAAATATTTTAGTTAAAATTTTTAGTAAAAGCTATAAAATTATATATATTAGGTTATATAAAATAAAGCTAAACTTTTTAAAGCTTTTTTAAATATTTTTTATTATTATTAAAGCTTTATATACTTTATAAAACAAGATAAAAAAATCTTCCTTTTTAATATAAATAATATATAACTAAAATAATTTATTAATTTTTTTAGCATATAATTATTTTAAAAAGCTAAAATATTTAATATTAAAAAGTTAAAGTTAATATAATAAATAAAAAAGCATATAAAACATAATAATATTATATTTTTTAACATATAATTTAAAATTAATAAAATAATAGCTTTTATAGCTATTAAAAATTAAAAAGTAATAACTATTTTTTATATAACTAGCTATATATTTATTAAAGTATTTTATTTAATTTATGCTTTTTTTATTTATAGTTTATTTATTTTTTATAACTATAATTTTTTAAATAGCTAATAAACTAATATTTTTATATTAAAATAGTAAATAAGTTTGCTTTACTAAAATAATATAACTATATAAAAAAATAGCTTAAAGTATAAACAATTATTTATAATTGCTTTATTATATAGGTTTTAGTTTTTTGCAATAGTTAAATAAAGTAACAACTATTTTAAATAATGTTTTTTTTATTATAAACTTTATTTTATTAAAGTTATAAATATTATTTTTTTAAATATTTTTATTTGTAATTATATTTTATATAAAAGTAAACTATTTTTAGTAAATATTAAAATTTTTATAAAAAACTTACTAATAATTAATTTAATAATTAAAATATATATAAAGCTTAAATTATTATTATATAAAGTTTAAAGCTTATTTAATACTTATAAATAGCATATTATAATTATATACTAATTAGTTAGCTATATTTTTAATATTATATAACTAAAAAAAAATGCTTGTAAATTTAAGTTAAAAATATATTATATAATTAAATTTTTTTTAAATTTTATTAATTAGTATATTTTTAAACATATTTATTATTTTAAAGATATTTTAGCATTTTAGCAGCAAAATATTATATAAAAAATATTATAAATTATAGCAAGATATTATATAAATAAATTTAAGTTTTATTTTAAAGCTTAATATATAAGCTGCATATTTTTAAAATTATATATATATAGCATTATTAGTTATAAAAAAAATAAGAAAAGAAAAAAATACATATAAAAAAAAAAAAACATAAGCTATTTATTTATTTAAGCTGCTTGCTTATTTAATATGTTATATTAATTTATAGCAAAAATATAATATAATATATATAACTTTTTTTAATATAATATATAATAATATTTTTTTTTAAATTTATTAGCTTGCTTACTTAGCTAATAATTAAATTATTTTTTATTGCTAATAAAATATTTTAAGTTTAATTTTAAGTTTTTAACTTTATTATTATATAATAAATTAAAATTATTTACTATTGCTTTTTTTATGGTTTTAAAAATAGTTTAAGCTATTATATTTATTAGTTTAAAAGTAATATTATTAAAAGCGCTTTTAATAATATTAATAAAGTGTTATAAAGGTAGTGAGTATATTGATAATAAAGGAAGGTTTTATTATTCCGACTGCCTTTTAGGCAGTAGGAATAGTAGACCTTTTAGTAGGTCCCACCTACT